>JAZKJV010006932.1:0-412624 GCA_037367405.1 Ottelia alismoides
TACTTGGGAGGGATCTTCATGTAATGGCTCGAAAGCTTGAAATCGTTGAGGAACCTAACATCATGAGCCATGCTGATGTAACAATGTTGAGAGCGTACACACAGCTCGAACCAACATTGGCAAGGATGGTGATAAGCACATGCTCCTTAATGTTGAAGGGCCCCAGGTTCAAGGAGGTGGACCAGGACGCAAAGGGGACCTTGATAGGAGCTTTGGGCAGCGTCACGACCATGTACCTGTCGAGCGGGAGGGCCACGATTTGCGCCGAGACGGATGAGATGCTGAGCTGGTTCTGACGGTAAAGAAAGAACTGGTTGAGGAAGGGAGAGGAGGATGGATGCACTGGAGTGCGGAACCACATGGCGGCACGGGTTGGTGCCGAGAGATTGGCCGTCAAAGGAAGAGGAAGATGAGGGAGAGGAGAAAGAATGATAGAGAGAGAGGGGGAGAGGAAGATATCTGACCGTTGGATTTCTTGTGTTTTGATTAACTCATTTTTAACCCAAGCAAATTAACTCAAGATGTATCAAGTTAACGACATGGTTCGTGGGATAAAATGGAGCAAGTTTATGAGATCGATGGAGTAATAACAATGTTTAGAATGTCGAAAAGGTTATTTACAACGATTCTAATATTCGTGGAGTAAAAATCCCTTAATTGTAACGTTCCAGAATATTGCTAGGTCAACTGTCTGTGCGTGAACTGAATTAGCTAAAATCTGGCTCAGTTGATCGAGAACTAATATGTTTGGAATTAGTTTGAGGTCTAATTCTTGGAAATGTCAATCCAGAAGTATATATAAGTTGTGGACTATTAATTGATTGAAGTTGAGTGTAGACTGACTTAATTACATGCTAGTTAGTTGACAGAAACCGAACAATACAATTTTCAGATCGAATCGACTTACGATGTGCAATTTTTTTTCTAATGTTGGTTGGATTACATCAAGAAGAAAGAGCAACCCTTATGCTTGAAGTTAGAAACCAAACTGTGAATAATGATGGTTAGATCTACATGATCTTATTTAGATCTATGGATTTTTGTTGATACTTGTTAGATATAGGTCTGTCTCATAGATATAAGGTATTATTGTCCTATTTGAGCATTTAATGCAAATCGGATACCGGGCGAGGTTGATCACGAATAAGTAGCTTTGGATCAATAAGATTAAAAGACGTGGCTCATAACCGAAGGTCCTTGGGGACTTCCTTGCTCTAGTGCCAATTTAAAACAAAAGCAGCAACATCCATTACTATATATCAAAGTGCGTCAAGACATTAATTTTTGCCCTCAAAATTCCATTTCCACCCTCGGTCTTCCGACATCATTCTCTATTTGCACTCCTATTTCAAAGTAATTCCTACAATATCCAGATCTCCCCCGATCCCGCAAAACTTTTCCCTGCTCGCGGGAGACTACTTCCACCGCTCTCCATCTCCTCACCATATATGTTAGAACCACCGTCGTTGCTGGACAATGGTCGTAGCCACCACCGGCTCTAGGGACTCATCGGCCCACAAAGGCTTCTCTATTAGGGTTTGCATTTGAGGGAAATCTCTATACGATCGCTCCAGTTCACAGGTGATCACCACTACCTCGCCGATCACCGGCATTCGAGTTGAGACTCTCCTCCGTTGCCAGCGAGATGGAGGAGTTGTAGCAGAACTTGTGCGATGTCGAACTCTTGATCCGGCAGCAACCTGTCCAACAAACCTACCTCGTCGTTGTGATCGTCGTCATGATGATCATGCGGTTAATTTTGTTTGAGTTATTATCCATTTCTTCTTCCATGTGTGTTGGTGAATAGGGAAGAGTTCGTTGATTTGGGGAAGATCAAGGCTTCGCTTCAGGTTGAAGATAGGTTGACCGCTCGTCACAATCGCAGATCTTGATTTCCGCGAGGTGGACCGTCACACCCTTCCTCCTCCATGCGACCATCGGGAGCTTCTTTGCAAAGCACCATCTTTTCTGGACGAGGATACGAAGGTGGATGCTGAGGAAACTGGTGACAATGAGAAACCCGATCATTCACCCCATATGTGGATTCTTGACGTTCTAAGGATCCTTCAAATCCCTTGAGTGGTCAGAAATTCTTTGGCTTATACCAAAGAGCTAACTTTTGAATCCACATGTTTCGGTTCATCCACAACAATGCATTTACTTTCAGAAGATGTATCAATCATTCTCAACTATGTTAGAAATTATCTCATGTATTTGATGTATTCCAACTCCAAATTCCTAATACCTCCTTAAAGATTCAAGTTAAATCTATCCCAATTTCAGTTCACATGTATTGGATGTATCATCCTTTTCTTATACTTTTTTTATTTTATTGTTGGAAGGGGCCTTTTTTCTCAAGGCATATGTGAAGCTTTATACAGTGACAAAAGAAAAGTTGAATGAAGGTGGACTTATTTCTACCTCTTTCCATATTTCCAAATTCTTTTGAGAACTACCTTTTTTAATTGCCAACTCAAAAGATTCGGATTATCCCTCACCCTTAATTGCACGCATCACACTTAAAACACATTATAATGGAAGAAAATAAAATGGTATGTCAAATTCGAAATTTCCAAAAGGTTGATAGCTTCTCTTCCTATTTCGTTAGAGCTTGTGCATCTTATATGCAAAAGCTCTGGCTATCTGATTCAAAATTAAGGTTTTTGGTTTGATTAGCCATAGGTAGATGTCTTCTAATCTATATTATGTTATGTGAAATGCAAAGCAAATATAAACACTCCTTTGCACCTGGCCAACAAAATCTCCATATCAATGATTCTACACTCCTACACATAATTTACCCACTCCAGACAAAAGTAGCAAAAAGTAGCTCCTCCCAAAATGTGAAACTTGAATTGCTAAGTCCAATTTACATTGAAAACGAATTTGTCTTTTCATAATTAATGAAAAGAAGCATGTTGAATCAAAGTTGAAAAGTTTACCTGACTTCTGTGCACACATATTTCCATATGTGCACTTCATATGATTTGGCGGTTTGGAAAGGGCAAGATTTTTTTTATGAGTATATCTTGAGTATATCGAAAACCCCAAAAAGAAATGGGGGAGCTAAATACAAAAAAGTGATGTTTACCAACCCAACATCAAGGGGTTACAGGAAAGTTTTGGAATTGGAGGTATCAGCTTACCCTGGTACTCCTATATGTAATTGAGATCAATATAGAACAGCTTAGATGCAAAATCATATATATTGTAGGGGATCTTTTTCTGAGGGGATCATTTTTGGAAAACCCTGCGGGACCTTCAACCCATGTTCTAACCTGAATAAATTTCCTGATAAATTCTAATAAATTTCTTCTAATAAATCGTCCTCCCTTGATAAATTCTAATAAATTTCTTCTCAATGCTATACTTTTTCTTTTTGAATCCTGTTTTTGTCTTTCTTAACAAAATCCCTTGCACATGTTTTTTTTGGAAAGCCTGGAAATGATTTAAAAATAGTCATCCAAGATTTCATTTGTACATCAAATGAACAATTCTTGGCTATTTTCATGATGGTTGTACTGTTATATCTAAATCCTAAATATATCTTAATGGTTGTACTGTTAAGCCTTGTGCAGAACATGAAGAATGTTAGGTCTACTGCTTTCTAGGGGTGCTCAAGATTTCCGGGTCAAATGGATATGATTGTTTCGACCCTAAATTTAAAGGTACCTGTGAGAAATTTTAGGATCGGACACCCCTAAAAGATAAACCCATTCAACCCGGTGGAAAACCCATCCGAAATTCCCGGGTACCCGGTTGGAAAAAAAATTCCAAATCCGGAACCGGCACACGCATTCACGTAATCACGGCTTTTGCCTCTAGGGCTTCGGCCAACATCCCCTCCCCTCCGATTCCCCTCCCTCCCGATTGCCCTCCTCCTCTCCATCACCAGGGTGCCACCACCATCTCCTTCACGCCCTTCTCCCTTCTGCCGCCAACGTCGCCTCCCCTCCGATTCCCCTCCCCCTTCTCTCCATCACCACGGCACCGCAACCACCACCTTTACGCCCTTTTCACCTTTCCCCCAATAACACCCGCAACACCACCTCCATCGGCATTACCAATGCCATAGCTCGAACTCACCGCTTCTAGTCGCCGCCACCATGATGAGAACAAGGGCTAGCAGCCTTTTCCAGAATCGCTGAGAGTAACGAGATCGGCTTTGAATATTACCTCCATTTCCTATCATAGAAGTGGGGATGGGTCTCCTTACTTTGCTCGGGTAAAAGCTAAGGAGTTGGGTTTTTTAATGCATTATTTATTTTTGCATTATGCATGGATGATGTTTGTTTTATAGATATACATGACTGTTTGTTTCCTAACTGATCCTTTACTTTCAAGGAGTTTTTATTATATTGTGTGATGTCTACTTTACGAGTATACATGATCATTTATTTTTCCATCTTAGATGATAAATAGAAAATAGTTTATCGAAGTTTTTAAATTGAACTAGACCGAAAGAGTCAATAAAATACGCGTGTTCATTTGTTACTTTTTTCGTTACTGCGAGAATCACTGATGGACCCTCCTAAACCACAGTTCATCGATACATACATTTTCTATGAGACTACCAACTATTTTGTCTCTGGTTGTTATCTTGTTCTTAATACCACCATTGAAAAACTAGATTCGATCTGTATTTATGGACCTCTGTCCACATGCAATCATGATTTAATTGCAATTATTTCTCCACAATTTGTCAAATAAATGTCAACTATCATGGTTACTGAAATTGTGTGAGTTGGTCTTTTCCCATTATATATGTTAAGCCAATTCGGTAGGTTGACGTGTTGGAGGATCATTGCTCCATGATTTTATCAGTTGGACCGAGAACCGACTCCGATCTGGTCGGTTCAACCAGTTACATTTAAGTGTTTTTTTAAATAATAATAATAATAATAATAAAGAACCGGGTCTGATTGATAGTCGAATCGGGTCGATCTGAATTGGATCAGTTTTGATGGTTTTGGATTGGCTATTGTTTTGAACTGTTGGCAACTAGGTATAACAAAGCCAGCAATCAACATTGTTTTGGCGATATGAGATTATACTAGATTTTGAATATAGTCTGATAAGAGAGATTAATTGTTTGAATATTCGTTCCGATCTCCATACACAAATGAATAAAAATATACAAGAAGCTTTAATATCATCTTGATGTATACATGATTGAACCTGATGAACCTGTCTAATATATAGTTTAATATGGTTGGACTTTGGACAAATAATACAGCCATATAGTTTAATATGGTTCGACATACTCAGCGGTTTGTCCATCAATTTGACAGATCATGGACATGTGCCATATAATGATTTAAATTATGAGTTTTCTTATGAATTATTGTTACCACTGTACTAAATTACTATATCACTGTCATGTTTACTTTGTTAGCATTCCACTTTACTAAGAATTAGCAATTCAACATTCGCTCATGTTTTTAAAACCTTGCTCCAAATTATTGCTCTAATTTATATCATCGTAGTCTAATACATATTCCCCGTCTCCATATGGCTTCTCGACATAATCCTCAAAATGGGGACGGCTCCGCAAAAAAACCCCCAAAATGAGGACGGCTTGAAAATAATTCCCACAATGGACATTATCGACAAATCATTTGTCGCTTCATGTTCCGCGTACGGTAAATGGTTTGTCGTGCCACACGGACAACCAAAATCTGCACCCACGACGAAATTTGGGATCTCTCCCCCCCTCCGTTCATCCATGTATTTGCCGCATCACGACAAACCGTTTGCCGATATATCCTTTGTCTGAGAAATATTTTCACGTTGTCCTCCCTCCCCTTTCCGTTAAACGCCTCGTATTGTAAAACCCTAATCAACCCCTTTTTGATGAAGGGGATCTCTCGAGAGATGTGTTGGAATATACCTTATACGTTG
This sequence comes from Ottelia alismoides, assembly GCA_037367405.1. Lineage (NCBI taxonomy): Eukaryota > Viridiplantae > Streptophyta > Magnoliopsida > Alismatales > Hydrocharitaceae > Ottelia > Ottelia alismoides. The sequence goes on from JAZKJV010006932.1 coordinate 5,902, forward strand.
CGTCCTCAATTTGCCTTCTCTCCTTCTCCTTACCTTTTTAAATGGTTGAAACTTTGTGTCTCGTGTTCTTTCTTTCTTTCTTATTTTGTTGCATATCTTTGATGAGCATATGTTTGAGTCCCCACATAAGGTTTTGATGCTTTGGGTTCAGATTATAGGTTACGACGTCTTTTTTTTCGAGGCAAAAAGTCTACTCGCAGACCATTGGTTTCCTTGCATGCATGCCACGTGCCCTATTATTTGGAATGAAAATTAATAATATTCGTGTTCTTTCATTCAGGGTAAGTCATATCACGATATATCGACGATATATTGGTATCGATATGTAACCGATATATCGCTGATATGACTGGTATTTATCCTTTCAAGGTCATTTCCTTCAGAAAATACTATAAAAAAAATGAGTTATAGTGACGATTTTTTCAAATTCCATCGCTAAATTAGCCGTTGTTAAATATATAACGATGATATTATTCGTCACGAAATGATTTTCCGTACTCGAAATTAGCGACGAATATTATATATACCGTTATATCATTAGTAATGATCCACATAAGACACTTATCTATGGTTATTTTTCAAACTTCTAATTAATCGTCGCTAAATTTTGAACTAAAAAAATAGCGACGTTTAGATGATATTTTGAAAAATAGCAATGGACAAGCACATCTATATGGATCGTTGCTAATGATATAATGACATATATGATATTCATTGCTAATTTTGAGTACGAAAACTCATTTCACAACAAATAATATTGTCGTTATATATTTAACAACGATTAATTAAGTGACAGATGTTGAAAACAACCATCACTATTGTTCAATTTTGTTGTAGTGAAATTGGGTCGATTTGGATGATATGACATCGATATATCGTGATATATCAATGTTATAACGTATCGACAAGTAGTCGATATTGATATTACCTACCTTGCTATCAATTATCGTATTCGCTTTATACAGATCTTGACATTTGTAACTGTTTTGTAAATATTTTTGCATTCGCATTCGTGTTCATTTATTTTTATGGCAGAAAAATATGATTATAAATTATATCCATTCAGAGGATAAGGAATAATGTGGGGATATGTCATAATTAAGGTTTATACGTGTTTTGTTGATTTGAGAATAAAGAAGGGAAAAGTACTAGACACATAGATGATGGATGGTTGTAAGCACAATGTGATCATTTATTTTGAGATAGTTTATACCGAGATAAAACTTACTTATCTCTAAATATTCACTTATCTCCGGACAAAGTTTATTTATCCTCGGACAAAATCCACTTATCTTAAAATCGAACTTGAGCGAACCTATGATTTTTAGGTTTGGTTCGTTTATTTAATCGAGCCCAAGCGTGTATTTAGGTTCGGTTCATTTATTTTTGAACTGAATTTGAATCGAACTTTTAGCGAGTCGAACATGAGCGAATATCGAACTTGAGAATTTTCTAACACTCCTATTACCACGTTTTACAGTTTTACTCCTTGAACATTGGCATGTTAACATAGAGTAAATATGTAGAGGTCGTGGTGGCATAGCAAAAAATAGGGGGTTGCAGTGTAATTGTACAAGTTTTCAGGGAGCTTAGCGTAAAAATCTAAAAAAGAGGAGGGCAAGTTCCGAATAAGCAGAGGTGGAAAATGCAACCATTTCCAATCGGAAAGTCGCGGAGGTATATTCGAGCATGGGATCCCTTCACCTATAGAACGAAGAAAAAAGGAGGTTTCTAGAGAGGAGGATCCGGGGCTCCGATCGTCCGCTGTAATGGGCTTTTACAGCCCCTGCTGCAATGATGAGGATCCGATGACGCTCAGAGGGGCTTGGGGATAGTGGGTGTGGATATCAAGGTTGGGGACGCGTATCTCGAAGTTGGAGAGAGACTTCGGATGCGGATCGGAGGGCTGGATCGTCTGCAGCAGAATCTGCTGTACAGCAGACGATCCAAATTGGAGGATCCGACCCATCGGTGCACCCAAGTTGCCGTAAGAGGCCACGTCATGGCAAGGAAGGGTTTCCGCGGTGGTAGGAGAACGCCACCCTCACCTTCCCCCCCACCCCTCGATATCTCCGCTCTATATATACCCCTGCTCCCTGCGCCACCACTTCCCACAACAACGGCCAAGCGCTTCCAGGGTCCTTCAGATCAGTGCACGAGGATCTCCAGAGCTCCCGGAATCCCTTCAAGATGGGACTCTCCAGGAATCCCTTCAAGATTTTCAATAAAGGAGCATTCTCAAAAAAGAATTCAGCACAAAAAGCAGCTTTCCTTGGTAAAGATTGTTCCACATATCTTTCTAAGGAATGGGAAATTTTTCTCCTTTCCTGATCCGTACCCCTTGCGCCCAACCCATGAGCTTTTCCCTAATCATCCAGCACCATTGGGTCCTCTGAGCTCACTACAACAAAATTGAGCTATAGTGATGGTTTCTTCAAATTCCGTGACTAAATCAGCCGTTGTTAAATATATAATGACGATATCATTCATTGCGAAATGAGTTTTCGTACTCAAAATTAGCAACGAATATCATATATGCCGTTATATCATTAGCAACGATCCATATAGCGATGCTTATCCATTGATATTTTTCAAAATATCAACCAATCATTACTATTTTTAACTTAAAATTCAGCAACGATTAATTAGAAGTTTGAAAAATAGCAACGGATAAACGTCGCTATGTAGACCGTTGCTAATGATATAACAACATATGTAATATTCGTCGTTAATTTCGAGTACGAAAAATCATTTCGCAACGAAGAATATCGTCGCTATATTTTTAACAACGACTGATTTAGTCATGGAATTCGCAAAAATCGTCACTATAGCTCAATTTTTTTGCAGTGCTCCATTATCGAAGCAACATCGCTTCAGCTCCGACAACCCCATATTTGTCACGGTCATCTTCAGCAGCCGTAGGCAGGAACCGACCGTCGACTCTTCGTCGCAGAGCTAACGACGTCTCTACCATTGCAATGAATTGGTAGAAATAATGCATACCCTACAACAGCCGTTCCCCCAACATAACTTAGAACAATATTCATTTATTGCACCAATAAACAAGGCCTGTATATAGCGATCTAAAAGATATAAGGAACCTGATCTTCTGCTATAGAGTCTGCTGCAACAGACTCTGCGGTAGGGACATGGGCCGTTCGATCGTGATCGAGCGATTCTCACGAATTCTTGGGAACCGTTTGATCAAGATCGAGCGGCCCACGTCCAAAAAAGATCCTCTCTAAAGATATCTAGCATCTGTATACCTAATTTCCTGTCATCTTCCTACTGGTCGTCGCCATTACTACTTTTTATGGTACGTGAAAACAGGAGGAATATACAGATAAAGGACGCGCACATCGCGTAGAAGAAATTGGCACCCCCCATTTATTACGATATGGTACAGAAAGATATAGATGGCGATAGAATCCAATGCATCAATAATGGTGTGGATGTTGGGTTGCAGATTATGCTCGAGTGAGGTCCCTTTGCATTTGCCATGCAAGTTCACCTTTGACCATGTCAAGGCATGGGATGGCTTGAGGGGTCTAGTAACGGCAGCTTTGCGACCACGTGTCCTCGCAGATATCGTCTGCAAGGATGTCGCGAGGACTTGACGAGGAGTCCATCCTCGCCAAATCTTATAGAATCTCATTACTCGGTTATCAAGATGTTACTTCCTTGAGCGGAGTCCTCCGATGATTTGCATTCCTTATTGCCCTGCCTTGGGTTACTTGTACCGGTTCGATTAATGCATAGTGTACAATCATAAAGAGTCAGAAGATGAAGCAAACAATCACAATGACATGCAAGGGCGGAATCGATGTATGTGATGGAGGGACCATGATTCCTCCTTGATTATTATATTTCACTTATGCGATGTAGTAAGTTTTTAATATGATCCCTTTTTAAATATATAATATTAAATGTTGTAAGAAAAAAGAATGTGAAGGCTGAATTCCATTAATGGTCAAGGGTAGAGTAGTATGGTATTTATTTTGGTGACCAAGATACAAATCTCCACTTCCCAGATTTTAGTTTCATATATATAATTCATCCAATCACTTTCAAAGTATAAAAATCGTGATTATAATTTGATATAAAATTGTATTCGATCTCTTTTGTCTCTCCATTGTTTCTAGCATTACTTGTGAATGAAATAAGCTGTCTTCTTTTAACGATAAACTTTTTTTGTTTCAGAATTACACTTGATAATTTAACCATTTTGGATGGATTTAAAGATGCTTAAATTTCTAGATTTATCAAAATTTAAACATCATCATCGAAAATAATAATCTATTGAAAATCTAATCTTAATAATATACTTAAATTACTAGTTTATCAAAATTGAAAGATATTTGTTTTATAAATATTAATTCTATTTAAAATATCATTTGAAAATATAATTTTTTTCATTTTTGAATATACATGATAACTGTATGTCTGACCATCCTATAAAATTCCTGATTCGACCCACGATGACATGAATTTTTTGCGAGGGGAAAGTCCACCTTCTAATTAATCGTGCACAAACCAACATATGTGGAAACATTGAAGAATGTATAGCCCATAGATATGTCATACTTGCAATTAATTACAGTTTTGAGTGTGATTGCATGTTCACACTCTTCAAACTACTTTTTACTTTTTATTGCAAAAGTACACAAGCTAAAAAGTAAAGGAGCATTGTGTTATTATTTCGTTTAGATCCATCTAAGGATTTGAGTATTCAACTTCGCCACCACCATTGTTGACTTTATATGTAATATAAGGCACTCTCAGATAATGCAGGATTGATTTTGCAACAAAATATGGAGCAATGAAATGCTTGATAACAAGGTACATATTCCCTTATATCAGTTAATCAATTTTAAGATATCACATGGTCACAAAAGTCATCTTTGTTGGGATAGAAACATCGCCAAGGAAAAAAATAAGGATTTTTATAAGTTTTGCCCTTTTGAGATATTGGAATATCAGTTATGTCCTTTCTTTTTGGGAATATCAGTTGTGTTCTCAACTTCTTGTAGTTCTATCACTTGTGCCCCTCGGGTTAGTTGTCGTTCATCCCCAACACAAACGGACGTTAATTTTGAGGATACAAGCGGAATCAATTAAAAAAAGGAGGACTAGAAAGTCATTCATGTTCTCTTCCTCCTTCCCAATCACCTCCTCTCCTCCACCGCCTCCTCCCCTCAACCCTAGCCGGCCCCCGCACCTCCTCCTCTACCCCTCCTCCCCATCCTACTGCCTCCAACCCCTCCTCCCCAGTCTGACACTCTCATGCCCCACCACCAACCCCACCTCCGGCCCCTCCTCATCCATACCCAAACCGACCTCCCCTCATCGGCCCTTGCTTCACCATCTCTGCCCCCACCTACGGCACCTCCTCCTCCTTCCCTAGCCCGACCTCCCACTGCCGCCCCCTTGCTTCCCCACGTCCGGTCCCTTATCCATCCCCAGTCCGACCTCCCCCTCTACGCTCTGCCTTGCTTCTCCTCCTCCCCCACCTCATCCTCCTCCCCCTCCTCTGCCCCCAGCTGCCTCCTCCTCCTCCTCCGCCCTCCTCTGCCTGGACCTCATCCTCCTTCTCCCTCATCCTCCTTCTCCCCCATCCTCCACCGTCCCCTCCTCCCCGGCCTCCTCTGCCCCATTCTCCCCAACCTCCTCCCCCTCCTTCCAGGTCTCCTTCCCTTTCCCAGCTTCTACGCCGAGAACATATCCATCAAACACCTCTTCCAGTTGCACAGCTCGGATGTTCTTCCCTTACCTTGTTGTGTATTTGACACCATCATCTTTAACAATGAGCTTGATATGCAAAGCACCGCTATTGCTTTTCGCAGTCCCCTCCTCCTGCACAAAAGAAGCGATCAGATCCGTGAAGCACCGCCTCCCTCGTGGATGTTCCGTGCATCAAGAGGATGATGAAGGAGGATGTCAGAGGTCGCGTGCGGCGAAGGAGGATGGACGGGAGGAGGAGGATGGGTAGGGAGAGTATTTGGATAGTTATTCCCCTTTTAACTAAACCTGGCCAAAGTCCGGAACGAGCCGGGCCGAACGGGGTGGTGTTGGAGGAGCATCTTGTGAGCGGTGACCATCGAGCGTGTGGAGGTATGATGATGAGCATCGAAGCACATTAGACGACGATGTTTCTGATGAGATGTCAGGAGGTGGCATCGATTATGGGTGCGAAAGTAGAAACGTTCATAGTAATTGCTGGAAACCTTGGTGAGTCATACATGGAGGTGACGTTGTTCATGACTTCGAATGGAGCTTTGGGTTCGGGTACAACTGGCTTCTCGAATTCAATTTCATACATCAAATGTTCTCAAAGTAGTCGTAGAGCTCCTAGAGGTAGTTAGGCACACGATTACGGTCGGGTCAGGATGCTCTGGTGGGTTTTGAGCCCACAAAACCAAGAAACCAGCATTGCACGAAAAGGGAGGTTCCCTTAACCTCTTCGTTAGATCGTTTATTGCACAAATTTGGAAGCTCCTTAAGGCCTACGACCCAATTCTCACCGCTGAGTCCTTTTCTGAGATCGGAAGCTCCAAGAACCCCCCATCAATGTGCGTTTACTTCGTCAACTGGTGACGAAAATAAGGGTTGAATTTTCATCCCAGGGGCAAGTTATTAAACTTACTATGCTTAGGCGGTCAACAAATTTTTTGATTATGTACCTCAGGTAAGATGCCTCTTAAAGAGATGACTCAGGTTAAGACAAAGCTATGTCTTGAAGAGGCGGCTTTGGGCTAAAGCCGCATCTTGAAGAGGAAGCTTTGATCGGGGATTAAATTTCCAGCGAGCGAATAGAACCCACCCACACATTCTAGTTCGCATGTTGGCACTGCCGCCCGCTACCACTGCTGCGAACACTACTGCCCTGTCCTCATCGTCAGTTGCCTCTATGCGACGAGCTTTCTAAGGAGCGTGGGTTTTGCATCAGTCTAAAAGTATCTTCACTGAGAAGAAAAGATAGCATGTCGCTGAGGTGACTGAATATGAATCCCACATTCAATCAACAAGTACCCACAATATACAATGAATCAATAAATAATAAAAATGTGGAGCACGATTTATTATACTCTACAACAAAGATGTATAGCATGTGAGTATGTAGAGGTTGAACCACATAGAGAAAACAATGGTAGCCTAATGATTATTGATAATCAGAATGAACTATGTATATAAATGTCTCTTTTTTATGTGGGTTTTTGATTTTTAACTTTTTATTTGATTTTTTAAAAGTATTATTATTTTTTTAGTACGGGTCTTTGTAGATATGTATATATGAGGATGTATATGTATATATATTACATATAAGATATAAGCTATATACATAATAATAAATATAATAAATACATATAAAATCCAAATAGTATTAATAAATATAACCCTTGATTATAATATGTGTATACTTTTTTTAAATATTTATAACGTATATATATAATAATAATAATTAATAATAATAGTACTATTCATAGGTATATAATACAATATGTGGTATTATAATTATAAACATAGCTAAAAATACTCGAAATTTGTAAAATAAAATATTTTTGGGGGTCTTCATTTTTTAATTATTTTTGTGATTTTTCACATATTTTTGCTAATTTTAGTTATTTTAAAGTCACGAATATTGTGACATATGGTTGAAATAAATAAGTCGGATTACTTTGAGATTTAAAAATACTAAATATGTTCAAAATTCCTCAAAAGTAATTTTCACATGTAGTAAATAATAATTATACAATAGAAATTAACATTTTTGGTATTTTTGTTTAATTTTTATAAGTTTTATCAGGATTTCGGAGTTTTTTAATTTTCTATCATTTTATTTTTTTATTTTTATGGATATTTGGTATGGAGTTGTACACTACTATAATAAACATATATTTTTTTAGGATTTTTCAAAAAGGTTTTGTATTTTGTGGTATTTTTAAAGCTAAACAAGTAGAAAAAGGGCTCCACTTGATATTAATAAATATGCAATGTGCATAAAAATCAATAATAAAAAATAGCATGAAAGAGCAAGCATCCATGCACATTGTCCTAATTTTTTCATAATTTTTGGGGCACGGGTGGTGTTTATAATAAATAAATAACAAGTACAAAATGTATGAATTGATAGGGACCTATTTGCATATATCAAGAAGTTTTCATGCATTCCTGAACTCTGAAGTAAAAGTCTAAGGTCTATTTAATTTAAAAACACCTATCAAGGGCATATTTGCAATATTCAAAATAATGAAGGTCATTTGTACAATTTGTCCACACACATTAACACTAATTATACAAATTTTTGGATTAAATATAAATACAAAAAGTTGCAAGGGTATGTTTACAAAATACCCACCTCATGTTGGGGGCCACTTAAGGTGAGCTGTCACAGACATCTTCAATGCAAAAATTCCACCATTATTTACACTAAAAATAATATTTACAGGACTAAATTAAAAACAAAAGACAGAGGGGGTTACTTAAAGTTTACCCCTTATTTGCATGTTGATGGACGGTCAAATGTGCATCACTTAGACGGACCGTTTCACCATCGATGTCTATGATTGCATCTCACCCCTGATCTGATGATAGATGGGGAGATGATCGGATGACCCTGACATAAATTGGAGCCACGTCTGCATCCAATGGCTCTGGAGCTACCGGGAGGAACAAGGAAGAACAACTCCGTTCGTGGTGTTGATGGGTCCATCGTCTTCCTGGGAGCATTCCGTGACAACTAGCACCATCAAGAAGGCCTTGTCTCTGCTGGGGAGAGGCCAAGAGCTTGTCGAAGTTCGGGGTGCCTAGGACCCTTATTCTGCCTGAAGATTGACCCATATTGGCTCAATTGATGTATGACCTTCTAAAGAGAGCTCACGGGCTCAAGGCGATGCGCTTCGACCCATGTTGAAGATGTTGTGCAAGGTGAAGCGAAAAGGAGGAGGTGCTCCGATGAATAGTGGCAAAGGAACATGGAGCGAACTGGATTCGTGAAGAATCGAGGGGATAAATGGATCAGGAGGTGGACAAGACGAAGGGGAACGAGACGAGGGTAAAATGGGAGGCAGAACATGTTGGATTTACGATGAAACACGACCGGAGCAGAGAACTCTAGCGATCAAAGATTAATATTCAATACTAATCTAACTACTAAAATAAATGCGTAATCGAAATAATGATAAGAAAATCTACCTAGGAATCAAAAATGTGCATCTCATACACAATAAAAACCCTATTTTTAAACTTCAATCTTGTATTTATGGGATCTATTTTATTCTTTATTATTTGCACCTTAAATCAATAAACTTTGTACATGAAAGTTGTAGATAAAAATACAAAGGAAAATACAAAATCAATTTCATCCAAAAATAATATACAATGTTCATTCTACAACGTAATAAAAAGCTAAAATTCAAATTTCCCAGACACATATCTTCTCTGTAAAAACTCAAAATGCTTCAAAATCACCTTTAATTATATATATATATATATATCTTTGTATTAATTATTTAATGAAGGTGGTTCCATAAGATAAAAAAGTTAAGTTTTGGACCCCTATTTTATATTTTACTTGAATAAAATGTTCATTTTATTTATTCTTTATAATTTTATATTTTTATAATATTGTAAAAAATATTTATAATTTATGTATATATTTAATATAAAATAAAACCATAAATAAAATAGTAAAATAAAATACCACATAAAATACATATATGAATATACAATACTTATACATATATAATAAGTATACTATTTATGTAAGTGTACAAAATATATCAAATAATAAAAGAAAAATATATTTATCTATATTTAAATAAGTTATAAATATATAAATTAAGTTTATAAAATAATAAAATTCAATTACGAAATAAAAATAAAATAAGTTATATATGGGTAAATATAACTATAACTATGTTCTAAATAATAGTTCACCAAAAATTAATCCATAAAAAATAAAAATCATAATTAAATACAAAAGGAAATAATAAGAAAATTATTTTATAATCAAAATTTAATAAAATCATTTAATATTTATTATTTATTTAACAAAATATTCTTTCCTTGGAATTTTCTGGCTGGTCCACATGGACCAACCAGAAAGCTCCTTTGGTTGACCTCAGTCAACTGCCTCCCCAGAACCTCCCCCCTACTATATTCCTTGTCGACCAAATCAATTCTTGACTTGGTCTCGGGGTTTAGGGTCATAAAATACCTTTGTCAGAGGTGTCGAACCCCTCCTCTTCTTCCCATTTTTCTGCCTCATTCCCTCATCGAATCACCTCGCGCTCTTCATGAAAAATCTTCTTCGATCCTCTAGGATCTTCACCGACTCGCCATCTTCATAATTTCCTTCACCTTCCGCACACCATCCTCCATCAAAGTTTACTCCACTTCACTGTATATAATCATCCCATCCGTTATTCTCTGATTCTTTGGTCCCTTTTCCAATCCCTAAGGCCCTCAACCGTCGGTCAAGAGTGTCGCCTGGTGACAGCAGGCGTACCCCTAAGGTCTGGAGTGGCTAATTATTTTATTTAGGAAATAAAGACAATATTTATGTAATAATTAATAAAATATTTTGTATAGTTTACATAATCTTTATTTTAATAAATTAATGATATATACATTCAGTTAACTAGAGTTTAAAGGACGAAATGAAAGAATAAAGGTGATGGAATGGAGATTCATCACTTGCAATCTCTGACCAACCTCCAATCCTTCCCCTGCTCCAAACTCAAAATGGATAATGCCTATTGTGGGTCTAGGGTTTTTAGGCCTATTGGATTTTCATGTTTATATGCTATTGAGTGGGATGTGCAAAATTTTATATGTTTTTTCATAACTAATTAATGATTGTCGACCTATTGTAATTTAGGGCGTCTCCTAGAGTTCGTTGTTTTTATCACTGTGGTGGGAATATTTCGAAGTCGAGTAAGGTTGTGACCTACGTCAGAGGTCGTATGAAAACTATCAAGATTGGTCACGAAATGTCATTCATGGGATTTATTGAGCACATCAAGTCCGTGTTCAGGATGAACTTATTGCAAGGAGTTGAATTACATCTGTTTCATAGAATGTCCCAAGATGGTAGAATGTTCTATATATGGGGCATCTAGTTTGATGATGATGTTCGAGAGATTGTGGAATATGTCGAGGAGATTGGTGCTTCATATCGGTCCGTGATATTTCCTGTCACTATTTCTCTGCCCGGATCAATACCTCATGGATTTGTACCTCAAGGTGGAAATACATCTGTTCCTCCTATGGTGAATATGGGTCCTTGTGTAGGAACTCATGATGATGATTCAGGACTTGATATGTTGATGGAACCCTTGCCAAAGAATACGACGACGAGATGGAAAATGATGATACTGAGGAGCATGATCATATGGGAACACGAATCATGTCTGACATACCATTTCTAAACATGACAGGAGGTGATGGTTATATTTTAAATGGGGAAGATTTCTTGAAATGTGATGATGAGTCTGAGTAGCGAGTTGAAGAATGTGATGCTTTTCAAATGCAAAGCCAACCTGGTGTACTATGTTAAGGTGTTTCACATGAAACAACATTAGAACTTCATAGTAGTTGAATCAGAAAGGAAGGTCTGGGATATACACTGTAGTGAACGGACCGGGGGATGCTTGTGGAGATTGCGTGTTCATCGTCGACTAATTGATGGATATTTTATTGTCTCAATGGTGACAAGCCACATAATTGCTTGAATCGTACTTTCAATCAAGACCATCCATAGCTGGATTGCAACTTCATGACACTCAAATTTCTTAATCAAATCAAAATATCTCCCTCAGCGAAGATGTTGTATTTATAGACATCAATTGAGGATGACTTTGGCTTCCAAGTGGGCAGAAGGAGGGTTTGGGATGCAAGGAGGAATGAAATAGAGATGGTTTACGGATATTGGAGTAAATGTTACAACGAACTTCCGTATCTTTTTAAGGCTTTTGAAAAGGCTATTCCAGATTCGGTTACATATATCGACACAACAACAGTGAATGAAGGAGAGCTATTTGAGAGTGCCTTTTGGGTATTTGGGCATTGTATTGCAATCTTCAAACACTGCAGACCCATTATTAGTGTGGATGGTACACACATGTATAGAAGATATAAACAGAAGATTCTAATTACTTGCTAAAGCGATGTAGCTAACCACATCCTACAGTTGGCATTTGAGTTTGTCAACGAGGAGGATGACCCTAGTTGGGTTTGATTTCTGGAGAGGGTGCAGTTGCATGTATTCCTTGATCGTTTTGGACTGATTTGTTTGCTACCTGATCGTGCTCCTAGAATACGTGCTGCACTTAGATATCCAGAGGTAAAATTTCTTCCACCATACGCCCATTTGTGCTTCTGTCTGTGACACATTGGTAGCAATTTCAATGATGCTCACAAGAATCACATTGAAGCCAATTGTCATGAGGGAAGGAAAAGTCTATTCGCAATCAAAGTCGCAAACTTACATGACATACTTAAGGAGTGTGATGAGAATGATGCAAAGTGGTTTGACATCCATGATTGTCCTAAAGAACGTTGGACGATTCCATTTGATGGGGGGTACAAATTTGGTTACACCATACCGAACTTTTCTAAAGCTACAATGCTGTTCTTAAGGAATCAAGAAGCCTGCCAGTTGCGGCACTGGTGTTGATGACCTATTACAACTGCATTAGTTATTTTTGTGACCGTCAGGAGGAGGCACGCAATTACATTACCCAAGGTGACAAATACACCAAATATGCACATGATATGTTGAAGCATTAGGTCGATAGAAGCAATGGGCATCAGTGTTTTTACATACAAGGAGCTCCTTTACACATGTACAAGGTCGTCACAAGACAATGCATGACAGAATTCGTGTTGAAAGGTGGAAAGAAATAAACAATCTTGATTAGTGATGCATCATGTACCTATCAGAAATGACAAAATCATAGAAATCCATGCTCTCATGCTTGTGCCGTGATATCTCACTTGAACTACATACCTTGGTATACATGACAAACACAATCTCATATCTACAAGGATTTGTTCTATCCTATTGGTGACAGGGACAAGTGGCCATATTCGACCATCCACTAGTGATTCCGGATGATACCAGGATAAGGAAAAAGGGGCGACCAAAGTCTAAGAGGATTCATAAAGAGATGAACATAAAAGAGAACACAGTTCAATCCCAGTGCGAAATATGTAGTGTAGAAGGCCATAACATGAGAAATAATACACACGGGAGGACTCAAAATACGTGTTGTAACTATGGTGAATTGAGTCATAATAGGAAGAAATGTTCCCATAGATGCAGTACATGCACCTTATAATTTGCATTTTAAAAAAAAATTTATAGCTTGTTAAACAATGTTAGATTGTTTATAATGAATTACATTTTTTAAATAGATGGAGCCAGGCCCAGTTGATTGGTATATTTTTACAACAACAACAGTAGCACCATTCGTCAGTTGGGTGGGTGATGTACTTAATACTTTTTTCAATATTTGTAATCCCATTACGGAAAATGTATTTACACTATATCTTTTTGGTTGTTTCAGGTGACTGCATTGTAGAAGGCGAGAAAGCACATTGAGACATATTTCCTTGGACAAACGCATTGTTGCCCACATTTTCCTGGCGGGGCTTTTTGGAGTAATGCAGATGAATTTCATTTCGTTGGACTTACATTTGGTTACTGCTCTTGTGGAGAGATGGCACCTAGAGACACATACATTCCACACACGTCGTGGTGAGATGACTATTACATTGCAACATGTCGCTTACATTTTTGGTTTGAAGATAGATGGCCATCCCGTGATTGGTCCTCTACCAATTCTCCTAATTGGGCGGGACTATGCGAGCATCTACTTGGAGTTCGGCTAGAGCGACCCAACATTAAAGGAGTTCGTATACACATGACTTGGCAACTAGAATATTTTTCATTTCTGCCTAATAAGACTGAGGAGGATACCATTCTGTAGTTCACACATGCATACATTCTACAACTCATGGGTGGTGTGATTTTCCCCGACAAGTAGGGAAACAAGGTTTCACCGATCTACCTTCCATTTCTCGAGGATATGGAGACTTATGGGACTTGGGATAAACTTGCTTGACATACTTGTACATGAAGTTATGTGTTGAATCGAGGGCAGATGCAATTGAGATTTGGGGACCCTTGATCCTATTATGGTTGTGGGCTTGGGAACACTTCCCCCATATCGCCTCCGTTGTTCATCACCAACCTGTCTGTCAAGGGAAGACTTTGGATGCAAGGTGGCACGCAGACTTTGATATCATGGCGGAGTCAACTCATGTCATTCATCCATATAAGGATGCACACGACCTCCAACTTGTGGAGCAGGTATGTACTTAATCATGGTGGTAACCATTTCAAGATGCGTCGCTTACTTTTTTTACATATCTAATGCTATGTAGGTGGTATGGACCCCATACATAGAGGAGGTTTTTGTCTCAGTTTACCTTTATATTATCTTGACAATGAAGGCTTGCATGTTGCTCGTGTACCATTGATTCACTTTTGCATTGTTGAGCTACACACCCTAGACAGAATTCTTCGTCAGTTTGGTGGGATTCAGGGATTCCGATGGCTTGCAAAACCTCATCTCATTTGCATTTAATCGATTTACGAGGAAAGAGAAATGTCGATTGGATGGAGTTCCATGTGGTTTATGTTAGAATATGGAACATCTGCATGGATTATGTTGTGCTGATGACTCCCATACCATTGGGAGGACTAGATACGACTGTCGACTACTTGTCATAGTATCATAGTATTACACGGCGATTCATTGGTTAACATGGGTGCACCCTAGATTACACCATAAGTACAAAGTTACTTTAAATAACAATTATGTTTGACTATTTTAAACTATTTTGACAAGTGTTGTTCCTACTACCGGTGTCCCAGGTCGACGAGATTGTACATATTTGTGATCATGATGATCCACGGATGAGAGAGCTTGCCATTGAAACAAGTTTATATCTACATGAGTCTATACATTAGAAATTCAGAGACGGTCCAGATGAGGAGGCTGGCAAGGAAGATGTCGAGGTAGAAGCTGCATCTCAGCATCTTTCACGTGTTCGAGGATGTGGACGGGGACGAGCTCATCACAAAGGGTAGAGAGGAGTTCTGGCGAGGGAGACATCCTAGTTTACTTATTTGCAAAACATAGGGGAAGGGTACATGATCCAAGGTCTTACTTATTTGCTGACATGGGGAGGAGCTAGCTTTGGATGTGTTTGATGCCGTAAATTGCAAATACACTTGGAGGAGCTCTTCTTCTCGCTCTCAGATTGATTGATTTCTATTATTTATTGAGGCACATGAACTGTTCAATTTGGCAGCCATCACGTCCCATCCTAGGTCAAGATCATACCTGACATCGCTTTGTTTGGACTCTTGCAGTTGGAGGATTTCTGTGAGTTAGTGACCACCTTTTGGTCGGAGATTGAGGTGGAGGGCTCAGTGGCTATTCGGATCGCGTTGAAGCTAGCAGCATTGCGAAAAAGGCTAGTGGTTTTCAAAAGAGTTTCCCGTGCTTAACGAGAGTTGAGGTGAAATCATGCACAAGGGGAAGTGGTGAAACTAGATCTATTGGAGGATAACAAGAGCGTGGATGAGAAGGATCCGGTAAGCAAAGGGATGATGCAACATATCATTGAGGAGGAGGAGGATATGAAATGTGAGCTCGAGTGGACGCAGAGATCCCCACAGAAGTGGATGAAGGATGGAGATGAAGATACTAAATTCTTTCATGCGGTGATAATTGGGAGGAGGAACTTGTCCACTCGATCGAAGTTGGGGGCGGGGAGTTTCATGGGGAGGAGGCAATTTCTAGAGAGGTCATAAGATATTTCAAAAGCATGAGCTGGTGCTTGCCGCACTGTGGTTCGAGGTGGCTGGGCATGGGGGTGGAGAGCATATCTAACCTTGAGGTGGAATTGTTGACAAGGCCATTTAGATTGCATGAGGTTTGTGAGGTCGTCTTTGCTATGACCCAAACAAATGTCCATGTCAGGATGGGTTCCCAATGTTCTTTTTCAGGGAGTTTTGGGAGCTGATTGCTGAAGAGGTGGTGGCGATGGTGGTGGAATTTACGGAGGGAAACTATGGATTTGATCGGCTGAACATATCGCTTATTTTTTTACTACCTAAAAAAGATGCGGTGATAAGGATTGAGGGCTTCCGATCAATTGCATGTCCAATGCAATATACTTGATTGTGGAAAAGATTTTAACCAATCGTTTGCGGGGAGTACTAGGTAGGATCATCTCACCTACTGAAAGCACTTTTTTACTTAGTATATAGCTCATGGACATCGTGGTCTTGACGTCGAAGATTATTGTGGAATGACATAGAAGGAATAATAAGGGAGTTTTGTGAAAGGTTGACTTCTCAAAGGCCTATGATTGTGTGGATTAGAGATTCATTTGGGCATCTCTGTTCTATTTCTTTATATCTTTGTTTGAATAATATTATGTGTTGCCTTATCAAAATCAAAGAACTTATATATCGCTCGCTGGTTTGCTGGGTTCTTCATGAATGACAGACGAGGCTTCCCAGATAGGTGGATCTCATAGATGAAGAGGTGCAACATGACTGCTTCATGCACTGTTCTTGTGAATGGCCAGTCGGAAGGAGGATACTTCCAGTTGCAACGTGGAGTTATTAGGGATGCCCCATGGATCCACTTCGTTTTGTTCTACTGATGGATGCCCTATCCGTTATGATTGATCGAGCAGTGACATGAGGATTCTACACGTGGTTCGCAAAGCAGGAGTTCTTGATCCCCCTACTTCAGTATGTTGATGACCCAATCCTTTTTGTGGAAGGTGGAGTCGAGAGTTGTAGAGGCATGTCTGTCGTCCTCGAAATTTTCGGTGCCATTTTAGGTTTGAGACTCAATAGAGTCAAATTAGAGTTCATCCCTTTCGATCTAGAAAATGCAGAGATTGAGCATTGCACTGGTTGGTTGGGTTCCCCTCGCATGGACTTGCCATTACGCTACCTAGGGGTGCCATTGCTAAGCGGGAAGATTCTTTATACGGACTAGTGATTAAGAAGATGGAGTAGAAGCTGGCATGATGGAAGTCTGTTTGTCTGTCAAGCGGTGACAGATTGGTGTTGTGCTCAATCCTTTATGCAATTCTTATCTTCTTCCGTCCTCTAGACTCTTGCCCATGGGAGTAAGAAAGAGGCATGAATGCATTATGAGACGCTTCTTTTGGTCATCGTCAGGGCAGTCTAGCAGGTTACCTTGGATTGGAAATTCGTGTCATATTCGAAAGATGATGGTGTTTTGGGAGCCCGTAGTTTGGAGAAGATGAACAAGGCTCTGATCAGCAAATGGATTACTCGAATTTGGGGTGATTGTAGCAATTTGGATTGCAAAAAGGAAAATCTATGGTAACAACATGTCGCTGCATGAGGACGGGTTCCTTAGGCACGCACTCCCTCGTATTTTGGCGAGGGATCTATGATGTTGTGCTGGAGATTCATCCCTTTTCGATACTGGTCCTTGGGGACGACACTGGCTTCAAGTTCTGGACAGACGACTCGAGTGAGAGAAGGCTGCTAAGCATAAGGTTCCTACATTTGACGACATTGGCACTGAACCTAAACTATTTTGTGGCAAATGTGTGGGATGGGCACTCCTTTTTTCCATAGATTTTCACTACGAGCTCTCGAACCAATCTTGGAAGAACTACTGGTGATGTTGGTGGAGTTGGATAATGTTGTCGGGCCTTCTAAGGGATGAGATTGCTAGAGTTAGTGCGATGAGGTGTTCTCAAGTGACAAGGCTTACAAGGTTTTGAAAGGGCCGACGATCTTTGACTTGGGTGGTTGTGTGATAGATTGTAGAAGGATTTGGAAATGAAAGGTTTTGACATGTGCGGCGGTTTTTCTAAGGCTATTTAGGAGAGGAAGACTCTTGACCAAGGATAGACTTGCTCGATTCATTCAATTAGCTAATCCTGCCTATCCACAATGTTCGGGTGAGATAGAAGATGCAGATCACCTTTTCTTCAAGTGTGGGAGCTCAGAGAAGTGAACTATGTGGGAATCATATGATTTGTGTAGTGTATACAATTTCTAGGAGTCCATTGGAACAGACTGGAATGACACAAAGATGGAGAAATCAAGATGTTCACTATTGTTTGGGCAATTTAGCTTGTCAAGAATAGTGAGTTAGGAACATTGTTTTGGAGAGAACATTGTCGCACATGTTAGAGCACTATTAGACCGTTGGAACATATAATACAATTTCGGTAATGATCTGTTTACATGCGTGACCTCTATTGATGATTAATGGTGAATTTTTTGAACACACCTATACAGTGGCGGTCCTTTTTTCTTTAAAAAAATTGCCAGGAATACAATATCAGCAAAGCAGAAGCAGCGCTTGATGCTCATGCTGAGCATAAATAAACTTACAATATGTAATTTACTGAACAATATTATGGAAAATGCACATGAAATATGTAGAAGCTAAACATTCACTCAGTCCGGACTTGCAAGCTAAGTAAATTTATGCGTTCTTCATAAGATCAGATTGGAATTGAACAATATACTCGAACGCCCCCAAAATCAGTTTCCCTTAACAATACCGGAAAATACATTATATATTATATTCCAAATAAGGTTTCTTAAATAGGTGAGAAGCCTGCACAGGACAGCATTTATGGACCATTCTCTATACCTCAGCCCTTGTATGGTGTCAACAAACTACTAACATACGTCCTAGATTAAACCTTATGTACAGAAAAGAAAGGGATTGGGCCATAAAGTTATATATATGTAAAAGAACATACACCAGTAATAGCATTAGACTGATTACAAGATAAATGGCTATTCACGTTAGGGCGAGCGACTATCTGATTCTACTGTCTCGATTCAGGTTCTCCCAACTTATCTCCTGTGAGCATTCTCCACAAATTGTGGAGGAGCCAGATTTGGTGCCTTTACTGCGCAGCGTTAGCAAGTGAGAGAGATTCGAACACTTCCTCGAGAGAGAAGGTGGTCGACTGTTTCTGGGGTTGGCTTTGACTTGTGTGGCATTGCTATTCTCTGGCAAAGAGGGAGGTATATGGTGTGCCTGTTGCTGGATTTCTGAAACAGAGGGCGGATTTCTATGCTCCGTATACGATGGTGGTCGGGGATGCTTCTGTTCAGTCACTGGTGGCTGCTCCTCCAAGGAAACCCTATTCACTTCCTCCCATTGGAGTGATCGAAGGAATGTTTCCCAAGCCATATCTTGCTCCTCCTTGGACAGCCTTTCCTCTTCGTTCTCTTGTAGAAGCATCTCATGTTCATGGAAGTCTTGAATCCAGCTGGAAGGGCATGCCAGAGACTATATTATCTTGAAGTGAAGAATATGTTCCAACAAGTATAATGATGCATGATAGATATTGCTTCCAATGTAACGTAATAAGATAATTTGCATGATGCAAGTGCACGTGAGATGTGCATGCAACTAATCAGCAGGATGTGCATGGGATAATTCATATTATAGCTAAGATATATAACTCTTGTTAGTAAAAAAATAAGATATATAACTCTAAATAAAAGCAAAATTGTATTTGAATATTTTAGTCGAACAGAAAAGTAGACTCAGGTTTAGGACTTCTAAACAGAAAGAAATTTCTTCTGACCAGAAAATATCTAATTGGGAGACTAGTAAATATTCTGTTTGATATTTAAATTACAGATGATGCGATCTTGTTCCTTTTTATTCCTCCCAATTTTGTTAGTTAAAGAAAACAACAAACCCATCATTTTCCGCAGATCCTTTAGGGGATTCAGAAATTGCTGCACGTAAATTCTAATTAGGCAACATCCTACACTTTCAAGAGGATAAATTTACAATTATAATTCCTATATTGTCCAGTCAACCTATAATACCAAATTTGTAGAAACACGAAATATGTTTTTTTGCTGCAAATGACAGGTTTAAGAGGTTTACCGTAGATGATGTCTATCTAGAAGATTCTCCATGAGCTTGTCAGATAACCCAACTTCGTCGGAATTGGACAAAGATTTTTGTTTAAGAAAGCTTGCCAAGTTGCCACTCTGATACTGATCAGGATGTTCGTGGTTCAATTCAAGACCCATTTCAGCGATCTCGTCATCTCCAAACTCAAACAAATGCAATACCTCCTCCTTTGACATGGTTCTGTGAATCTGCTGTCGGTCTACAACCCTTGCTGCAAGCCCCTCTTTTGTTACCTGTTGAACACACATGCACAAAATGTACGGAGTTCAGCATCAATGACCGCAGAAAATAACCACTATTTTGGAGAGCAAAACTCAAAACTCTTGTACGGTAGACGTGCACAATGTCAAGTAATAAGTATTAACTTCAGGTCAATAATTTGGTGGCATCTAACCATGGACCTCTATACATGAAGGAAAGAAAAAAAGTACAGAGAATACAAGAAACATAAACAATGAGTACAAAACAAGAAGATAAATAAAAGTACTCTTTACCCAAACTTCCGTAGGCTGGACCATAATAATTCTAGCATGTCCGTTGCGAGATATTTTATCGTTCATGTCTTTTATGTATTCTATTTTTTCTCTATATAAGACAAATTCCTAAATAATGTTTTCAATTGAGAACACTATTTAGGAATTTACCTCAAGACGCTCGGATCTTTTTAACATGAATTTAAGCAATCATTTGGATTTCGTTGGAACGTTCCCTACTAGCGATGCGTTGCATCGCTCCAATGCAATGAGAATTTGGCAAGGGCCGCTACATTGCTACTTAGATGCAGTTCAAAATTTGCAAGGGTTATCGTATGATGAACACATGCGAGTAAATAAGCTAGTTCTACTGCATTGCCGCTCGGATGTAGTCCATAATTTGCAAGGGTTTTCGGGTGATAGACGCATGAGAGTCAATAAGTTAGTCCAAAAGAGGTCGCAAAAGAACTTGCGAATATGTAGTTGGAATATTGACACTTTGACTGAAAAATCGATGGAGATAGTAGATACGATGGAAAGAAGGAAGACTAAGATATTATATCTCTAGGAGACAAAATGGGTTAGAGAGAAAGCAAAGAAGATCGAGAATGTTAGAAGAAAGGAG
Source organism: Ottelia alismoides (assembly GCA_037367405.1). Lineage (NCBI taxonomy): Eukaryota > Viridiplantae > Streptophyta > Magnoliopsida > Alismatales > Hydrocharitaceae > Ottelia > Ottelia alismoides. Next base: position 27,030 of record JAZKJV010006932.1, read on the forward strand.
TCTTCGATATGATTAAAGAAAAAACCCTAGGCTCTCTTATATAGGGAGAGACCTAAAGGGTAAATTACAAAGGAGTCTAAATAAGAAAAGGAAATGACGACAGGATACATAAAATAATAATAGTGAAACTATCTCTACACTCCCCCTCAAGGTGGAGCATAGATGTCTATCATGCTCAGCTTGGATGAACATTTCTGAAAGGGTCCTCTGAGCAGTGGCTTGGTGAACACATCTGCAGTCTGATCTCCTGAGCTCACGTGTGTAGTAGATATCAACCCTCTCTGGATCAGATCCCTAGTATAATGACAGTCAACTTCAATATGCTTGGTCCTTTCATGGAAGGCTGGATTATTGGCAATAAACAATGCTGCCTGATTGTCACACTGAAGCTTCATAGGTAGGGGCACCGCTACACACAGATCTTCTAGTACTGAACGAACCCACATCATTTCCGTGCTGACTTGAGCCATGGCCCTATATTCGGATTCAGCACTGGACCTTGCCACAACAGTTTGTTTCTTGCTTTTCCAAGAAACCAAAGAGTCTCCAACAAAGACTGCATACCCTGAGGTTGATTTCCGATCCTTCGGACATCCTGCATAATCTGCATCTGCACATGCTGAGATGGATAAGTCTGTGCCCTTTCTGAATAGCAGCCCTGACCCTGGAGAAAACTTCAGATACCTCAGTATCATGTGTATAGCATCCATGTGAACCTGTCTTGGCTGCTCCATAAATTGACTCACCCCGCTAACTGCAAATTGAATGTCTGGGCGAGTTATAGTAATGTAGAGGAGTTTTCCCACCATTTCTCTATATCTCTTATCTACTTCATCAGTATCACCATCATACAGCCTCACGCTGGGATCCATGGGAATACTTGATGGTTTGCAACCATCCATGCCAGTCTCAGTCAGGAAGTCTGTAATGTACTTCCGTTGGGTCATTACCAGACCCTGTGCATTCCTTACAAATTTCAGCCCCAGAAAGTATCTCAGAGTCCCAAGATCCTTTGTAACAAACTGACGACCAAGGAATGCCTTCGCCCTCTCTATGCCCTGAGCATCATCTCCTGTAACCAGGATATCATCTACATAAACCATAATAACAACCGTACCTGCCGATGACTTCTGGACAAACAATGAGTGATCGGCATTTGACCTCTTGAACCCTTGTTGCTCAATTATGCTGGACAACTTCTGGAACCATGCTCTCGGACTCTGTTTGAGGCCATATATAGCCTTGTGAAGTCTACAGACCATATGCTTCTCCCCCTCAGCAGTGAACCCAGGTGGCTGCTGCATGTAGACTTCCTCCTGTAAGTCCCCATATAAAAAGGCATTCTTGACATCTAGTTGAGATATATTCCAATCACGGACCACAGCAACTGATAAGAGGATACGAAGAGTAGAGTGTCTTGCCACTGGAGAGAATGTATCCATGTAGTCCACACCGTAGGTTTGTGTAAACCCACGGGCAACCAAGCGTGCTTTATACCTATCCAACGTGTCATCTGCATGATATTTGACTGTGAAGACCCATTTACAGCTCACAACTGAGGCATCAGAAGGTGCAGGGACCAAAGACCATGTACCACGAGACTGTAGGGCCCTCATCTCCTCTTCCATTGCTAATCTCCAGCAATCCTGCTGTAAAGCGTCCTGGTATGTCCGTGGTATATCCACAGAAGACAAGGCTATGGCAAACTTCTGAAAATCATCAGTAAGACGGTGAAAGGATACCTGTGACGCAAATGGATAAGAGGCACATTGCCTCTTCTGCTTCCGAATGGCAATCGGGACATCAAGATCTCCATCTGGCGTACTGGATGGGCTAGTATCTGCCTGCACTGAAGGATCCTGCACATGTACTAAACCTGACCCGTCAGTAGTAATGCCATCTGAACATACCTGAGGCGTGGTGATTGGTTGCTGTGTAGTCTGAGCAGGACCTGACCGGCGTGTATAGAATTTGGGTAACGGTGATATGGTAGGCCGTGGAATGGGTGGAGATGGAGGTGGTGGTACTGGCGTGGAGACGGGTACATGAGACAACTCAGGAGTACTCAATGTAGGTGGTGGAGGAACATAGATATCATCAGTGGTAGTGGATGTTACCATTCTGTCACCCGCAGGAGAAAAATACATGACCGACTCAAAGAACGTGACATCAGCACTCACAAAGTACTGCTTTGTCACAGGATCATAACACCGGTAACCCTTTTGAGTTCTGGAATAACCAACAAAAACGCACTTGACTGCTCTAGGAGAGAGTTTGTCAAGTCCGGGAGATAGACGATGAACGAAAGCCACAGTACCAAAAACACGTGGAGTCAGTGAGAATAACTCCTTATCTGGGAAAATAAAAGAGATAGGTATCTTATCACCAAGAACTGAGGATGGCATTCGGTTAACCAGATAACATGCAGTAAGAACATCATCGCCCCAGAATGAAATAGGAGCACAACTCTGAATCAACAGTGTTCGGGTCATATCCAAGAGATGACGATGTTTTCTTTCCGCCACACCATTCTGTTATGAGGTATACGCACAGGTGGTTTGATGAATAATTCCCTTTGATGAAAGGAATAGAGAAAGTGAGCGTGTACAGAATTCAAGGGCATTATCTGTTCGAACATATTTGACAGAGGTAGAAAAAACATTGTGCACTTCATTAAGCAAGTTCTTGATCACATCCCCTGCTTCAGATTTATTTTTCAAAAGAAAAATCCATGACACACGCGAGTAATCATCCACTACCACAAGATAAAACCTGTGTCCCTGATGATCGGGAACACGACTCGGACCCCATATATCAACATGTAACAACTCAAAAGGGGAGCTACTGCTCCGACTCGGACGACGTGGGAAGCTCGACCTGTGATGCTTTCCCAGCTGACACGCTTCGCATCGGAAAGACGAACTAGGAGGGATCTGAGGCAGAAGATGACGCATTTTCTGGAGCGGAAGATGACCAAACCGGAGATGCCAAATGTACGGAGAGACTGGTCCAGAAGAAAGAGATGAGACGCCAGCATAGGAGTCTCGAACCAGTCGATATAAACCATTCTGCTCAGAGCCACAGCCAATCACCTTGCCCGTGAGTATGTCCTGAAAAATAAGAGAAGACGGGTCAAATATAGCACGACAATTCAAATCCTTCGTAATCTGACTAATAGATAGCAAATTCATTGAGAACTCAGGAGCATGTAGAACATTCTGTAGCTGCATCGTGGAGGATAGAAAAACCTCCCCCTGTCCAACCAGGGGCGAATATGTACCATCTGCTATCTGCACTAACCGACCAGGAGAAATATCTCTGTAGGCTTGTAATCTGCCTCGATCTCGACAGAGATGATGCGTGGCTCCAGAATCTATAACCCAGTCAGATATATCATGCGATGTAGTGAATGCAAGAGATCTACCTGAGGTGCTCGCAGCGGCGGATGAACTGGCAGAGGCAGTGGCGGCAATATCTGAGGAGCCACCAGACAAATCAACAGATGACTGTGGCATAATATCACGGAGACGGGCCACAAGCTCATCAAATCGACTATCAGCAGTAGAGGATACTGGGGACCATGGCCTCAAATTTCAGTGAAATTCGGTCGAATTTCTGTCGAATATCGATATCCAGTCGAAATCGAAATTCCTCCGAAATGACCGAAATGACCGAAATATGGGGGTCCTAGTACAAAAAATGATCGAAATGACCGAAATTCCGGTCGAAATTCCACCGAAATTCCATCGAAATTCTGTTTTGGTCGATACCGAAATGATGACCGAAACCGATATTTAAGGCCTTGCTGGGGACTGAGAATGCTCTGCAACACGTGCCGAGGCTGGGAATCCATGCTTAGAATAGCATGTGTCCTCTGAGGGTCCTGTGCGGTGGCAATAAGAACATGTTTGACTGAAGCGACCTCTTCCTTGAGGTCCACGACCACGTCCACGACCACGTCCAGAAGATGGTCCACCTCTCCCACGCGAAGCTGCCATCGCAGATGGGGGTGGAATAGAAGGGCTGGAGGAAACTGGAATGCGACTGAGCCTCCTGTAGACATCCTCCACCGGAGGAATTACTGCATCTGCCAGAATCTGTGACGGTGCAACATCATATTCAGGATCGAGAGCTGCAAGTAGAACGCCCACCATGGTGGCGTTCCGAAACGTCTTCTGTTGCTCCGGAGTAGCAGTAAGAGGAATAGTACTGTATAGCTTCTCGAACATCCCTCTCAGGGATGTATATAGAGAATGAAGAGGTCGGCCAGCCTGCTTCATTGTAAAAATGTCATGTTGAAGCTGCAACATCTTGGTCTCGTTCCGCACCTGCGAATACGTAGCAGCAAGGATGTCCCACATCGCCTTAGCAGTGGGCTGATGGAGGACATCGTTAGCGATCTCCATCGACAACGTACCAGACAACCAGACTTTCGCATAGGCGTCATCAGCCTCCCACGAGGCATAGATCCATGTCTTCTCCGCAGGCTCATCTTCGGTAAGAATGTGTTTCTTACCATTTGATTTCATGAGGCTCATGAACTGCATAGCCCATAGCTCATAGTTAGACCCGTCCACCTTGACTATTGGCGCAGGACCTTTGAATGCGCCGGTGGAGGGCAAATCGACTTTCGATTCTGACATACTGCTGCTCGGAGAAGACGAAGGAAAAAGAAATAGACACGTTGATGAACGTCTACACCAACTTCATCGGATTTGAGTACGTGTGTAGACTTTTACGCACTCAAATCCATAAACCGGAGGAAGAGAGGTCTAGGGCACGCCTTCAAGAAAGCTTACAGCCCTTGAATCGCCTCGAGAGCGCTGTTTATGCACTGTTGGAAGCCAGAGGATGGCCTATAGCAGCGATGGGAGCGCCGCTGGAAGCCGTTGGAGCGACTGGGGACCTGTGGAGCGGCTGGAGGCCGTTGGGGAGGCGCCTGGGGGCCGCTGGTGAGCGGCTGGAGGCGGCTGGGAGCCGCTGGAGGGGGCGGCGGGAGCCGCTGGTGGGTCGGTGGGGGCCGCTGGCGGCTGGGAGCCGCTGGGGTCGACGGCTGAGAGTGCTGGGGGGGACGCCGGGCACCGCTGGCTGCTAGAAGAGAGATGGAGGGAGGGGCAGCGGGTGGGGAAGGGAGGGGAGAGCCCTAGGGCGGCTCTGATACCATGTTAGAAGAAAGGAGTCTTCGATATGATTAAAGAAAAAACCCTAGGCTCTCTTATATAGGGAGAGACCTAAAGGGTAAATTACAAAGGAGTCTAAATAAGAAAAGGAAATGACGACAGGATACATAAAATAATAATAGTGAAACTATCTCTACAGAGAAGATATGTTTTAAATTATGGTATTCGTGTAAAGAGAAGGGTAGAAATGGTGGAGTGGTAGTTCACAAGGATACATAAGATAATGTGGTTGAGGTGCAACGATTGAGGATTGAATTATTTTGCTAAAATTTGTGCTTAAAGAACAAATTCTAAGTATCATCTCAGTTTATGGACAACAAATTGATTTGATTTAGAGGAAATGATTAAACAAGCTTCTTGAAAGGATTTAGATAAGATTATGCAAGGAATCCCCAAAGAGAGATGATTTGGATGGGTGGAGATCTTAATGGACATGTGGGAAAGGATGCTTCAGGGTGTGCTAGTGTCATGGAGGCCATGGATTTGGGGAGGCAACACAGCAGAGCTTCTTCTTCGCTTAAAGTCAGCAACTCTTCATAGTTTTGTTGAGCTGGAATCTATACTTGCAGTCTTGCAATCACAAAGACTATGTGAGCGACTACGATATAATATCGTGTATTATCTTTAAAATCATGGAGAAACAAACAACTAACAAGATTATGCATTTACCAAATCTGATACTTGACCGGTCTTCTCCCGTTGTTTCATTTCGCTCCTTATGGAGTAGGATTCCATGTTCAATCCCGAAGTTTATAATGTTCTTTATTCTATTTTCTCTAATATTACACATCCTCTCATTTTCTACATGGTATCAAAGCAAGTATAATTGTTCTTGAAGGTTATTAATCTTGAGTATGTTCATGTTCGAGATTTGTTGAAGTTCGAAAGATCGTCATCAATTTCAAGAAAATTAGGATTCTTATGGAAGTTTAATTCTACGATATGATCATGCGTGTCTCATCTAATCGACAATCTCCTGGATCAGTTGGTTTACCGAATCTTAGATTCTCCCGACGCCCGCGATTCATTTCTCTTAACGCACACGATTATTCAACACAGATTTTCGTGCATGTATATATTTGGGAGTTCTAGGGATTCATCAAACCCTAATTCCATGATCAACGAGGCTTCACTTAATTTGCTGGAACCATAATCTGAATAGGGGGAACCATCACCCCTTCAGGCAACATCCCCTTCATTATTCGATGAGTCATTGAAGAAGAAGATGCATATGCATACATGCCTATCCGGATCAAGCCTCAATTCCAGGCCACATATGCGGCCCCAACTGCAGCCGCACTTGCATTAGCAATTTGATGCAACCAATATAGATCTTCTACGGCAGCAAAGGGGGCTATCACATCCTCCAAACTGTACCTCATGTATGCTATCAGTGAAATCCCCACACTCCTAACGGAGCCACCTACCTCGCGCCTCCGATCTCTAGCGTCTTGCAAACAACCGCCCCTCAGCAAAGTAGCAACCATCGCAATACCGAGAGGCATCTCCCTTCACTCCTAAGCATGATGATGCATTTTCTCCAAGTGATGCGAATCAATATCGAAGAAGAGGAGGGGCTCGAAGAAGACCTGACCTCCAGTGCGAGGAGGCTATTCAAGATGCTCGACTCCATCGATGATGGGTTCTCCCCATATAGGAACCTTCATTCGACGGGAAGAAGAAAAGCCCTTAGTTGGACTTTAATAGCCACGAGCCTACTGTAGTTGTGCTAAAAAAGGAAAAAGAAGATATATTCTCAAGCCCAATTGGCCCATAATTTTAAGAAAGAGGAGGGGCCGTGAGATGTATTGGGCAAAGAAAAAAATACCGTACAAAAATGATAAGCCGCAATGAGAAAAAATGATTTGAAAAAAAGAGAAAAGTCGGTTAAAAAAGGAACTTATTGAAAAAAAGAGATTGATTTTGTTTTTCCCATCTTTAGTTCTTCTCCCAATTTGGTCGTATCATCTTTTCCCGAATCCCAATAAGTATGGGAGAAAGGGAGAGTATTGTGTAGAGCTTTCGAGAATCAGGCTCTATCATTGAGGCATTCCATGTTCAAGTGACCAATATCTTCTGTTGTGCAGAGCTTTCAATTCAGATTGTACCATCGAGGCACTCCATGTTCGAGTGATCCAATTTCTTCAAGTTCTCAAGAGAGAGACTAAGTTCCAAACACCAATGTCCTATGATCGTAGACTCAATATGAGACCCTTTCGGGGTTCCTATGAGAGAACCGACTTCGAGGTCACTATGAGAGATCCATCTTCAGAAATCTACATATGATAATTTTCACGATGTTCTTTAATTGTCCCTTCAAAGAGATGGAGCAGTCTGTAGTGAAGGAGACAATTACGTGTCCAGAGTTCTATGACGAGACTCATCTCAGTTTCAGTGAATGCACAATACAGAGCACACATTCTCCGTCGAGGATAATTATTCCAAATCCGGTGACTCAAATAGACGCAATATAAAGCATACTTTCTCCGACAAGGAGACTTGGATCATACTCCAACCATTTAGTTTCTCCTCACCAGCACACGTGAGAAGCAACATCCTCAGTCGGCAAATCGTAATGTGTTGAGTTGATATTGTTCATAGTGTCTTGCATTGTGTGAGCGAGTAATTTCTTTCTATTTGTCCAAGTTGAGCATTGCATGTTCTAGCTTGACGGGGAGTGTTAGAGTAAGCATCCATAGATTGGTAATTGGATCCCTCCATAGGGATTGATTACCACATCCACATGTTTAATCCCACATCATCTGCGAGTGGGACTTGGTCTTACTGGTGGACCTGTATAAGAAGCCACACACCACATATAACCTTTAAGAGAAAGCAATGTACAGACTTCCGTTGATTCATCCCGCTCCATACGGAGGAGGGTTTCATTGTAAATCCCAGTGTTATTCTTTTATCTCGGATATTACGTTTCCACATTCTTGTTTTCTACATGCTGTAATAACGAGTTGAGAGGACGGTGGAAGCATCAAAAACAGAAACTTCATCCACATCTATGTACTCAAAAGTGATACAGTTCCACCAAATGTACCGCGGTGAATTAAAAACCTAATGGTTGATGCATTTCAAATCTAATTCCTTGGTAAATAATGTAATGCAGTCTTTCCCTGTGTAGGTAAGATGGAAGGAAAAACAATTGGAATTTAATCAGACCTCATTTGTCCATATTGACCAGAAAAATATAAATCTTAAGTTGAAAAGAAAAATATGTGCTACTGCAGCAAGTTTCGGAAGTTCTTCTATTTTTTCAAAATACCTGTCTTTTATAAATTTTTTCTTCCATCGTTCCATGTGCCATCAGCCGATAAGCATAAACAGGCTTAACTTGTCCATACCTGAAATTGTTTTTTGTAATCTCAGATCAATTCAATTGAGCATGTAAAACAATATGAAGCTTTCCAAGCTACAATGAGATTATATTAAGAGTACATGCCTCCAAGCACGATATATTGCTTGAAGGTCGTTAGTTGGATTCCAGGAGCCATCCACTATGACCACTCGATTGGCAGCATAAAGATTTATTCCCAGGGAACCGGCCCTCGTTGATATTAATGTGCACTTTACTCTGTTATTTGCAGGATCATTAAATCTTTCAACTAACTTCTGCCTATCAGCCCCAGCTGTTTTTCCATCTAATCTGCTTAAAAAAACACGCATGGTTTTCAGCAATATTCAGTCATTTTGTGCAGGAAAAAATATCTGAATGTTCTCTTTAGGTAGTTGCACAAAAATAAGAGATTCTGGTGTAGAAAAGGGAATACAGACCACAGATGGTAAAAAAAGCCACCAGTTCGTGATATGTTATATACTAAGTGAAAAACTACATCATTTTGGACCCTGCCAGATCATGTTTTGTAGAAAATACGGTTTATCAAAGAATAAATAATGAAAATTGCAACAGACATTTTACAACCATCCCACAATTCTATAATCATCTATTAGCTACCACTTGCACATATACCAACGATCTACTGCTAGGACATGTCCATGATCCTTATAATACTACTTCAAAGATTCAACAATTCCCAGACTTTTTAAATCTTAATACATGTCCTTGAATAGCCATCGCAATTAATTTCAACATACCTGTACCAGTCTTTGCCTTGTTTCCAATATTTCCCTTCATTTCCTCCACGAGACAACTTCGAGAGATATAATTCAATGAGATCAAGAGTTGCCAAGCTCTGGCTGAAGATCAATACCTTATCCCCAACCTCCGAACTCATCCTGAGTATGTCAAGCAACAAAACCATTTTACCACTATAGTCAGCTTCCTTGTAAATTTTTTCCCGAAGAAGATCTTGCCACCAGTCGATTTCCTGTATATAGAGGAAGAATTGCAACATTGGTCAAAGTATATTCAAATAACCCCATGAGATAACATATCGTCATCAAAATAGATTTACAAATTAAATGGCATCGAGTTCTAAAGTACCTCATTAAGAAAGATCCCTTCATCTCTTTTCTGAACAGATTCGTTCCTGTTCTGCCTCTCTGAGAAGTTAACAAAATATTAATTTTAAAAAAATGAAGGTATGCTAAATCGACAAATTGTACGTAGCAAATAGCAGAAGTGACATCAGCGGATATGGAAAGAACTAACTTGATATTAAGTGCATTTTATTTGATCCACAAAATCACCACGCACTAAGTAATATTCAAACAAGGATGACTCAAAACTACTCATTTTAATGAGTAATGATCTTTTAACACTTCCCAAATGGGCACGTCTAATTCTCTTGCAATCTGATCCCGAGATTGAAACAGAGGTGAGAACAAAATCTTCCCTAACCATATCTCAGTATAAAAGCATTCGACTTTTTATAACTATCATTCTCCATAGATTTCACCCTTTTAAATGCATAGTATAAAAGAACCAGTTCCCGTACATCTTCATATATGACGTCAAGGATAGATTTACCCACCCAGTTTAGCAGCAAGCTATACCAAAGCTGCATACTCTGATTTAGCATGGGATCTAGCTAGAACACTTGTAGCTCTTGTTCCTTTAAGACTCGTCGACAAATATAGTTCACATCAAGGCAAGAAACTACTTTAAATGCCTCGAAAAAAATGGTCATTTCCCCGAAGAAGGTTTCGGGAATGTGAGAATCGTTATAAGGACATTTAAGTGCATCTTTCTGGGTCTATGAATAACCTAGTAGACCTTGATAACATAAATTGTCAAATCAAGATGAATCTTAGGATCATAGCAACTTCCAAATCAGGGCGTTATGGACCATCAAACATCCACCCCTTTCAGAAAGATCATAAAGATGAACACGTGGATTATATTTTTTTGGAAGAAGAAAGGGCCTCCGGGTGTCTGCCCAACATGTGGATTATAATTGTTGAGATAAATAACACGAAAGGAAAATCGTTAACCAACTCAACAACATAAAAAATATAAAGTGAAATGCTCATAATTTACGTGGAATCCTACTCCATGAGAAGCAGGATGAAACCACAGGAGAAGGCCTCTAGGTTGGATCTTCTATTTTATTCTCTTAATGAATACCGGGGGCGTGGTACTTCTTATGTAGCCCCCTAGACATACCGGAGTCCCACCCATCAAGGAAGGCCGTCCGGCAATATATCGGCGATACATCACCGATATATCGGTTTCGACAGAGGAACTATCTCGATATCACCCTGCATATCTTTTTACCGAGCGTCAGTGATATATCAGCGGCACAAAGAATATTCCTGGCGTAAAATGCACGATATCGTCCCCATTTCGCCTTTAAGGCTTGATTTCACCCTTATTTCACCCGTATCGGCGCTACAGCTGCTGGAGACTCCAAGGCTCTTCTTCCATTGCATTTTTAAGTTAGATATACTCTTATTTGGTGTATAAAAACACAAAATTAGTTAGGGCTTTTGTTCATGGTGGTTATTTGAGGCATAATATTCTTTTTTTTCTAAAATTTGGAATAAATCAGTATGACTTTTGGTGAAGTAATTTGGGGTTTTTATTTTTTGTTGAGTTAATAAGTTAGATTATGAGTGAATGATGTTGGATCTCATGTTTTAGACATAGGAAACATGATTTCATAGTGATGTTGTTAACAAAAGATGTATAATTAATTAAATCTGAAAATTAAATTAGATCTACAATTTAATGAGATTTTTGGTGAAGCAATTTTGAGCTTTTGATTTTTGTTGAGTTATTAAGTTAGGTTATGAATGAATGAAGTTGGATCTCATGTTTTAGACATAGGAAACATGATTTCATGGTGATTTTTGTTAACAGATGTGTAATTAATTAAATCTGAAAATAAAAAATTAGATCTACAACTTAATGAGATTTTTGGTGAATTAATTTGGGGCTTTTGATTTTTATTGAGTTATTAAGTTAGGTTACGAATGAATGAAGTTGGATCTCATGTTTTAGACATAGGAACTGTTGGAGAATATAAGAGATGGGCACTTAGATATCACCAAGATCCAATTACCCTACTCATGTTTAGTCCTACATGGATGAGCGATGGGACTCCGATCTGTGTGTCGGCTATATAAGAAGCCCCACACCCCATGTACTCATTGAGAATTCTAATAGAATATCCAACCCCTATGAGGGCTTCTCCCGTGGTTTCATCCCGCTCCTTAGGGAGTAGGGTTCCACGTTAAATCATTACTCTTCATGTTTATTTTTCTCGTTTTATCGATTCCTCTTCCGCTTCTCAGATTTCAACATGGTACTAGAGCAGGTTCGATTCTCGAGGATTTCATGTTCGTTATTTGTAGGAGATTTGACTGTAATGGTTTGTTCTTAAATATTTGTATTTGAAGATCAATAGTCTATCATTCAAGTTCCAAGGTTTCATTTGGAAATGTTCTACAACACCGATTGATGTAAGCATCTCCTCTTGCAACAAGCAGTTATTCCCTGTTGTAAGGTCTATCGTTCAAGGTGTTTGTTCGTGCGATGCTTGCTGCTTGACGAGCCTCTGTGTAAGAACATGAGCACCCACGATGGACTTATCGAATCTTGGAGAGCAACGGGTGCGACTCGAGGAGATGAGCTTCCCATAATCTCGCTTCACAATAGGACTCGTCTCCGATCCTCTTCCTCACGCCTGTTCGAGTGCATCCTGGCAGAGCTAGGGCTCCATCTACGCTCCAACGAGCAACTCACACCGGACTCGATGTTGATATTTGGTAGGAAAAGGCGTGTAATTAATTAGAACTTCGAATTAAAACTAAAATTTATCATCGATTAGTTCATTATTCTCCTCATATGTCTCATCAATATTTATTGTGTATTTTTTTTTTCAGATTTCATATGTATACAACAAATCAACATCATGGCACACTCCGATTCAGGCTCTGATGGTTCTTGTGGACAGTTGGACAGTGGAAAGATTGGTTGGAGGTATGTCACTACTCTGGATGGTCAAAAGTTGAAACCAGAATGCAACTTCTGTGGGAAGAAGTTGAGAGGAGGGGGCATTACGAGACTAAAGCACCATCTTGTTGGCAATAATAAAAATGTTGCCAAGTGCACTCGTTGTCAAAGATGAAATCCATTTCCAATATGATAATATTTATAAGTCAATGCTTAAATAAATATCTATGACTATAGTCTATAAGTTAAGAATCAATATTAACATTGATATATTTGAAATGATTGATATATGCGACATAAGGTCTATATATGATCGATACGTGTGATCTAAGAGTATATTTGTAAGTTATTTAGTGATTAAAGAACTTGGATGAACTCCATTTTCAATATATATAGTAGGTCAACAACTAACAGTATCAACGACATTTTCGACATGATCGATATGTGCAATATCAGGATCATAGTCCTCATAAATGATTTATATGTGTTATCTAAGTGTATATTTGTAGGATATTTCATATTATAAGGACTTGAATGAAAACCATTTCCAATATCTATAAGTCAAGAATCAACATTAACATCAATATGTTCGAAATGACCAATATGTACGATACCGATATGTGCGATATATGGTCTATAAATGATTGATATGTGATATAAGTGTGCATTTGTAGGTTATTTGTTGTTTTAATATCTTGGATGATCTTAATTTCTGAAAAATCAAAAAAATTAGCTTTTTGAGCCATTTTCGACATTTCCACCGATATCAGCGATATATCCCGATATATCCTTTTCCGGGCGGACAGAAACGATATCGATATCAGTACGACCTTCCTTGCCAACCATAAACGATGTGGGATTAAACAAGAGGAGGGTAATAGGATCTTGGAGAGATCCAACTACCCATATATTACATACTAACACTCCTCCTTAGGCTGGAGCTGAGAAAGCCACAATTTGTAATAAAAGAAAATACAAACAACACATCTTCACTCGATACATTCGAGAGATGGGAGATGACCCACTCGAAATAGTCATTGTTGGGAGAAGACCTCATACGATAATGGGTCTGCGATTATCGAGACGTGTCTGTAGCAGACTCGCTACGATAAACATGTGTATGAAATAGAGTCACCACGAAGAAGTCCATCGCGAAGAGTAGTCGCATAATGGAATGTACAAACGTAGTTGATGCTCGACGAAGACAACTAATAGCAGTAGTATTGTAGAGTGTCGGTCATTACGTTGTGGATGTGAAGTGGAAGTCTGAAAAGATCCTAGGCAGAGAAGTCCATCTGAAATAGTTGATATTGATGTTGAACACTAGAAGTAGAGTGGTATCCTCAACATGGTGCGACATGCGATAAGTCATGTGTGCGTCAACCAGAATACTGGAATCTTGCACCATGGACCCCTTTATCCTCGATCAGGTCTCCCAAGGATGCTACACCCTGTGGATTTTGCACTCTTGGCGACTATGACCCCGAAACCACACTTGAAACAAAGGAACTCCCATTCTAGTGGGGTTGTAGGCCACCACCGAGACTATGGTGACACACAAACTCCCAATCATTACCACCGTCAGCTTCAAATCCCCTTTTTGCCTTGTTAGTAATAAAATTAATCATCTCAAATTGTCTCAAACTTTCCTGGATCATCCTCAACCCTTTCAACAACCACGATAAGGAATGGAACCATCATAGCGTGGACATCAACCCCCCCGTATGTTGGCTGCATCCAACGGCATGCACACCACCTCAATGCGTACCCTAGACCTATGCTGGAGAGAGGTAGAGGCCCACACAACAACACGCGAAGACCCAAAACCCTTTGTGTGGCTCCAACTGCATCGCTTTGAGAGTCCAATGCCTATAAGGTAATCCCCCATTGCAAGCGATGGAGGCCTAACGTCGTGAAAGAGTCCCATACGATGACAACAACCTCCGCAACACCCTATCTCCAATGTCGAGATGCATCACACTCCTCGACACTCCTCGCCTCTTCATAATCTCTATGTCGCACTCTCTCACCCTCTCTCTGTTGCCCCCCCTTCAGACCATCCTCTTACACCGTGTTCACGAAAGCACGTTGTGCGATCACATATGCATGTGCAGGCTTCTTAGCGTGCCGCATACCTGAAGACCCTTACTATGCGCCCCTTGAGCATATGCAGACCGCGTATGCGCACCGTACGTCACTTCGAGTACCTACAGCAGCATCAGGTAATCGAGTCCTGATCTATGGATCTGGATAAGAGTTTAGGGTTTAGGCAAATCGATTGCATCCCATTTCTCTTCCAGAACCCTCGATATGGTTGCAAGCTCTAGATCTCGAGCCCTCCGCCTCATCAAACCTGTGCCTCCACCATTGCCTGGAAGTCCTCCATCTCCGTATGAAGCTCCTCGGCCTCCATCTCCTCCGCCTCCAGCTCCTCTGCCTCCAGCTTCTTTGTACGAAGCTCCTCTGCCTCCCGCTCCTCCGTACAAGGCTCCTCAGCCTTCCATCAATGCTGTAACAATGCGAAGCTCAACCATGACCTTGCGAAGCTCTGTCAAGTAACCCTAGATCTCTCTTTTTCTCTTATTTCAAGCCATTTTTTATGTTTGATTTTTGGGAGCTATCATAGGTTTGTTGAATGTCAAGTAGAAGATGTTTATGCTAACATTCAACTCAGATCTGTTTGACGATTTTTTCTTTGAAAGAATTTAAGATACGATTAGGTCTGTACTCTATTGTTTCCAAGTATAAAATGTTTATGCTAACATTCAACTAAGTTCTGTTGAATGATTACCTTTTTTAAAGAATTTAAGGTATGATTAGGTCTATACTATATTATTTCCAAGTCTGAAATGTTTATGCTGGTATTCAACTTAGTTCTGTTGAATGATTATTTTTTTAAGGATTTAAGATATGATTAGGTCTGTAGTTCTACAAAATTAATATGAATTTACTAACAATTTTTAGTATGAATTTAGGTCTATTTTTGAATTTAGGTCTATAGTTTCTGTGACTGTCCTTGCTAATTGAAATTCCAGTTTTCTTTCGCATACTTGCAAATTTTGCTAATTGTCAATTATTATATGCAGAATCTTTTCTATTGAAGCATTGATATTTGATTGATAAAGATTGTTTTGAGCTCTACATGAAATTCATTTTTCTTCGATCATTTGGATGACCATATTTATTCATAATTCAGTTCAGTTGTAGTCACTTTTGTAGATATTTTTTATTTTAAAATAAAAAATTAGGAAACCGTGTAGAACCTTATATACCCTCAATACCGCTTAATCGCTATTCAGTGACCTGTCCGAATGCACATGCATACCGCTTTCCTGAACCTTGCTCTTACATCTCATTTGTCATAGAAATCCTCCAATCATCATCAAGTAGGATCTCCCGGTGAGACCAAGGCACTGTCACATTGCAAGGATGAGTTGGCAATTTAAGGAATAACGCCCGTAAAATCCGCATCACAAAAACATGATGCTAGGTACAAGATCCGATGTCCTTTAATACCTCTTTATTAATAATGTGTATCAGAAAAAATAAAGGGGAATTCATAAGAGTTTCAAGAGAGATCCAGAGACATGCGAGAACAAACTTACCCCCATCAAGAACATCACTGTGATCAATGTTGTCATCACTGGAACTGTCGTCTTCAAGAAAATTCTCAACAATATCCTCTCTGGTCAAACTTTCCCTATGTTGTTTAGCCATTTGTAAGAGACCTGGATGATTCCAAATCTAAAAAAGAAGCAGCCATTCAGAAATTTAAAGATTAAAAGGATAAGCAGCCAGAAGATGAGAAGGATAAGCAGTCATAATAAAGAAATCAACATCAGATACCTGTGCTAGAGCCTGGTACCCAGCAAAAAAACATCTCCTTAAACTTCTGTCACTGGAAAATTTCTCACCAGTAAAACCATGTACATCCAAAAATCTTTTATACAACTTCCTTTGCAGGGGAGAAAGTTTCACTGAAATCACATATACAGTTTTCGGTGGCAAATCCTTTTTCACCACATTCAAATCCATTCTTTGGACAAAACCTTTCAACTGCTCATATAAAATATGCGATCTTTGGTTCATAATCTTAACATCATCAGCAGTTGAATTTGTGTGTTGCCCATTTTCTATGGGATTTTGAAACCTGCATAAAACATGTGAAACATGTAGAGATCAACAGCAAAGATATTTAAAAAATAACAATTAGATTATGCTCACCGATTTCTGAACTCGTGGCTACTACCAAGAAATCCTTCACGAACAAAATCAACCATCTGACGAAAAGTTAGGAAAAGGAATCCAAAAGACATCACTCAATGAACTGCCAGATTTTAAAAATAAATTATTGACAAAGATAGAGCATTTGCTTACACAATAATACTCCATCAGGTTATTCTGTAAAGGTGATCCTGTCAGTGCAATTCGTCGTTGTGTCTTAATTTGTTTTAAAGCCTGAGTAGTGTCAGCTCTCTTGTTTTTAATCATATGTGCCTCGTCACACACTAGAATATCAGGCAAATTCTGAAGATAAATTAAAATACAAAATTGTGTGACTTCAGAGAATATATTGAGGTGAAAAAACGAAAGTAGTACAGAATTATGATAACGAAGAACATCAACCTCTAAGACCTTTCCAACCTCTAAGACCTTTCCCACCTCTAGTGGGCTCGGCTACACAGATATTTGCTTCAAAACAAATGTAATATGGGTCATACCTCTGACAACGAGGATGGTTATCAGGTTTCCAATGGGAGGATAGAGATGGTTGGGTCGTGATTGTGAAACTCTAAAAGAAGGTAGATGCAATTAAAATATAACGTGGATCATGTTCAAAGTACTGCTATCCGAGGGCTTAGGAAGTAGTCATTGAGTTCAGGAAGGCCAACCCCTTTTTTTGTAAAAAACACGACTTTAGTAGAATACACATACATTTTGTATTATAATGTGTAGTTTTAATATTTGTACTATAATGTGCAGTTTTGTGTGCAGTGTTGTATTTATAATGTGCATATATAATACAAACTGTATATGTATTCTACTAATGTGCTTGTGTTTTCTACAAAAAGATGGTGGCCTTCCTGAACTCAGGAAGGATGCATCCTATTGGAAGGGCCCGATATATATATATATATATATATATATGTATATATCTATATATATGTATGTATGTATGTTAGAAAATAGAGAATGCGGAAGCTGAATGATAAACAGAGCATAAGAACAGAAACATGAAAATGGAAGATAGATTTTAACGTGGAACCCTACTTCCTAAGGAGCGGGATGAAACCACGGGAGAATACCTCAAAGGGTTGATCTATGCATTGCACTTTCTCATCTGACTACAAGGGTGTGGAGGTTTATATGTAGCCCCCACTGAGTCTCCACATCTCCAAACTGGTAGATGTGGGACTAAACTCTGGATGGGTAAATGGATCCAGGAGAGATCCATTTACCCACCTATAATATAAGTGACACACAATATAATACTCCAACACTCCCCATCAAGTTGGAGTATGCAATGCTCAGCTTGGACAAATCGAAAGAAACTCAACTTACGCTACATGACACTACAGACAATATCAACTCAATTTGAACAACTGTCGACTATTCTCGAGAACGTTGCTTCTCATGCCGTGCAGGTGGGGAGGACGAACGTGCTGGAGTGTGAGTAACTGAATCTCCTCATCGGAGAGCATGTGCTCTTTACTGCACCTGTCAGAGTCACTGCAACTGAAATGAGTCTCCTAGTCGGAGTATTCTGGCCCGCCACAACATGTGGACAACTGCTTCAACTCTGAAAAGGGCCGAACTGAAAAGGCCATGGAAGTGCAATACTCGTCGAAGTCCACCGTCGTTGGAGAATGGAGTCTGAAAGAAGTCTCCTCGTTGGAGAACTGAGTCTCTCTCATCTGGTACAGACATTGGTACTCTACTCTGGAGTCCCTATAATACCACATGAAAACCCTTACCAACATGACATAGGGAATGGTCCTCTACTTTGAAGTACCTATGGCTCACATGAAAACTCTGGCCGAATCATAAAAGATGGAGATCACACAAAAGATGGCAAAAACGCGCACATTCAAAAAGACCACATATATGTGCGAGTCTGAAACTGAAGACTCGTAATGTGACATCGAGTCTGAATAATCTGAACTGTCGAGTCTGGAAACTGGCTGGTCTGGAACCTGACAACTTGTATCTAGAGAATCTGAATAGACCTGTGACTCTACAATAATACTCCCCCCTTTCTCACAGACTTATCGGAAACAAAGACATCAACAACGTTGGGAGAAGACATGAAAATGAAGAACAAAACCAAATAAGACCTCATCATTTTTTTTCGACTCTCAATCAAAATACATTTTTTTCTTTTTAAAACATTTTTTGTAAAGTTGTTGTAATAATTTTATGAGAACAGAATATGTGGCCCTTTTTTTATCTCACTTCTTTTTTTCCTTATCCTTTTTTTAAACAAACTTGTCTCCTTGGGCATTACAATAAAAACATATTTTTTTAGAAATAAACTAGCAGCCCAATTTAGGGTTCCCGATAGGAAACCCCTTTCTCAACTAACTGCGGTCCCCGATAGGGGTGAGGGGGCATGCTGTTGCCGCCACCGATGAAGAAGAGCTCGTATCGCCGGAGGAGGTCATCTCTCCTGGAGGTATGGAGCGCAAGGGAGATGTGCCTATCTAGGGAGGAGGCCGAAGGAAGGAGGTGGCCGAAATAGAGTGTGCCCCCCATGAGTTCGCGCTGGGAACACGAGGGCTCGCCACTGGAGGGAGATCATCGCTTCTCCTGGGGATGGAGGATGCCTGTCGCCTGGAGTGAGCGCCCGTGAGGCTGGGGTATCGCTTAAAAAGGGACCTCTGCCTAGAGGTTCGGGTAATGAGGAGGACGCATCCTAGGGGGAGTGTTTGTCTGCCTAGAAGGCCTGCCGCCTTGGAGAGAATCGTGCAACCAGAATAAGAACCCAGAGATCTGATGATTGCGCCGCTTGGCGTGCATGCCCTGTGCACATGATATGCGAGGGAGTGATATACGGGAGGAGGTGTCTCCAGAGAGGGGCACTGCCTGCGGGTCAAGGGCATCGGCTGAAGAAGAGCAGCCATCGCTGCCTGGACTCTTCGCGCCAATTGGAGGCACGATCTGGAGGAGCGCACTGAAGGATCTGTGCGTGCCACATCCAGAGTTTGATTTGTGATATTGACATTCCAACCAGAAGACAAATTACCCAAGAACTCAAAAATAGCAACCTCCTCCAAGAAGATGTCGATGCAGCCTAGAATATGAACGAAGAATATATGTTTAATGTTAAAAAAACTTTATATCTCGAACTTTGAACAGAAAACATAAATCTTCATAATGAACAAAAATCGAATCTTGAAAAAAAATGAACATGGAATCCTCGAGAATTGAACCGCTCTGATACCATGTTAGAAAATGGAGAATGCGGAAGCTGAATGATAAACAAAGTATAAGAACAGAAATTTGAAAATGGAAGACAGATTTTAATGTGAAACCCTACTCCCTAAAGAGAGGGATGAAACCACGGGAGAACGCCTCAAATGGCTGATCTAGGCATTGCACTTTCTCATTTGACTACAAGAGTGTGGGGGTCTATATATAGCCCCCATGGAGTCTCCACATCTCCAAACTGGTAGATGTGAGACTAAAGTCTGGATGGGGAAATGGATCCTAGAGATCCATTTACCCATCTATAATATAAGTGATGCACAATATAATACTCCAACAATATATATATTAGATTTTCGCATCCGGATCCCCGTCTATTTGTATTTTTCAACTTCTTATATCCTTATGTAATTTGCCCTATAGTGTTTCTCCTTTCCATAGAAGCAGCATCATGAATAATCAATTCATTCACTTTCTTTCCTCATGGTATAAGAGCGACGGTCCTAGATGAGAGTCCGGTAGCCCAAAGACCAACCACCTGCGCTGCCGCCCACCCCTGTGACCTCTAACCATCGTTTCCCCCACGATCGTAGCCTCCAGTTGTCGCCGCCAACCCTTGCAGCCTCATCCGTCGCCACCCCTACCCTTGTGACATCCGAGATACAATTATCTTGCTCTCCTATTTAGTTCCACACCCTCTATAAGATTCTGGTATGTATATAGGGCTATATAAGAAGAACCACCCCCAGTATTCATTGAGAGATTCATAATACAATATCCATCACTCTGATGCATTCTCTTGTGGTTTCATCGCGCTCCTTACAGAGTAGGGCTCTACGTATTTCTAAGCATTCCACTTTATTTCTTATGTTCTTGATTATCGATTCTGTTTCGCAATATCATATTCCACATGGTATAAAGCAAGTCGATTTGTGAGTTTCAATTCTATTTTTCGAGTTGATTATTATTCATGTTCGTTGATTTGTTCAAGCAGAGAAGGAAGGAGTTGCTCCATGTATAATGTTCTAAGATTCCTTATGGAACCCTAATTTTGAAGTCAACACCACCTTAAGCCCTAAAGCTTTGAAGCATGGATATGAAGAAAACAAAAGGAGATTTGAAACCCAAATTGGGGTTGTATCTCCAATAGGGGAAATGCAAGGATAATTTCACAAAAACCATGGAGGCGAAAAAACAACCGAGGCCCCTCCTGTGGATACCAGCAAGCGCGACTCTCAGGCAGGCTCCGCAATCATATCCAACAATGCCGTCACCACCACATCCATATCACTTCTTCGACCAAGCAACACCGCCACCTCCTGTGTGCTATCAACGATGCCCCAACGCTCTAGGTGGTGCATCCACCTACATAACAGTATCCCTCTGCACCACCGCACGAAACACCCTCTGCCCCATATCACATCACTAGGCGAACATGGCGGCAGTGCACCCCTCTGGTGAACACGTGGAGTCGCTCCTCTGTGGACGCATCATTGTGCAAACCTCCTTCCCCGTGTGAAAACAAATAGACCTCATTCATATCGCGACTCCTCGTGTATGGCGGTACTAACACCCTACTTCTCAATGGTCGCACCTCTTCCAGATCGGAATCCTACTTCTCAGTTCTCAGTGGCGCAGGGTTGAGGCGCAACACCTTAACATGAGGTTCCCAGGCATCGCATCATTGCGGCTCCTCTCCAAGGGGCATCAAAATGGGTTCCCAATCTGGAAACTCTAATAATGACTAGCAGTAAACAAAACAAGGGCCCTATTCTCTCCTAGCTTCTTTTAAAAGAAGGGCTAGGACCATGAAAGGGTGCTATTACCAAGCCCTTCTATCTGATACTTACCCCAACAAGCCCAAGAAAAAGAGAGCTACATATTCTTATCCAAACCCAAGTGGGCCAATATCCAAAAAAATCAAGGGGGCCTTGGATGGGGCTAATTGGGCTATAAATATTTATGAAAGAGGGGGAGGTTGATTGAAAAAGGAAAAAGAAAAGAAAAGAGGAAAGCTAGGAAAAATATGGCTTATGACCAAACAAAAGATGGCTTATGAGAAAAAAAGATGAGAGACAACTTAAAAAAAAGGAGAAAAGGGTCGAGGAAAAAAAGAAAGAAAATGCAAGTGCTAAGTTGTTTTTCTCCCAACTTGATCTTTAGCCCGCTCTTTGACTTCGAGATCAACAAACACAAATCGACAGTTATTACTTTTAGGATGAATGAAGCGGATCGTATTGGTCTTGCAGAGCTGACCGAATGTCCTTTAGGGGACCTACCTATCACATATTTGCGCTTGCTGTTGGTGGCTGGGAAACTAAAGAAGCCGGACTGGGATGGGTTGATATAGAAGGTGGGACAGAGACTGGCAGGGTGGAAGGCGGGTACTCTCTCCAGGAAAGGAAAGTTGGTGTTGTTAAAGCATGTGCTCTCAGCTATACCGATCTGCTTCTATTCCACGAGGTTGATGTCGGTTGATGTTCGCAAGAGGTTAGAGACTTTGAGAGGAGATTCTTCTGGTCTGATGGGAAGCAGAAGGGAGTTGGGATACACCTTGTAAAGTGGGAAGACATTACTAAAAGATGCATCGATGGTGGCCTTGGAGTGCATGACATGGAGTATACGAACAATGCTCTCATTGCTAAATGGTGACTCGTATATGGGGTCCTTCGGACTCGCTGATGGTCAACTCGGCAAGGGCTATATATGGCATGGGGGGTGAGCTGGAGGCTAGAAGATGTCGATTTGAGTTACCTCTTTGCGCTTGGATTCGACAGGTATTACCGTTGCTGACGCATAAGCTCCGACCTCTGGTGGGAGATGGTCAAAATTTCAGATTTTGGCAGGACGATTGGACAAGTGATGGTGCATTGGAGGGAAGATTTATGACCTTTTCTCTTGGCTACGGCGATGGAGGGTACATTGTTCCAAATGGTCGTGGATGGGACTTGGGCTCCGTAGTTTCTGATAGAATTATCAGATCAACGCAAAAAAGACTATCTCAGGATGCAGGTCGAGCTGTCAGAAACATGGGAGTCCTCACAGGAGGTCGATTACTTTACCTGGAGGGATGGAGGAACGAGATTTTGACCTTTACACGAATGTCAAAATCATTTGGGCATCAAAGATTCCGACCATAGTCAAAATTTTCTTGTGGTGCTTCAGAAAGGGGCGGCTATGGGATAAGGAATGAAGGGGACAACTTCTTGGCATCGATGACATGACATGAGACAGGTATGACGGGATGGAAGAGGACTCGGATCATTTGTTTTTTAAGAGCCCATAATCCGAACGGGTATGGACGGAGGTTGGCGTTCGCTGGGTCGGGAGCAAGGGGGCGACAGAATTCTGGAGATCCATACGGACAGTCGGTGGCAACTCAACGGATGACTGCTCGAAAGCCTTTGAGGTTCTATGGGTAATCTGGATGACAAGGAATGGCATGATTTTCAACAATCGGAAGTTTTATTTTGAATATGTAATTTCTCACTATAACGCGTTCTACGCTTTCTGGAGCACACGGTAATGTACTCTTAAACTTTTTTAATGAAATACTTCGACGATGACCCCTACAAGGGGCGACTCACCTGTTTTTCATATAAAAAATTATTTATTTGCTTATTATGACAAGTATCATAGAAAGGGGGTGTAAGAGCAGGGCACATTTTTCTACATGAGATGTGTTGAGATATTTTCTATATTTTTGTACCCTCTTTATATATTTTTTTGTTCTTCTGTCTACCCTATGTAATTTTCCCATAGGCTTCTCCCTATATAAGAGAGCCCAGGGTTCAAGGAATAAACAAGTTTGAGTTTTCTACCAACATGGTATCAGAGTGGCAGTCCTAGAACGGAGCTCCGAAACCCTAACCCTAAGTCCTCCCCCCTCCTCTCATCTCTTATCCACGCGGGACACCGTCGCCTCCACCTGGGCACCCAGTCAGCCCCTCCTGGGCTCCAACCGACCCCATCCTAGGCCACCTCATGCAGCCGCCAGCCCCGTCTGGGTCTCTATCGGCCCCTCCTGGGCTCCTCGCAGCCTCGCCTGGGCCTCGCGTGATCCCTTACGTTGTCGCCAGCCCCGCTTGGGACCCAACCAGTCCTATCTGTGCCCTGCATGTTCCCTCTTCTCTCTTGCGTAGCTCTTGCCACCGCCTAAGTACCTTGTAGCCACACACTTGGTCCCTCGAGACATGCCTTTCAACACAGGTTGAATCTCACCGTCGCCTAGGCACCTCTAGCCGCACACCTAGGCACCTCACCATCATCGGGGTCCTTTTTGCCCTTAATGAGATTGGTTGCATGAGTCTACACACGCAATCATATCTCTTTATGTCAGTGTAGTCAAGTTCATGTCTCGTCTTCATCTCTAGTCTTCTCGAGCCGTCATGTTATAAAACAAGGTCGAGGTTCCATCCATAGGAACTTTCAGAGTTCATGCGCCTATAGTAAAGATGGATAAGTCAAATTATGAATTGTAGGCTATGCAGTTCATGAGTATGATGAAGTCTACAGGTAAGAAACACATTCTTACCGAGGAAGAACCAACCGAGAAGACTGGAGTTAACGCCTCATGGGAGACGGATAATGCTTATGCCAAGGTTTGGCTTTCAGATGACAGGTACATTGGCATTAGAAATCGCTAATGATATACTTCATCAACCCACAACCAAGGCGATGTGGGATGTTCTTGCTGCCACTTATTCATAGGCGAAGAATGAGACAAAGATTCTACAGCTCCAACATGATAGTCTTTTGGCTCATCCGATGTCTCATACCTGGGTGCCTTCAAAGGTCCAGTACCCATTGTCAAAATGGATGGAACAAATTATGAACTATGGGACATGTAGTTCATGAGCCTAATGCAGTGTAATGGCAAGAAGCACATCCTCACACAGGATGAGCAAAAAGATAAGACTAGGGTTCTCCCCTCGTAGGAGGCATACGACGTGCATGTGCGTGTATGGTTGTCCGGTACAATTTCAGTGGAGATAACCAATGACATTTTGAATCAGACCACAACAAAGGCGATGTGAGATATTCTCGTCGCTACATACATGACCCACATTGTCTCTCGTCTTTTATTAATATCCTTACGGACGGGGTGATTGTATCTGGTTGTGAGCAATGAGGTCTCTGTAGACTGGTCCAGTCTCCATATGTTGGTGCTTCATATCTTCACAGTGGATCGATTTCTCCCTATGTGTGGCATCTCCGATTTGGTCATCTTCATTTGTAAAAGATGTGCCACATTCTTCCTCAGATTTCTCCTTGCTCTGCCTTTCATTGTGAGGCCTGCCATCTTGGAAAGCACCACCGAGCTACTTTTCAGAGTCGTCAGGATCGTAGTAGCAGTAGTCTTTTTGAATTGCTTCATCTTAATATTTGGGGTCCTAGTCGTGTCCCAGATCATCAGGATGTAGAATTATTTTCTATTATGTATCGTTTCCTTATTGTTATTTTCGTTATGTTGACCTTATGTAATTTACATATTGATCTCTCCTCTATATAAGAGAGCCTAGGGTTCCCAGTAATAAACATCTTTTCATTCTCTTCCAACATGGAATCAGAGAGGCGGTCCTAGGCCGAAGCTCTTGAAACCCTAACCGTAATCCCTCTGCTCTTTGTCGAGCACCCCCACCATTCCGCTGCCTAGCGCTTCGGCGGCTACTCTCTCCGTCGCACACGCCTTCGACAACACCTCCATCTGCCGCCCAGTCCATCGACGACAATTCCCTCATCGCCCATCTCTTTGGCTGAGACCTCCCCTCGCAGTTACTCTCCTTTGGCAGCAACCCTTACCACACCAGCCTCGTCGGAGGCATCCTCCTGTCGTCCATCACATCTGGCGGCATTCTTGTGGCAATCCACTACTCCTTCCTCGTGTAAAGGCCCGGTTGTGGAGATGGATTTGATGGCATAAGTCTACATATACAATCGCATCCCTAGATGTCTGTGTAGACAAATTCTCGTTGGTCTACAAAACCCTACTTTCCTTCATCCGACATTATGTCAGAAAGCAAGGTCTATATTCTCACCACCGGCGTCTTTAAAGGTCCAGATCCAACATTGATTGTAAAGATGGATGGGACGGACTACAAGCTCTTGGCAATGCAGTTCATGAGCCTGATGAAGTCTACATGTAAGAAACACATTCTTATCGAAGAAGAGTTGGTTGATAAAACTGGGATGCATGCTTCATGGGAGGCAGATGATGCACATGCACAAGTATGGTTAATAAGAATGTTAATCGTGGAGATTTCCAATGATGTACTCATCAGCCCACAACCAAGCCTATGCGTGATATCCTTACATCTACATATTCACATGCAACGAATAAGATGAAGATTCTACAGCTACAATATGATATCTTCACTATCAGGCAATACGAACAACCCCTTCATTCTCTTTACACTTCCCTGTGCGGGATGTTTGAGAAGCTCCATAGCTTTATGCCACTTACATCCACTCCAGAGCAGCAGAAGACATACCAAAATAGCACAATGGTTAGCATTTATTTAGCGGCAGTCGATACATAGTAAAATGCCAGTCACTCATAGATATTGGCCGATGCTACTATTCCTCCCATGGAGGAAATCTCCCGCAGTCTTAGCAGGATTTCAGTCCCATTACCAACCACTTCTCAGCCATCTTCTGCGACGGTAGCCTGCCGTGGTAGAGGTGGTTCTTCTCAGTTACGTAGTCGTGGACCTCATGGAAGAGGTGGACGCATTCGTTAGTTGTACATATATTGTCATCGTCCATGATACATGATACTTCAAGCATGGCTTCCCTGCACCCACTCGCGTGGCGGAGCAAGTTGATTCATCTGTCGTTGCTCCTTCAGATCAGAGATATGATGACTTAGTTTCTCGTTTGAGGGACATTATGCCTAGAGGAGGTTCCATTGCCTCCTCATCTGCACCAAACATTGCTTCCTCTACCAGTACCAGTACCTCAAGTAGAATTTTTGCCTTTACATCTTGTCATGGGCATGATATTATAGAATAGATTATGGACTCTAGGCTACACATCACTTGTGTGGAGATAGAGAACAGCTTACAACTTACAGACAAATTTCTCCAAGGAGGATAATAGTCATTGCTGATGGGACTCACTCCCCGATCACCGGACACGGGAGGTGTAATTTGACACCGTCGATGCACCTAATTTTTCTATGAATTTATTGTCCATTGGCCAGATTAAGGACTTACATTGTAGAGCTATTTCTGACTCGTCTCTTATTTTTCAGGACATTCTTACGGCCAGGGTGATTGGTTGTGGCTGTGAGCAAGGAGGTATCTACTGCCTTGTCCAAACTCCATATGTCAGCATATCCTCCCAATCCACAGGACTCGTTTCTCCTTTCATGTAGCATCTGCGCTTTGCACATATTCTTCTTCAAAAGTTGTGCCCCGTCCTTCGTCGGATTTCTTCTCACTCCTTTGAATGCGAGGCATGTCAGTCGAGAAAGCATCATCGTTCTTTGTTTCCCAATAGTCAGAGTCGAAGCAGTAGCTCTCCTTTTGAGTTCTTTTATATAAACGCCTGGGGTCCTACTCATGTCCCTAATCACCAGGGACACATGTTCTATATAGTTGCATTTGATGATTTTCGCATCTGTCATGGGTATTTTTTGTTGAAAAATAAATCTGTGGATGGAAATATCATTACATGATTTATCAATGAAGTACAAAATATTTTTTCTTCTGTCAAAATTGTAAGAACTGATAATGCATTGTATCTTTCTACTCGTGCACTCTCACAATTCTGTGTTTCTAATGGTATCATTCATCAGACATCTTGTGCCTACATCTCTCAGCAGAATGGCATTACTGAGAGAAAGCATCGGTATCTACTTGATGTCACTCGGACGCTTCTTATTCAAAGTCACGCCCCATATTCATTCTAGGGTCATGTTATTCTTACAACCATGGAAGGACATATCGATATCGACATCATATCGATACAATGTCGATACCGATATATCGACGCATGTCGCCGACATCCAGTATCCAGTGTGCATATTTGGCCTGTCGATACCCGATATCGTCCATATCGGCGATATATCGGTGACCTGTCGATACCGATATATCGCCGATTCATCGACGATATATCGCGATATGGCCATCCATGCTTACAACATGCTATCTTGTAGATCGTATGCCTTAGACTGTTTTGGGAGAGAAAATTCCTTTCTCCATGGCATTTCCTAATAAGGAGTTATTTTCTTTTACTCCACGTGTTTTTGGTTCTGTGTTTTCGTTGGGTACTCTTGAACGTAGAAGGGGTATATGCTATGACCCTCTCCACATAAAATATTATGTTAGTGTAGATGTTACTTTCTTTGAGTACGTAATGTATTTTTCCCCTACAAGAAACATGTTGTCCTCATCTGATTTAAATGAAGAAATTTATATGCCACCACCTTCACCAGTGAAAGTTATTACACCACCTTTACCATCTCTTACAGAACCTCCACCATCTACTCCTACTTCTCCGTCATATCCACCATCATTACCACCTCTGCTATAATTCTCCCAACTCCCGTTGTTGTCTCTCCACCCTTACCACGATTCTATACACATTGGCCTCCTTCCTCTCGCGGTCAATACTAGTCATCTAGCAGGACCAAGGTATATTCTGAATATATTGCTTCTAACGATGGAACTGGAGGTGTATCTGGGTAGGAACAAATACAAGCGACCGATATACAGATTGAGGAAATTCACGATAATCTGGAAGTTCCTATTGCGCTTCGCGAGCCCAAATCTACTAACTTCCCAGGTTGTGTTTGATCGTCTTACAGGAAAATTTCGGAGGTTTGTTGTTGCTCTATCCGCCGTGGAAATACCAGGGAATTATCAGGAAAGACAGTCGTTAGTGCCTAGCCATGGAACAAGAGATAGCTTCTCTACAATCACGAGGTACCTAGAGCTTGGTAGAAGCTCCTAATGAGGCATCTGTTGTTAGTTGTAAATGGTGTCTACTATTTAACACCATGCAAATGGGAGTCTTGATCATTATAAGGTGAGATTGGTGGCACAAGGATTTACACAGACTTATGGTCTGGATTACCTCGATACTTTCTTTCACACTACTCGCCACTCCACACTACATGTCATTCTTTCAGTCGTTTTGGTATGTTATTGGCCTTTATATCAACTAGATGTTAGAAATATTTTTCTGTATGGTGATCTCCAGGAAGAGGTCTACATGGAGCAACCTCCATGGTTTGTTGTTAAGGGGGAGTGTCAACATGATTGTAGACTTCACAAGGCAATATATGGCCTTAAATAGAGTCCTAGGACATGGTTTCAGAAGTTCTCGAATCTAATTGAAAAGCAGGGTTTTAAAAGGTCAAATGCAGATCATACATTATTCGTGCAGAGAACACCCAGAAGTACAACTGTTATCATGGTGTATGTTGATGATATACTTATTACAAGAAGTGATGTGCATGGGATAAAGAAGGTAAAGGAATTACTGGGTCGTCAATTTGTCACCAAAGACCTTGGCACCCTAAGGTACTTCTAAGGTTTAGAGTTAGCCAGGAATACGCAAGGTCTTGTGATGACCCAAAGGAAGTATGCTACAGACATACTTGTTGAGATAGGCATGAGTGGGTGTTGACCATCTACTAATCCTATGGATCCCAGCATGAGATTATATTAGGCTGATACATATGAGGTTGACAAGAGGAGATATAGAGAGCCAGTGGGAAAACTTTTGTATGTTACTACCACTAGACATGATATCTCGTTTGCAGTGAGTCGGGTGAGTCAGTTCATGGAGGAGCCCCAACAATTACATATGGACGTTATATATATGATATTAAGGTACCTAAAGTCTTCTCCATGTAAGGGACTGCTATTCAAGAAAGGAACAAGTCTTTCTATCTATTCATGTGTTGATGCAGACTATGCAGGGTGTCCTAAAGACAGGAAATCTACTTCATGCTTCATTGTGTTTGTTGGTAGTTCTCTTATTTATTAGAAGAGTAAGAGACAAACTGTTGTTGCTAGGTCAAGTGTCGAATCTGAATATACGACTATGGCGCAAGCAAGCACATAAATGATGTGGGTTCGAGCAGCGCTAGCAGATTTGCATATAGATGTTCCTCTTCCTATGCAATTACAATGTGATAACCAAGCTGCCCTATTTATTACGAACAATCCTGCATTTCATGAATGAACGAAGCACATTGAAGTGGTCTGCCATTATACAAGAGAATTGATTCAGAAGGGTTGATTTCCATCTCTCATATTAGCTCAGGAGATCAAACTGTTAATATCTTCACCAAGGTGTAGCTCGGAGGGCCATTCTAGAAGTGCTCATTTAAGCTGAGCATGATTGACATCTATGCTCCATCTTGGGGAGTGTAGAAATATCTTCTATTATGTACCATTTCCTTATTGTTATTTTTGTTTTGTCCATCTTATGTAACTTATGTTTCTCCTCTATATGAGAACCTGAGGGCCTCAAGAATAAACATCTTTTCATGCTTTTCCATCAAGGGACATAGATTCTATCTGGTTGCTGTGGATGATTTTTCCAGATTGTCTTGGGTTTTCCATCTTAAAAATAAGTATGGTGATGGTCCTGTTATTCAGTGTTTCACTAATGAAATAAAGAATGTTTTCTCTGCGAATGTCAAATATATTCATTTCAACAATGTGTTAGAATTTTGTAGCCTTCAACTTTTGCAGTTTCTCAGAACCCTTTGTTCATCAGACTTCATGTGCTTATACTTCCCAAAAGAATGGGGTGACTGAACGCAAACATCATCATCTCTTGGATGTTACCAGGACTCTCTTGATTTAGAGTCGGGCTCCTCATTAATACTGGATGATGTGGTTCTAATTGCATGCAACTTGGTGAATCGTATGCCCTCATCCGTGTTGGGGAAGAAGATCTCATTCTTGATTGCATTTCGCGAGAAGGATGTTTTCTCTCTCATCCCTCGTGTATTTGGGTTTGTTGCTTTTGTTCATCATATGTTTCTAGGTCATGGCAAGCTCTCTTCCAAAGCTATCAAGTGCGTCTTCGTGGGATATTCTAGGACTCAAAAGGGATATCGTTGCTTTGATCATATTCGAAAAACATACAAGTTCGTGACAATGTCACTTTCGTTGAGTCCATTATGTTTTTCTCTCCTACATGTGACAAGACTTCTTCAGAGTCTTGAGAAAGGGTATACATATCTTTACCTCCAATTTTGTCTACTCTAGGCTCCACTTCCTCACAATCCTCTTCACCTCCTCCTCCACCACCACCACCCACATGTCGCACCCATTTATTTTCCGCGGGTTTACTAGTATCGACCTCGTGCTCATGTGCCTCATCCATCATCCAGCATGGCCCGCGTATGTTGTGAGCATTTGATTTCTACTGATGGCACTGATAATTTGCATTTAAAACGGGATGAGCAGTAGGTCTTAGATGTTCTGATCTCAGCTACTGAGGAAATTGAGTATCTTGACGTGCACATTGCCTTATGGAAGTAGAGGCGTACATGTACTATGTATCCTTTTGCTTTCTATGTTTCTCGTACATGTCTCTCAGCAGAGTTTCAAAAGTTTGTTGTGTGATTGTCTGTTGTAGAGATACCACGATCATATCAAGAGACATTGCATGCTGGTTATGGAGGAGGAAATGGAGGTGTTACAGTCTCGTGGCACTTGGATTATTGTACATGCTCCCCCTGGTGCGTCTGTTGTTGGTAGCAAGTGGGTGTTTACGGTGAAACACCACGCAAATGGTACTGTGGACAGGTACAAGACCAGACTTGGTGCTCATGGATTCACCCAAACTTATGGGATGGATTATCAAGAGACATTTTCTCTAGTTGCACGCCATTCTACATTGATGATTCTCATTTTCGTTGTTGTCACTATTCCAGTTAGATGTCAAGAATGCCTTCTTGTATGGTCATTTGCACGAAGAAGTCTACCTGCAGCAGCCTCCGAGATTTGCAGCTGAGGGGGTCTTATATGGTGTGCAAACTTCACAAGGCCAATTACGATCTTAAGCAGAGTCTGAGGAGTCGGTTTGAGAAGCTCTCAAAGTTGATTGAACAACAGGGAGTTCATCAAAACTATTGCAGATCACTCTCTTTTTGTTAAGAGAACCCAGAGAGGTATTGTTGCTATTCTGGTCTATGTAGATGACATCAATGTTACAAGTGAAGATGAGCAAGGTATCCATGCAACTAAGGACTTCCTAACTGAGATAAGCATGATAAAATCGACAATCTTCGTTACTTTCTTAGTTTAGAATTGCAAGAAATCAACGCAATATGGTGATAACGCAAAGAAAGTATGTTACGGATCTCCTAACTGATATAGGCATGAGAAGATATAGACCTGCCACTACTCCAATAGATCTCAATGCTATGTTCTATGACGATAACGACGAGGAAGTTGACAAGAGACGATATAGAGAGCTAGTGCGGAAGATGTTATATGCCACAATCGCTAGGCCTGACATATCATTTGCAGTTAGCAGATTCGACCAGTTTATAGAACAACCCAGGAAAGTCCACATGGATACAATTAACATGACTATGAGAAATCTGAAGTCTTCCCCAGGAGCATGACTTCAGTTCAGAAGAGACACATCTCTCACAATTACATGATGTGCTGATGTAGAATATATTGGGTGCCCCAACGACAAGTTCACATCAGGCTTCACTATGTCTGTAGGTAGTTCGTTGGTTTCATGGAAGAGTAAGAAACATATAGTCATAGCTAGATCTAGCGCTGAACTAGAATATAGAACCATGGCCCAAGGGAGCACAGAAATGAAGTGAGTCAGATCTGTCCTAACTATTGAGGGGCCTCTTCGTATGCATCTCAAATGCGATAACCAAGCTACTATGTTTATATCTAAAAATCTTCCATGAAAGAACGAAGCATGTCGAGGTAGATTGTCATTATACTCGGGATCTAATTCAGAAGTGACTTATTTCCACTTCTCATGCTGCTTCAGGTGATGAAACTGCATATATGTTTACCAAAGCCCTTGCTAGCGATCCCTTTCATCGTTGATGTTCCAAGTTGAGCAGGATCATGGTTTGAAAAATCGTGCCTCGAGGCGGGGGGGGGGGGGCAAAAATCATTATGAGGCGAACACCTCAACTAGCATTCGCGAGGCGGGCGCCTTGACTGGAGAGGTATGGTGAGGCGAGGCAAGGCATAAGGCGAGGCGGACTGGCAAGGCGTTGTGAGGATTAGTGTGTCACGTGTGAAGCACGTGACCCACATATAACTTCTTTTTCATTCGACGAAGGCCATTCGAGCCTTCCAGGAAAAACCCTAGCCGAACCTCGTCGCCTCCAAGGCTTCAAGCTCCAATTGCTGCATCGACGACTCGCCGGTGCTGCCAAGCTTCTTGCATGTTGCGTCTCTTCTCCGACGCCGCGCAGAGCACAACACTAACTGTGTCGCCTCCAGCTACTTGGAAACTCCCCCGCAAGGCTGTTGTACCTCAACCCCACAATCAACAATAAGATTTATTTCATTTTTTTATATTTTTTACTTAACTTTATGATGGTTTGGTCATTTGCAAAGAAGGTCAACTGATGCACCGGTTAGGAGATGCGAGTGGTGGGATGTTGAGCCGGCTAAGAGAGGGCGAGGACGACCCAAGAAGTGTTGGAAAGAGACTATACGAAGGGATCTTAGTTTTTTGGATATAAGTCCGAGATTGACCCAAGATAGATCTGAATGGAGGCGAAGAATCCATGTAGCCGACCCTACTTAATTGTGGGAAAAGGCTTTGTTGTTGTTGTTTATATTTTTTACTTAACTTTATGAAATAGTATAGATCATTTAAACCGATACCTATGAATGACCTTTAAAAGCTTATTTTTTGTTAAATAAATTTTGTAATTTCCTTAAATAAGAAGATTCAGAACAATTAACAATTGTAATTGTTTGTGATTCTAGTAATGTTTTACTAAATAGTATGCAAATGTTATTAAATCGGTTTTAGTTTTATGATTTGTAATTTCCTTACTAAATTTGAATATTTGAGTCCGTTTTAACAAAATTTTAGGTAACATGACGTAGTTTTATTTGGTTGTGGATCAACTTAACAACTTGTTTGCTAGTATGATGGTTGTTTCTTTAAAAAAAATATGAATCTTGTTTATATTTGTTACTCGAAATTATAGAGATGCCGAATTCAAGCAAAGGTCAAAAGAATTCCGAAAGAGGTCGGAAAGATCCCGTACGGAAATATTGTGTTCAACTTGAGATGGACAAGGCTCAAAAATCTAAAGGATATGTGTATGTCCACTGCAGTTTTTGTGGTAAGAGGACTACCAATGGAGTCGCTAGATTCAAGCATCATCTCGCGAAGACCAGAAAAAATGTGAAAGGTTGTGCACAAGTTCCCATTGAAGTGTGGAATGAAATGAAGGCTATATTACCATCCAACGAGGAGAAAAATAGAAGAGCTATGATGGAGATGGAAGAATTGTGTCGAGCGGGTAGCTTTGACATGCAAAGTCCATTTGGTGGTGACAATCAAGCAATCACCTCATCTGGATCTAGTAACAAGAAGAGCGTAAGGGGTCCTATCGATTTCTTTGTTGCCGGCCCATCATCATTGGGAAGCCCAAGTCATACGACTACGATTGAGATGAGTGGTCATCAAACTACATTAAATGACACATGGAATGTTGGGAAAATAAGAAAGCTTGTTTATTCCATCTGCCCTAGGCAGTCTATGGGTAAAATATATAAAGAGTCCAACAAAAAAAAACAATATAAGAAAAGTACAGAAGTGAATAATATATCTCTACAATCCCCCTCAAGGTGGAGCATAGATATCAATCATGCTTAGCTTGGACGAACACTTCTGGAATGGCCCTCGAAGTATGCCTTGGTAAAAATGTCTGCAGTTTGATCCTCTGAGCTAACATGGGATGTAACAATAAACCCCTTCTAAATCATGTCACGTATGAAGTGACAATCAACCTCAATGTGCTTGGTCCGTTCTGAAATGCTGGATTATTTGCAATGAATAGAGCTGCCTGATTGTCACATTCCAGAGCCATAGGAAGAGGGACTTCTATACATAGATATGCAAGCACAGCCTTTACCCACATCATTTCTGTACTGACCTGGACCATAACCCTATATTCAGACTCAGCATTGTACCTTGCTAAAATCGCTTGCTTCTTGCTTCTCCATGAGACTAGAGAATCTCCAACATACACAGAAAACCCAGTTGTGGACTTCCTATCCTTGGGGCACCCTGCGTAATCTGCATCTTCACAAGCTGATATAGTAACCTCCTTGCCTTTCTTAAATAGCAGACCCGCACCTGGAGATGACTTAAGATACCTGACTATCATATGTATAGCATCCATGTGTACCTGACGTGGTTGCTCCATAAACTGGCTTACTCAACTCACAACAAAGGAGATATCGGGCATGGTAATAGTAACATAGAGAAGTTTGCCCACCTATTCTCTGTATCTTCTCTTATCCACCTCATCAGTGTCATCACCATATAATTTCATACTGAGATCCATAGGTGTAGTGGCAAGTCGGCAACCAAGCATTCTTGTTTCACTCAACAGGTCAGTGACATATTTCCTCTGGGTCATTACCAACCCATGAGGATTTCTGGCAAACTCCAGTCCCAGAAAATATCTAAGAACCCCAAGGTCCTTGGTGACGTATTCACGATCCAACATTTCTTTTGCCCCCTGGATTCCCTGTTCATCATCACCTGTAATCAGAATATCGTCTACATACACCATAATAGCAATAATACCTCTGAGCGTCTTTTGTACGAACAGGGAATGATCAGCATTAGAACGTATGTACCCCTGTTTCTCAAACATGTCTGAGAGCTTCTGGAACCAAGCTCTGGGGCTCTGCTTAAGGCCATAGATAGCCTTATGAAGTCTGCACACCGTATGACACTCCCCCCAACAGCAAAACCAGGTGGTTGTTGCATGTAGACTTCCTCCAGTAAGTCACCGTATAGGAATGCATTCTTCACATCTAACTGGTATAGCGGCCAATCACGAGTAACTGCAACAGAAAGGAGAATCCGTAGGGTGGAATGGCGAGCAACCGACGAGAATGTATCAAGATAATCCACCCCATATGTCTGTGTGAAGCCACGAGCAACAAGTCGAGCCTTGTATCTGTCAATGCTGCCATCTGCATTCTGCTTAACTGTAAAGACCCACTTACAGCTAACTGTAGGAACAAGGCTCCAAGTTCCCCTGGACTGAAGAGCTACCATTTCTTCTTCCGTGGCCAAGCGCCATCGACTATCCTTCAGTGCATCTTGATAATTCCGTGGAATATCCACTGCTGACAATGCAATGACAAAGTTCCTGAATTCGCCAGTGAGACGGTCAAACGACACAGAAGATGCTATAGGATATGACGCGCAACTTCGCTTCTGCTTTCGTAGAGCAATAGGTACATCTAAATCATTTGTCTCCTCAACTGGCCTCTGTAACACATCCTACTCAGGAAAATCATCAGATCTATCAATACTCATATTTTCAGAACATATCTCAGGCGAGCTAGATGATGAGCGGTGTCCATGAGCAGAAGCAGGCTGACGGGTATAGTGGAATGGCAGTGGTGGAACATGCACAGTGACAGGAGGTGTAGGAGATGATAACAGTTTTGGTGGTGGTGGTGGTGGTGGCATGTATATAACATCAGTAGTGTCAGAGGGAACCAACTGATCACCTGTAGACGAGAAGTACATAACATATTCGAAAAAGGTGACATCAACACTGACTAAATACTTCCTTCACAATGGATCATAACACTTGTACCCCTTCTGTGCTCTGGAGTACCCGACAAAGACACACTTGACAGCCCTAGGAGAGAGCTTATCAGTCCCGGGAGGCAACTGGTGAACAAAGGCTAACGAGCCAAACACACGAGGAGTAAGGGGGAACAATTCTTTGTCAGGGAAAATAAGAGAGAATGGAATCTTCTCACCTAAGACAGATGACGACATTCGATTATAAGATAGCATGCCGTAAGAACAGCAACACCCCAGAAAGAATGAGGGGCATTACTTTGTATAAGAAGCGACCTTGTGACATCGAGTAAATGACGGTGTTTCCTTTCAGCAACCCAATTCTGTTGGGAAGTATAGGCAAATGATGTTTGGTGGATAATCTCTTGAGATGAAAAATAATTGGATAGGGTATGA
This sequence comes from Ottelia alismoides, assembly GCA_037367405.1. NCBI lineage: Eukaryota > Viridiplantae > Streptophyta > Magnoliopsida > Alismatales > Hydrocharitaceae > Ottelia > Ottelia alismoides. Next base: position 64,206 of record JAZKJV010006932.1, read on the forward strand.
GTAAGAATTCCATAGCATTATCACTTCTCACAATCTTAACAGATGCAGAAAAAACATTACGAACTTCATTAATGGAATTGATGATAATATTTCCCGCTTCAGATTTATTCTTTAACAGAAATACCCACGACACATGAGAGAAATCATCCACAATAATTATATAAAACCTGTGTCCCTGATGATCAGGAACACGACTCGGACCCCAGATATCGACATGAAATAACTCAAACTTGGAGGTACTACTCTGATACTGACGACTGGGAAAAGTAGACCGATGATGTTTTCCCAACTGACAAGCCTCACATTGAATAGATGTGTGAGGTGAAACCTGAGGTAACACATGATGCAGCTTCTGAAGCGGTAGATGTCCAAAGCGCATTTGCCACAGTAATGGGGAGATGGATCCAGCAGGTAGAGATGAGGTTCCAGCATAAGGAGTCCGTCTAAGGCGATAGAGGCCACCTTGCTCATAGCCACGCCCAATAACGTTGCCTGTAAGGATGTGCTGAAAAACAAGAGAGGATGGATAAAAAATTACTCAACAATGTAAATCCTTTGTAAGTTGGCTAATGGACAACAAATTCATCGAAAAATCAGGTGCATGTAACACGTTTTTGAGATGCATGGATGGTGTCAATCTAATCTCCCCCCTGACCAGTAATCGGGGAATGTGTTACATTAGCAATAACCATTGTATGGCCTGGAGAAACATGTCTGTATCCTCTAAGTAGACGTTGATCACCACACAGATGATGTGTGGCACCAGAGTCCATAATCCGCTCTAAAGTATCTGATCCACTACAACTAGTGAATGCATAGATGCTACCTGATGTATTGGTGGATGTAGATGCGGCAACGTCGGCGTGACTCTCAGAAGTAGATGCTGATGCAACACGACCAGATGGAGGAATAGTGCCCCTCAGATGGGCTTCAAGATCATCAAAGCGCTGATCCATAGATGATGCGGCTGGGAGCTCGATCTGTTTAGCGATTCGTGTAGAAGCCGAAAATCCATGCTTATAATAGCATGTGTCTTCGGTATGTCCAGAGCGATGGCAAAAAGTACATGATGGCCGAACACGACCTCCTCTACCGCGAGGTCCACGACCACGGAACTGATGATGACCTCCTTGACCTCGATTGGTTGCTGTCACACCCCCATATTCCATGATCGAGAATGATCGTGCAGAACCAGTAGCGGATGCTCGAGAATGATCGATGGAGCTGGACTTCAGGAGGAGTCCGAAAATGCGTGGATATCAGGGAGGTTATCCACAAGAGTCTGTAGGCTCCACTGTACGTTACTAAGGAGAAGCGTCACACAGGATACTGGCTCGGTAGCAGAGAGTCGTGAAGCTTGTAGCAGTGCAAGCACAGCGAGTACATACATCAGTGCAAGACATGACAGTGGATGCACGTAGTGGTACATACGCGAGCGCAGAAGGGCAGTACGTAGTGAAGCAGTACGCATCGAGGAGCATTGTGGTACGGTCAAAGAGGCGTATGCTCGAAAGCGCACGATATCGGTATTGATGCGTGGCGGTCCAAGGAGGCATGGAGCGTTGCAGGTACTGAGTACGAGCATTGTCGAGCATGCTCGGTAGTACACGTACAAGAGTGGTCTGGAGGCCACAATAACGAAGTTCTGGAGGACTTCCCCTTAGCATGCAGAACGCTAAGGAAGGGTTTACTGCACGAGGGTCTGGAGGCCGCGGGTTCCCTTTGGCACAAGATCGAGTGTTCAGTAGCACTCGGTGAATTATGGCAAAGCTGCATCAGCAAGCGTTGGAGCGCGAGTGTGCTGATGACTGGGTGGTTGACTGGGCGTCAACCGTACAGGAAGACGAAAGGACAACAAGGGAGTCGAAGAGACGAGCAGACGAAGAGTTGTTGAGGAACGCGAAGGGTTGCCGAAGAACTCGAAGGGTCTCTTGTGTCTTTATGTATCATTATTGTAGATGTAATAATGAGTGTCCCTTAGGTTGCCTTAAGTCTTGTATATAAGGAGAGGTGATGGCTCATTTGTAAGCACACAGTGTAGATAGTACACATAGTGTCCACCCACTCCAGAGATAGTTCCCCTTCTAATAAGAGAAGAGCTTTGTACCCGTGCTCGTGTGATTGCTTGGTTAAGTTCTTGAGCGTTCTCGAGCGTGTCTTTTAGAGTGTTCTTGAGCGACCCGGAGTTCGTGCTCATGTTTGTGTTGGAAGCGTCGGTACGCTAGCAAGCAGGAGTACGAAAAGAGTTGGAGCGCGTCCGTGACCGTCCTACTCGGGAAGGCAGGTTAGCTACGGGTTAGCTAACGCCGGACAGGATCGGTCGAAATCGATAGCGGGATTTTGACCCTGTGACAGCTGCCATGGTTGAGGCTGTTGGATTCGTAGCAGACGAGGGAACATTGATACGACTCAGCCTATGAAAAGCTTCCTCCATAGGATCCTCTAGAGTCTTTTTTTACTTCCAACAAATGGAAGAAGAGTCCCTATGCTTCTAAGCCTCAAGGGAAAAGTATATACCAAACAATTTTGAGAAGAAAAAATTTTTGCCTGGTGCTTCCTGTGTGATACAAACTACAAAGCCGATGGTTATGGTTTTACGGATTGTGGATTCTGAAAAATATCCACCAATGGGCTTCATCTATGAGGCCATGGATAGAGCTAAGGAAGAAATAGCAAGAGCATTGGGCAATGATGAAAAAAAATACCAAACATTGTGGGATATTGTGGATAACTGAAGGGATCGCCAACTTCATACTAATTTGCATGCAACAACATACTTTCTCAATCCCCAATGTTAATACGAGCCATCATTCTCCAAACATTTTGAGATTAAAAGAGGTTTGTTGGTTGCATAGAGAGGACGATAGATGATAAGCCTACAAGGGAGAGAATTGATCTAGAGATTGATACTTTTAAGTATGCAAAAGGTTTTTTGTATGGAAAAGCGTGATAAGTACATGCAAGAAAAAGAGTCCTAGTTAGCATTTAATTTGTTTTATTATCTTATAATTGATTACTTTCTACTTTTAACCTTAACTGTGGAAATTTAACATTTTCAGCAGAACGGTGGTATCAATTTGGGGGTGATGCAAAAACTTGCCATCCGAGTATTGAGTTTGACTTGTAGTGCATTGGGGTGCGAGCACAACTGGAGTTCTTTTAATCAGGTATTATTAACAACTACAATATATTAAGATTTATGATACCAAATTTAATGATATTGGAAATCTGGCACTAGGTCCACACAAAGAGAAGGAATCGACTTACCCAATCCAAGTTGAATGATTTGGTCTACGTGATGTTCAAGCTAAAGTTAAAGCATAGAGAGATTAGGAGAAAAACCACGGAGGATCCTCTATACTTGGATGACGTCGACTCTGGTGATGAATGGGTTTTAGAGTTCCAGAGTTGAAACTTCGAAGCTTTTCAAAAACTTGATGTAAACACTGCCATTGAGGATGATGTAGAAGTCGATGATGAAGCCATTGGACAAGGAAATTCACGTCGGAAGAGAAGGAAGAACAAAGGTAATGACTACTTATTACATGGAAGGCCGTATCGATAACGATGTCATTTCGATATCGTATCGATATGATATTTCGACGATATATTGCCGAAATATCGCCAATATCGATGAGCCTTTGTGAAGAAAATGCCTGGAAATCAGGATATATCACCATATCGATGCCCATATCGGTCCCATGTCGATATCGAAATATCGGCGATATATGGCTGATATATCGCCAATATTTCCTTCCATGCTTATTATTATGATTCTTGAACATACTATGTTATTTTAAACACAACAAAAGTAAGTTAAATAACATTGGTATTATCTAATTTAGGCAAAGCAGTGGTGGACACTGATGACGAGGAGTTTCAGGATGATGAAGTTAACGATGAACGGAAAGATGAAGTAAGGTTAAAGTATATGGATGACTCATTTGATGATCCAATAAGCAGTAGTTCTTCAGATGCCGATCTTTTTGCAGATGTTGCAGTTGGAGCCAATGTTAATGGGCAGGAGCCTCCAGAACCTTGATTAGGAATTTAGGATATGGCGAAGCTACCTCTCTTAGTACTCCTTTGGGTTATTTGAACTATTGGACATGTATAGAAGTAAAATATTCAAACTTATATCATGTTTTGTAATCATTTTAATCTTTTACCTTAAACTTTTAGACTTTTTCATTGACACAAACAGTCTAGCAGCGATGTTTGTTATTGTTGATTTTGAAAGTTACTTGAAATATGCTTTAATTGCTTTGAACATAGGAAACTTATCAGATAATATTGTCTTACTAATATTATTACAATATTCTCTATTGAATTACATATTTTGGGTGGTACTACTGAGGCTTACGCCTCGACTGCCTCTAGGCTACACCTCGTCTTGATTCTAGGGTAACCGCCTCGTTCCGCTTTTCGTTTTTTTAAACCTTGAGAAAGATAGACATATATGCTCCAACTTGAGGGGAAGTGTTGAGATACTTGTATCTCTCTGTCATTATTTCATATTTACATAATGCTTTTGTCCACTTTTTGTAATTTTCCCATAGAGTTTTTATCCTATATAAGAGAGCTTTAGGGCTATGACGATTATATAATTTTCTATTCTCTCTTTCTACAAAGTCCTATGAAATTAAGTGAGGTCTTCTTGGTATAAGTCTAAAATTTGTGAAATCATACTTTACATCTCAAAAAGTTAGGAGAAAATAACGAAAATATTTTCGAATTTTTGACAAAAATTGCTTTTGTTTTTAGAAAAAATGTTTCTGGAATTTTTTGCAATTTTTATGGGCTTTTGGGTATATGAAAAAAGTTTTGTATTTTTTGAAAAATATGGAAAAATGATGGAATTTTTTTACGAAAATGTTAGAAATTTTTTCAGAAAGATATAACCTAATATTGGAAATGTATTTCTTGAAAGAAAACAAATGCAATTCATAACACTCTCCCTTTCCGAGGTTAAAACACTCAATACAATTAATTGGTTCTAACATGATTTTCTTATCCAATATCAATAAACTGGAATTCACCTGGGATTTGTTTTTGTCAAACATGGAGAAAAGTGATGATCGACTCAACAAATTTGACATCTAGCTAAAGGTTGCTTTTATATTTTGTGTGGGGAGATAATACATAAACGGCAACCTCCAAACAACTCTACCCCCACCCCCCAACACACACAACCCACCCACAAAAACCTACGTATTTATCTAACATAGTCATTGCAATAAACCTAATCTCCTCAAAAGAACCCCATCTTATTTGAGCATCTACCAATGATTAAATGCATGATGGTGTGTTACGATGAGTGTACGAAAGAAGCTGGTTACATGTTCCTAAATTCTTGCTGAAAGTTGCGTACAATGTGAAGGTTCAAACAAGTCTATGAGCCCTTAGAGTTAGTTACGGTTCTCTAATGATTGACCACGGGCCACTAGAAAGAATTTTATCCAATGATGCATAGCAAAAATCAGGTTAAAACTTTCCCTCGAGGTAACTTCAACAAGATAGTGAAGGCAGTATATGTGGACACACATCATGTAATGAGTAATGGGAAGACGGTCCTCATGTTTCTTCTACTCAGTCTGCACAACATTCTCAAGGATACATTCAAAATCCAGAATCCACGCCTCATTTAACAAAACGGATATATATATATATATATATAGAGAGAGAGAGAGGAGTGATCTTACGAGAGCCAAAATTTGTGAGAGCATGAGAGCATGCATTCTGGACCACATGATTATGTTTTCTCTCTCCTGGTCTTCTCTCTCCTGGTTGGATCATGTGGTCCAGAATGCATGCTCTCATGCTCTCACAAGTTTTGGCTCTCATAGGATCACTCCTCTATATATATATGGGCTCCATTTATAGGAATAAAGTTTAACTGTTTGAAGTTAAAATATTATATATTTGGAATTGGCAAGTTAACATTCATATTCAGATAGTCCATTGTTTTTATCTTTTGGAGAAGGCTTATGATTCTGTCTCACGAGAGATATTGTGGAGAATTTGGAGACGAGACAAGATCTTGTCCCTATACATTAACTTCATAAAGGATATATATGATAGGGCTTTATCTTGTGTAAGGACCCCGTCTGGGAAGACTGACTATTTTGACATCAACTTTAGTTTACATCAAGGTTCAACTTTGAGTCCATTTCTTTTTACTTTGATTATGGACGAGTTGACAAGTCACATTCATGATGAGTTACCTTGGTGTATGTTATTTTGTTGATGATATTGTGTTGATTGACGATACATGAGATGGAGTAAATGAGAAGCTTGAGGTATGGAAACATGCATTGGAAACAAAAGGATTTCATATAAGTAGGGCTAAGACGGAATATATGGAGTGCCCCTTTGATGGATGCAATGGTGAAGGAATCAAGGTGAAGATTGATGATGATAACATTCGAAAGAGAGATTCTTTTAGATATCCGGGATCTATTTTGCAACAGATGGAGAAATTGATGGAGATGTTAATAATAGAATAAATGCATGCTGACTAAAGTGGAGATGAGCCTCTGTTGTTCTCCGTGATAAGAAAATTCCTTTAAAAATTAAAGGAAAGTTTGACAAAGCAGCCGTGGGCCTGCTATACTCTATGGATCTGAATGTTGGCCTGTGAATCATAGACATGTGGAGAGAATGATTGTAGCAAAAATAAAAATGCTAAGGTGGATGCGTGGATACACACGTAAAGATTGGATTCAGAATAATGCAATCAGAAATAAAGTTGGTGTAGCTCCGATCGAGGATAAGATGCGAGAAAACCGCTTAAGATGGCTTGGTCATTTGCAAAGAAGGTCAACTAATGCATCAGTTAGCAGATGCGAGTGTTGGGATGTTGAGCCGACTAAGAGAGGGTGAGGACGGCCCAAGAAGTGTTGGAAAGAGACTATACGGAGGAATTTCAGTTTTTTGGATATTAGCCCAAGATTGACCCAAGATAGATCTGAATGGTGGCGAAGAATCCATGTAGCTGGCCCTATTTAATTGTGGGAAAAGGCTTCGTTGTTGTTGTACTACTGAGACTGAAGCCATTTGTATTATAAAGACTTGACTGTTTAATGTTACCAAGATTTAAGTACTTTTCGAGTGTCGTACCAAGCAGAACTCCCAGATGTATCTCAAAACATTATACACTTATGCTCTAGTGTGCCAATTTTAAAAATCATAGATTGTTGAGACACATATCATGAAGATGGTCATAGATTTACAAACAAAACAATGTATTATGTACCGTACAAGATCAGTAAGTGCCCCTTTCAGTCAAAAAATATATTAAGAGATCATAATGTGGCCATTAAAAATGCTAATTATGTAGTGGAAGACAAAGGTGCAAACTAAGCATGACAAACCTGAAGAGCATGACAGATTTCCATGGCAGTAGCCCGGTCTTTCATATACTTCCCTAGCGTCAAATTTCTAAATGAAGCGTAACCAATTAAAAGAATCCCTCCTTTTTCTTTCCATTTGGAAAGCAAACATGTCCTTTTATCCCTGAAGAGAAGATAAATATTTTAATATGCTAAATGGTTGAACAGCCAATACAAGGAAATAGTTAATGCACGTACCAGGCAAATTACATTGTTACAGAAGTATAATGGCATTGATCATTATATGTCAAGACCATAAAATAATTTTATGATAGCAGCCCTGAGAAATTGACAAGCTTGCGAATGCATATTATTAACGAAATTTTAATGATGTGATTATTTGAGAAACACAATACAATTTTCGCTTTCCATGGTCTCTATTTAAAAGATCATAGAGCCGGTGATGGAAGTTGTGGATTCTTATTCAAATAGTACGACAGCAGGTGTTCACATACTAGATTTCCTATGCACCGGCATTTTCCTACATCCTCTTGTTTCACTTCATCGTAAAGAACCATTGTATTATCTCCTCAAATTTCCTTGTAGTGTACGTGTTGGAAAAAGTGAACAATCTATTATTCCAAGAAGCCCTAGGCTCTCTTATATAGGGAGAGACCTCACGGGTAAAATACAGAGTAGTCCAGAGAATAAACAAAAATTACGAAAAGGTACAAAACATAATAATATGGATCTCTACACTCCCCCTCAAGGTGGAGTATAGATATCTATCATGCTCAGCTTGGAAGAACATCTCTGGAAGGGTCCTCTGAGCAACGGCTTGGTGAATATATCAGCAGTCTGATCCCCTGAGCTCACGTGAGATGTAGATATCAAGCCTCTCTGGATCAAGTCTCTAGTGTAGTGGCAATCAACTTCAATATGCTTTGTTCTTTCATCGAATGCTGGATTGTTGGCAATAAACAATGCCGTCTGATTATCACACTGAAGCTGCATGGGTAAAGGTACGGCTATATGTAGGTCCTCTAGCACAGATCGAACCCACATCATCTCCGTGCTTGCTTGCGCCATGGCCCTATATTCAGATTCAACACTAGACCTTGTCACAACTGTTTGTTTCTTGCTTTTCCAAGAAACTAGAGAGCTCCCAACAAAAATAGCGAATCCTGAGGTGGACTTTCGATCCTTAGGACACCCTGCATAATCGGCATCTGTACATGCTGAAATAGATAAATCTGTGTCCTTTCGAAATAGCAGTCCTGGACCTGGAGAAGACTTGAGATACCTCAGTATCATATATATGGCATCCATACGAACTTGTCTTGGCTGCTCCATAAATAGGCTTACCCGGCTTACTGCAAATGCAATATCAGACCGAGTTATGGTAATATAAAGGAGCTTACTCACCATTTCTCTCTATCTCCTCTTATCTACTTCAACAGTGTCATCATCATACAGCTTCATGCTTGGATCCATGAGAATACTCGATGGTCTGCATCCAACCATGCCTGTCTCAGTCAAAAAATCTGTAATGTACTTCCTTTGGGTCATCACCAAACCCTGTGCATTCCTGGCAAATTCCAATCCCAGAAAATATCTTAGGGTTCCAAGATCCTTCGTGACGAACTGACAGCCCAGAAATGCTTTTGCCGCCTCTATTCCCAGAACTTTATCTCCTATCACCAGAATATCATCAACATAGACCATGATGACAACCGTACCTGCAGAAGACTTCTGAATAAACAACGAGTGATCTGCACTTGATCTTTTGAACCCCTGTCGTTCGATCAGTTGGGAAAGCTTCTGGAACCACGCAGGAACCGGGAGGCGGTGCCGGGAGGTGGGGGCGGCGCCGGTAGGCGGAGGTGGGGCCGGGAGTCGGGGGCGAGCCGACGGTGAGAGAGAGAGAGAGGGTGCGGCGGGTGGATGAGCCTAGGGTTTTGGCTTTGATACCATGTTGGAAAAAGTGAACAATCTATTATTCCAAGAAGCCCTAGGCTCTCTTATATAGGGAGAGACCGCACGGGTAAAATACATAGTAGTCTAGAGAATAAACAAAAATTACGAAAAGGTACAAAACATAATAATATAGATCTCTACAGTATGCATGCAGGATCTCTACAACTTGCAATGGAACACTAAGTAACTTTCATCTAACAGGGCCTTTAGAGAAAGAGGATTCTCCTCATAGCTCCTATGGTAAGGTTAGTGATTACCACTAAAGTCTATCGCACTACAGATGACAAAACAAGGCGAGGACGCCATGATATGGGGTTTACTATGGTACAAGTTACTTGAAATGATATCTGCGGTAAGGTACTCTGTTGTTTAATATGTTGCTGCATATTTTGCGTGAGCTGGCCTCTTAAGGATCTTCCAACAGCGTGACATCTTGTGATCAGGAATCATGCGCTTTGCTAGGTCATCATTGTGGCCTTAGAGTTTCGAAAAACATGATCAATGATATAACAAACGATGTTTACACAACTCAGCTAAGCTATCTGACAAACCTTGGGATTCAAATGGGATTGCGAAGTGTTAAAGATGACTTTACGTTTCATTGTATTTAGTTGTAACTCCTCAGGACTCTTTATGTAATTTCTCGTTTATGAGTGCTATAGGGTTTCAGCCTATATAACAACCCCTCGACCTCTTGAATAAGGCATCTCATTGTGTTCTCTCTTATTACTACACATGGTATCAGAGCAGCAACCCTATATCGGTGTTTTGACCTAGATCTCGCTGCTACTACTTGCTCCTCGTCGCTCCTCTACGAAAAGCCCTTGCGTGGAGGTCCTGTGCAGGCCTAGCACCTCTGCTAGGAGGCCCTGCACCTCTGCCAGGAGAACTTGCTCCTCCACAGGGCACCAATGTTGCTCCAACACCTTCGCCAGGAAGTTTTGTTCCCCTTGGCGGCTGACATCCACGATACAAACCTGTGAAGGATCAGTTTTTAATGACTGAAATCCTGTCATCGATTGAAACTATCTTTGGTCATCTGTTGAACGTCCTTCCACAATACAATATGTAGAGGTTACTACTGACTATGCATCATGAGGGAACAAAGGGCAACAGAGCTTCCAGGGAGAACAAGGCCGTAACTTAGGTCATGGTTGTGATCGCTAATACGTGCATGGACGTGAATTTGGTCGTGGCCGTAGATGTGATTCTATTGCTTATCGGCATCCAACGTGCACATAATGTGAATGTTGGAACCACCTTCCTGAGCGTTGTTGGGCAAAGTTTGGCACATATCTCAATGCCAACAGTGCCCATAAGACAGCTTCGTTTGAGCCATCATATGATACAACAGAGAACATGCCTGATCAACATTCTAGTAGAACACGTGCAACTTTTACAGCTTCAGAATACTCCTAAATGAGGCAGCTTCCACAGAACTCCAACACCTCCGCTAGTGACAATACTATGTCTGCTCCCACTGCTAGTTTGGCTACAACTTCAGGTACAATAGCCAACTCTGTTTCTTCTTCTAACCCTGCATGGATTATTGACTCAGAGGCATCTATACATTTGATGGGAGAAAATAGTCTACCTACCTTTTCGCAACCCTCTAATTCTGTGAAGCGAATTCGGGTTGTTAATAAGGCACATTCACATGTCATGATGTTGGAAATGTAGAGTTTTCCTCTAAGCTACAACTGACTGGAGTTCATTACACTCCTACATTTCTTCTTAGTCTATCATCTGTGCAGAAGCTAGGTACTGTGCTTAACTGAAGGATATTCTTGACGAGTTCTGTTGTTATTTTCAGGACATCCGGATGAAGCAGATTTTTGATGTGAGATGTGAGAAAAACGGCATCTACTATCTTGACATTTCGTCTAACTTCATTTTTGTTGGCATTGTATCTATGTTCGACGGTTATTTGCGCTGACATCTTCACCTTGGACATCGTTCTGCCCAAGCTATCTCCATGATGTTCCATGAAGTCTTTACGCAGAAGTTATTTGAGTGCTAAGCATGCCAGTTCGGAAACATCATTGAGCGTCCTTCCTTGCACATGTTTAAACTCATCGTGAAGTTCCTTTTCTCGTATCCATTAACGATATATGAGGACCTTGTCAGTTCTGTAACTCTGAGTGGACACAAATATTTTTTCATTTTTGTTGATTATAGTCGATCCTCTTGGGTCGATCTAATAAAGGAACGTTCGGAGATCAAAACAATCGTCAAGAATTTCTTTCAGTATATCAAAATTGTTTTCTCCACTTGTGTTCAATCTTTCCATTCTGATAATTCTTTGGAATTTACATAACATGACTTGACGACTTTCTTTGCTTCCCAAGGACCTATCCATCAATCATGTCCATATACCTCTTAGCAAAATGGTGGCAACGGAAAGAAACTTGGATATCTTGTAGACATTTTTAGGTCTCTTCTTGCTCAGGTTAAGGTTCCGAAAATCCACCGAGGTGATGACATTCTCACGATTGTCCATCTTATCAATAGAGCCCCATCTTCAATCCTAAAGAGGTCTACTCCCTTCGCATTACTCTATCCTAATCAGTCACCCATCCCGCTACCTCTGAGAATCTTTGGGTTTATAGCTTTCATCAACAATTTTCATATTTCAGATAAATTGTCAACTAGGGTGTCAAATGTGTCTTTCTTGGTTATTCTGGCACCCAAAAGGGTTACATGTGCTATGACCCTGATGGGCATCGATATTATATTTCAATGGATGTTTCCTTTTCTGAACAGACTAGTTTCTTTACACAGATTGTCATGGATATTTTTTTCTATCTTCCTCCACCAATTATGTATAAGCGCAAGCATACCTCGACATATGCTTATGTGCCTTTGTATGTTGCTTTTTCAGGATGATGTGACATCTTCATGTGCCCCCACCACTGTCACCGTGGATTCTCCTTAAGAGCTTCTTATATCTCCCTGGAGAACAAAGAGGCAACGTACCTTTCATCCTATGTCTCCTTTCACTTTTACTGCTAGCTTATCATGCACTAACAGGAGATATGAATATGCTCTCATGATTATTTCTATTCCCAAAGATCATAACAGTTCTTCGTAGGGTCATGGCTGGCGATAGGCAATATAAGGCCTTAAATCTCGAATTTTGGGTTTGTTAGGAGAAACGAAGAAAAAATAAAATTCGACGAGACCCTAAGGCTCTCTTATATAGGAGAAAAGCAATGGGTTAATTACATGAGAGGTACATAAAGAAAATAGAAATGATAAAAACAATAATGTGAGATACAAATATCCCAACGCTTCCCCTCAAGCGGGAGCATATATATCTATCATGCTCAGCTTGGAACAACACCTCTGAAATGGACCTTTAGCAAGAGCCTCGGTGAAAATATCAACAGTCTGATCTCCAATAGAAACATGGAAGGTGGATATGAGACATTTCTGGATCATGTCTCTAGTGTAATGGAAATCCACCTCTATATGCTTGGTCCGTTCAAGAAATGCAGTATTATAAGCAATAAATAGAGCAACTTGATTGTCACATAAAAGTTGCATGGGAAGAGAAACCTCAATAGCAAGATCAGTCAACACAGATCTAACCCACATCATCTCTGCGCTTCCATGTGCTATGGCCATGTACTCAGAATCTGTGCTAGATCTAGCAACCATTGACTACTTCTTGCTTTTCCAAGATATGAGAAAGCTCCCAACGAAAATAGTAAAGCCAGAACTAGACTTAATATTTCTAGGGCAACCTGCATAGTCTACATCTGCACAAGCTGTCACCTCAAGAGATGTATCTCTGTTGAACATAAGACCAAAACCAGGTAAAGTCTTCAAATATCTCAACATCATATAGACTGCATCCGTGTGAACCTTCCGGGGCTGCTCCATGAACTGGCTAACCTTGCTCACAGCAAAAGATATATCCAATCTGGTGATAGTGGCATATAGGAGCTTCCCAACAAGCTCTCTATATCTCCTATCTACCTCCTCAGCGTCATCATCATATAATCTCATACTCGAATCCATAGGGGTAGTAGCAAGTTTACACCCTCTCAAACCTGTCTCTAAAAGAAGATCCATAACTGTTAAGATTCTTATGTCTCATAGTCTTTATTTATATTTGTTTATTTTCTAGTTTACCTTATGTAATTTTCCCATAAAGCTTCTCTCCTATATAAGAGAGCTCTAGGGCTTCGTGAAATAGGACTCTCATTTTTCCTTTCACATGGTATCAGGGCGATCCTAGATCAGAGCATGTACCCTAGATCCGTCCCCATCAAAACCCTCGTGCGCCTCCGTCAAGGCCAGTCGCATGCCGCCGTCGCAGGCCTCTCGCACCGCTCGTCTCTCTCCTCGTGCCGCCCTAGCAGGCCTCTCGCGCTACTCGCCTTTCTCTCGCGCATTCTCACGCGCGTCTGCGCACGCACTGCTGTCTGCGGACGCATCTCCTCGTGCGCCCGCATGCCCAAGATCTCTCTCAAGGCACGCCCTCGTCCTCCCAAGGCACTAGTGCTCGCGTGCTCGTACGTTTGCGTGCATGTGCTCTAGCGTGGATAGGTGTTTCCTCGTGATGCATTAGTGACGTAGGCGCTCCCTCTTGATCTTCTAGGGTGTAATTAATTGTCTAAAGACACCCTAGTGACCCAAAGGAGTCCTCACGGAATAGAAATGGTTTGAGTCTACACCCACAACCATCTTCCTATATGTCTGTGTAGACATTATTTATCCAGTTTGCAATCCCAGTCTTGAGAGATCGTTGTCATCATGTCAGACAACAACGCAGATTTTCCATCCCCAGGTGCTATCAAAGGTCCGACATCAATTGTGAAGATGGATGGAATGAACTATGAACTGTGGGTCATGCAGTTCATGAGTTTAATGCAATGCAATGGCAAGAAGCACATCCTCACTGCAGAGGAGCTACATGACAAGACTAGGACAAATGCCTCATGGAAGGCAGATGAAGCACATGCACGCGTGTGGCTATCTGGGACTATGTCCATGGAGATAGCCAATGATATCTTGAGTCAGCCTACTGCAAAGGCTATGTGGGATATTCTCGCCGCTACATACTCACCAACAAAGAATGAATCGAAGAAATTACAGCTTCAACATGATATATTCATATCGAAGCTGAATGGTCGTCCCCTTCATACCCTCTATATTTCGTTGAGAGGTATGTTTGAGAAGTTACATGGATACGCTCCCTTAACTGCTACGCCAGAGCAGCTCAAGGCATACAGAAACTCTGTGATGATCGGGGTCTTTCTAACAGCCCTTGACCCAGAATATGGAGCAACTTGTGCCCAAGTTCTTACTGATGCAACCATAACTCCTATGGAGGAGGCATATCGTAGATTGAGTATACTGGATATATCTTCTAGTGGTACTTTACAGTCTTAGACATCTTCAGCTATGGTTGTATCACGTGGTAGAGGAAGCCCTACAACATATAGTGGTAGGGGAGTCCTTAAGCGGGGCAAAGGAGGAGGTGCTCAATGTCGTCAGCCATGCACTTACTGCCACAAGCCAAGCCATTCTAAGGAAACCTGCTATTCTAAGCATGGGTTTCCTTCTTCAGCTCGATTTGTAGAGCAGACACAATAGGCTGGGAATCCACCTGTATCTGACTAGAGATTTGACGAGCTTGTGGCATGGCTAAGGGAGATTATGCATGTTACATATGGGTCTACCAGCTCTCCTTCAGGATCTTCAGAAGTAGCTGCCTCAGCATCAGCTTCTACGTCAAGTATAGCGTATGCCTTTATTAGTTGTTACAGGGGAGACTTGTCAGAATGGATCATGGATTCCGGAGCATCCCATCATCTTTGTGGTGACAGAGATCAGTTTAGTATTTTTCATTAGACTCAGCCAGGACGGTCTGTTGTAATAGCAGATGGGACACATTCTCCCATCACTGGTCAGAGGGAGGTGCAGTTGACTCAAGGATTGAGGCTTCAGAATGTCCTTTATACTCCTGATTTTTCAATGAATTTATTATCAATTAGTCAAATCACCAAGGATTTACACTGTCGTGTCATGTTTGATCCATCTGCTCTTGTGTTTCAGGATATACTCACGGGCAGGGTGATTGGAAATATCCGTGAGCAAGAGGGCCTATACAGACTAGTGCAATCTCCATATGCCTGTGTTTCTTCTCTCGCACTGGATCTGTTTCACCATATATGTGGCATCTTCGATTTGGTCATCTTCCTCTGCAAAAGTTGAATCATATTCTTCCATAAATTTCTCCTTGCTCTACTTTCCAGTGTGAGGCCTGCCAGTTTGGGAAGCATCATCGTTCCACTTTACATAGTCGTCAGGGTCGAAGTAGTCATAGTCTGTTTGAGTTAATCCATTTTGATATTTGGGGACCCAGTTGTGTCCCTGATCTTCAGGGACATAGGTTTTATCTTGTTCTTGTTGATGAATTTTCAAGATTGTCTTGGGTCTTTCTTCTTAAGAATAAATCTGATGTCGGTCATGTTATTCAGTCCTTTATTAATGAAATAAGGAACATTTTTCAGCAAAAATAAAGTTTATACGTTCAGATAATGCCCTTGAATTTTGCACTACTCAACTTTCTCAATTCCTTAGGTCTTATGGTATTGTGCATCAGACGACTTGTGCATATACTCCACAACAGAATGGGGCGGTTGAACGAAAACATCGCCATCTTTTAGATATTACCAGAACCCTTTTGATTCAAAGTCGTGCTCCTCATTCATACTGAGGAGATGCGGTTCTAACTGCTTGTTATCTGGTTAATCGTATGCCTTCTTCGGTTATGGGGGAGAAGATCCCGTTCTTGATCCTGTTTCCCGAGATAGATCTTTTCTCGCTTACGCCTTGTGTTTTCGGTTCAGTACACTTTGTTCATCAAATGTCCCATGGACTTGACAAGCTCTCACCCAAAGCTGTCAAATGTGTGTTTGTTGGGTATTCTAAAACCCAAAAGGGATATCGTTGCTTCGACCATGTTCGGCGAAGGTACTACGTCATTGCTGATGTCACCTTTTTTGAGTCCATTACGTATTTCTCTCCGACAGGTGATAGGCTTACTCTGCCAAAAGATGGAGAAGAGGTTTATATGCCTCTTCGATCACCGTTTCATCTCCACCACCCTCCACCGTCCCCTATTTTCTTTCCGCAGGTGTACCAACGATGGTCCCATGCTCATGTGCCTCCTCCACCGTCCAACCCGCCTGAGGCATGGCCTCAAATTTCAGCGAAATTCAGTCGAATTTCTGTCGAATATCGATATCCAGTCGAAATCGAAATTCGACCGAAATGACCGAAATGACCGAAATATGGGGGTCCTAGTACAAAAAATGTCCGAAATGACCGAAATTTCGGTCGAAATTCCACCGAAATTCCATCGAAATTCTGTTTTGGTCGATACCGAAATGGTGACCGAAACCGACATTTAAGGCCTTGGCCTGAGGTATGTACTGAACATTTGAGTTCTTCTAATGGCATTGGTGATTTGCATGAACAGACTGGAGTACAGGATGACATGGATACTACATCTTCTACGAGTATGTGGATCTGGACTTACCTATTGCTCTACGGAGGCAGAAGCGGACATGCACTATGTATCCTCTAGCTTCACATGCTTCCTTGGATTGTCTTTCCAAGGATTTTCAGAGGTTTGTTGTAGGATTGTCTTCTGTGGACATACCATGGACCTATCAGGAACCATTACAGAGTAGCCATTGGCGTCTAGCTATGGAGGAGGAAATGGTAGCCTTACAATCTTGTGGTATGCGGAGCATTGTACAGACTCCACTAGGAGCGTCTCTAGTTGGCAGCAAGTAGGTGTTTACAGTGAAACACCGAGCGGATGGCACTGTGGATAGATATAAGGCAAGGTTGGTTGCTCGAGGGTTCACCCAAATCTATGGGTGGATTACCAGGACACGTTTTCTCCTGTTGCGTGTCATTCTACACTACGAGTTCTTGTTGCCGTTGTTGTGGTGTGTGACTGGCCGCTTTTCCAATTAGATGTCAAGAATGCGTTCTTGTATGATGACCTGCAGGAGGAGGTTTACATGTAGCAACTGCCAGGGTTTGCTGCTAAAGGGGAGTCCAATATGGTGTATCGTCCTCATAAGGTCATATATGGTTTTAAGAAGAGTCCGAGGGCTTGGTTTCAAAAGCTCTCAGAGTTGATTGAACAGAAGGGGTTCTTCCGGTCCACTACAGATCATTCTCTTTTTGTTAAGAGAACTCAAAGAGGTATTGTTGTTGTTATGGTTTATGTTGATGACATCATGGTTACTAGTAGTGATGAACATGGCATTCAGACAACTAAGGATTTTCTTGGGCAACGATTTGCACGAAATCAGCAGGGTATGGTTATGATGCAAAGGAAGCATGTCACTGACCTTTTATGACAGGAGTGACGGGATGCAACTGCTACTACACCAATGGATCCTAATGTTAGGTTCTATGATGATGACTCTGAAGAGATGGATAAGAGGCGATACAGAGAGCTGGTAGGAAAATTGCTATATGCTACGATTACCAGACCTGATATATCATCTACGGAGAGCAGAGTCGATCAGTTTATGGAGCAGCCCGGACAAGCTCACATGGATGCATTGTGCATGATTTTGAGATACCTGAAATCTTCTCTAGGAGCAGGACTTCTTTTCAGAAGAGATACATCTCTCACAGTAACTGGATGTGCAAATGCGGACTATGCTGGGTGTCCCAAGGATAGGAAGTCCACCTCAGGTTTTATAGTATTTGTTGGTAGCTCACTGGACTCATGGCGAAGTAAGAAACAAAATGTTGTTGCTCGATCCAGTGTTGAATCAGAATATAGGGCTATGGCCCAAGGGAGTATAGAAATGATGTGGGTTAAGTCTGTTCTGATTGACTTAACTGTTGAGGTACCCCTTCCTATGCACCTCAAATGTGATAATAAAGTAGCATTGTTCATTGCTAATAATCCAGCCTTTCATGAGAGAACAGAACACATTTAGGTAGATTATCACTACACTCGTGACTTGATCCAGAAGGGGTTGATCTCTACTACTCACATTGCTTCGGAAGATCAGATTACATATATGTTCACCAAAGTTTTAGCGAGGGGTCCTTCTCATCGTTGTTGTTCCAAGATGAACATAATAGACATATATGCTCCAACTTGAGGGGGAGTGTTGAGATTCTTTTGTCTCGTAGTCTTTATTTATATTTGTTTATTTTCTAGTCTATCATATGTAATTTTCCCATAGAACTTTTCTCCTATATAAGAGAGCTCTAGGGCTTCGTGAAATAGGATTCTCATTTTTCCTTTCACAGTTCGAACTTCCTATATGTCATCACAAGATCATGCTGGTTACTGGAAAAGTCTAATCCAAGGAAGTATCGAGATTGCGAAGGTCCTTAGTCACAAACTATTGACCTCGGAACTCCTTGGCAACATGAATGCCATGATCATCATCCACTATGACAATAATATCATCAGCATAGACAAGAATAGCAACAATAACTCTATGTGTCCTCCGAACAAAAAGTGAATAATATCGGTATGACGCTCTCGGACTCTGCTTCAGGCTGTAAATTATCTTATGAAGCCTACACACCTTTTGAGACTCCCCCTTATTAGAAAACCCTTGTGGTTGTTGCATATATAACTCCTCATGTAGATCATCATATAAAAATGCATTCTTCAGATCAAGTTCGTAGAGAGGTCAGTCTCGTGAAAGAGCAACTGAAAGAAGAAATCAAAGTATCGAGTGGCTGGCCACTTGAGAGAAGGTATCACAATAGTCCACCCAACAAGTTTGGGTGAACCCACGTGCCACAAGCCTAGCCTTGTAGCGATCCACACTGCCATTTGCTTGTTGCTTCACCATAAAGATCCATTTGCATCCTACAACAGAGGCACCAAGAGGAGCAGTAACAATGCTCCAGGTACCACGCGACTGCAAAGCAGTCATCTCCTCCTCCATGGCAAGTCACCACCTACTATCTTGTAAGGCCTCCTGATATGTTCGTGGGATAGTAACAACAGAGAGTCCCACAACAAAACTCCTGCACTCCTTTGAAAGATGGTCCAATGAAACATGCACAACGAGAGGAAAAGTGGCACATTGATGGCGTGGCTTCCTCAAGGCAATAAGTACACCCGAGTCATCAGCCTCTCTATTCTCTGATATCAACTCATGTTGTGCAGTATCTTGTGGAACATTCAAATCTCGAGTGCCATTAATAGAAACAATGTCATCATTACACACCATAGGCGTACTAGATGATGGGGAAGGCACATGAGCAGAGGGGTGAGTAGAAGACCTGCGAATATAAAACCGTGGTAGGAACTGCGCCAGGGTAGGCAAAGGTGGAGATAGTGGAGGTTGAGATGACCAAGACTCAACATGGGGTGCAGATAGTGGAGAACATTACATAATAGACTCAAAAAATGTGACATCAGCACTAACATAATATTTTCTTCCTACAAGATCAAAACATCTATACCCTTTGGGTATGAGAATAACCAACAAAGATGCATTTGACAGCTCTAGGTGAGAGCTTGTCACGGCCAGGAATGAAATTGTGGACAAAAGCCACAGACCCAAAAACCCTAGGAGTGGGGGAGAATAGGTCCTTCTTGGGAAACGCAATTGAGAAAGAAACCTTTTTTTCAAGAATAGTGGACGACATGCGGTTAATCAAGTAGCAAGCAGTGAGAACAACATCGTTCCAGAAAGAATGAGGAGCTCGACTCTGAATCAAAAGGGTCCTCGTGACATGAAGAAGATGATAATATTTGCATTCAGCCACACCATTCTGTTGTGAAGTATAAGCACAAGAGGTCTAATGAACAATAACAAGAGATTGGAGAAATTCAGATAAATGTAAGGTGGAAAACTTCAAGGCATTGTCAGTACAAATAAAAATCACATTAGCATAAAAGATATTCTTAACTTCAATAAGAAAAGATTTAATGCTAGCACCCGCTTCAAACTTATGTTTCAACATCGTCTAGCATTATTGCTCCGTTACCATGTTAGGAGAAAAGAAGAGAATAAAATTAGACGAGACCCTAGGGCTCTCTTATATAGGAGAAAAGCCATGGATTAATTACATGAGAGGTACATAAAGAAAATCGAAAAGATAAAAACAATAATGTGAGATACAAATATCTCAACAAGGTTCGTTTTGGTAAGCTGGGGAAGAGAATTTCGGTGGAATTTCGGTGAAATAGCCAAAAATTGGGGAAATTACTTGAAAGCACGATTTTTTAAAATGAAGATTTCTAATATTTTTTACTCAATAAATGAGATAGAAACACATGATTTCTTTGTTATATTAACATGATATATTACATTAAATTTCCATCCAATCGCTCCAACATTATAAAAAGTAGTATGCTACTCAGAACCAAGGCCTTAAATGTCGGTTTCGGTCACCATTTCGGTATCGACCAAAACAGAATTTCGGTGGAATTTCGATGGAATTTCGACCGGAATTTCGATCATTTCGGTCATTTTTTGTACTAGGACCCCCATATTTCGGTCATTTCGGTCATTTCGGTCGAATTTCGATTTCGACTGGATATCGATATTCGACAGAAATTCGACCGAATTTCGCTGAAATTTGAGGCCATGCTCAGAACTAGAACCATATTTGGAACCGAAATTAGAAGCCATTAGTTTTACTTCTTGAACATGAAGAGATGCTGACACGTGCAATATTAACAGATAAAAATATAGGCTTAGAATGAATGCTAGCAAAATGATATTTTATGTAAAAATTTGAAGATCGAAGTGCTTGCATCTAACCAAAATTATTTCAAATCAGAAAAATAATCAATTTAAGAAATAAAATAAGGAACATAAACATACATAAACATAAATCTTTCTAGCATGTATGTTTAATAAATGCATTGTGTAGCTTGTGATCAAAAAATATATGTTATACAAGACACAAATAAATCAATTAATACCAAGAAATTGCATAACATTTACAAGACCATCTATATCTAACATGATAGTAGGCAAATACTTATGGTCACAAGATTTAGAAGGATACTAACAACCTAGCACTCGAACAATTACATGTATTCCTTGTACTAGAGAAAAGCCACGAGAAAGCAAAGCCTTAAATGTCGAATCTCGATTTTATTTTGTCAAGAACGAAAAGAGAAATTTCGAAGAATTTTGGTGAAATCATCGAAACTCTTGGAAATGATTCCAAACTTGAATTTTTTCTAGAAACTAAGGTTTTTAATATTTCTAAATCAATAAATAAAATAGAAATGCACACTAAATTGTAAAATAGAATCGTAAATATAAGTTTTGAAGTAATATTATAGTCATAATCATTACACACATTGACATGTAGAGCAATGCCTTGCCTAGATTCAGAACTATATGCTAAATTGGAAGCAAAAACCATGATAATCACCTCCTCAATAGGAATGAGGTAACACACATAATAACCACTAATCGAAACATATATATATAAAGAAAGAAAAATAAAGCCCTTAGGTAAAACTTGAATTTACTCTTAAATCATTGATTTAGTTGGGACGTAAATATAAAATTTAGAAACTAGCTAAAGAAACTTCTGCAAACAATGTAAAGAAATCTAACAGCTCAACACATCGACGAATATATAAGTGAAAATTCATTAATATATGCAAATTTCGATGAAAGCGAAGGTAGATTCCTTTATTTTTGTTGTTTCACCGAAAAGACATGCAATTTCGATGAAATTTCGTTGATATTTCGTTAAAATCCTAGAAAAAGCAATATGGTAGTGTTTTGATTTCAGTGACCTGGAGAAATGGAAATTTCGGAGAAATTTGATGCAACTTCGTTGAAATTTGAGACCATGAGGTAATGAATGAGGAAATGGATGCTCTCACATCCAGGGGAATGTAGAACCTTATACCGTATCCCGTATGAATTCGACTTGTGGAAAAAGAAATAAGGCAGCGTCTCGATTTCGGTGACCTAGAGAAATGGAAATTTCAGAGAATTTCGGTGGAATTTCGTTGAAATTTGAGGCCATGCCAAGATGGGATCTGACAAAGACAAAATTGGGATCTGACAATGACACTAGTGTGCTTCATGATAATCAGAGTTCTTTGCCAAGATTTTCATTGCCGTCGACATCCTCCTATAATGTTACTCTTATAGGAGATTCTAAGGGACCCTCTCCTCCTACTGGTGCCAAGGAAGAGGATCTTTGGACCCAAAAGTTCCTCCACCAAGCCTCATCTATAGATGGAGTGGTTGCACTAGTGGTAGAGCACCAATATGGCACGCAGTTTATTAGCTTGCTACATGAGTTGAAAAATAGTTCTCGCGTTCCAAAGATTAGAGCAGAAGACTTTCCTGACATGATGTCATTAGCTTCCTCATTTCTTCCAAGTATGTCTTCCTCCCTCTACTAAACCTCCTACGCTTGATTTCCATTTGTGTTCAATGCGCCGCCATCTTCAAAGCTTGAACAATGTAAGCACAAGAGGGGAAAAGTCTACATGCATTGTAATCGTCAACATGCTTCTAAGTGAATGGCCATAGGGAGGATGCTACATGTTTTTTATAATGCAACAAAGCATTGATAACAACGAGCTACCACATAATATCTACATGCGAGACTTTCGAGTGCTCGTCGAATGGAACTGAAATCTTCAAGAGTGGATAACCTGAATGTATCAGCAAATAGGGAAGGTGGCACTGCCATTCCAATCGCTATTATCATCGATCTTGCAGATTATCTCAACCTCACCACTAAAGGGAGGCAACAACCGGTGTTTAAAGAAAGATGGTGACATGGAATGCTAGAAGGGTAGAAAAGAATTCCTAAGGCAAGCAAAGATGGCAAAGATGCGAAGCTCGTCAGATCTCTACACTTCAAAGCGCTCATCTCATCCATCCTTTTAGCTAGACAGAGGTTTACTCTGTCCTAGAACAAAAATTAGACGGGTCTCTAGGTTCGGTGGATTTTCCCGTTCTCTTCAAGGAATTTTGAGTATTGAGCATGATATCTTGGATGGCATTATAAAGCTTTTATCCTATTTTAATTCCAAATATACAAATGCAGAATGCATAGAGGATTATCGCCTTATTGCAATGTTTAATTTGTTGTACCCAATCATAGATAAAGTCTTAGCGAACCATTTAGAAAAGTTGCTTCCAGGCATGTGCTTTATGATGGATTATGATGTCATGACTTCTGAAATACTATCCAATGGGACAAGAAGGAATATAAAAGGCTTGCTCTAGAATGTTGATTTTGCTAAGGTGTACGACGATGGTGATTGGCAATTCAATTGAAACACTTTACACAAAAGAGGATTCCCTACCATCTGGGGAGCCAAGATGAAGAGACGCATAACTGTTCATTAGACTACAGCAAATCAACTTGCAGTTCTAAGTCACATGCAACTATATGAGAGAAACAATATGCAATGGTTTTGTATGAGATAAACAACACAATCATGTACTTAAGCACATTTGTCTTGCAATTTAGATATCTATTGTATATAATTCTGCAATCACGTTGTATCAATCCATTCTTGGATTCCGCTAAAGCCTCCTAAGAAAAATAGCTATTCGCCGCTTAACTAGGGAAGCTCCTCTCCACCCATCTTTAATTATATACTATCAGAGAAAAACAATCCTTTGACTCATATATAATTAACTAGGAAGACTACATAAGAGGTTCCAATAATGCCTAGGACACTACTATATCTTTCAAAACGGGGACACACATCTCAAACATCCTGGTAAGTGGATTGCAACATTAAAAGAGGCAAACATATTGACCAAGTTAACTTCGCCTCTTGAGCCTCACAAGGGGCAATGTTTCTACCATGCTATAATGTCTTTTTGATGTGCTATGTCATATACACAATCGTGATGTTAAGTATAATAACTACAGAATAAATCTTTCTGAATTAGCATAGAGCAAATAACAGTCTCATTCACATACCAAAAACCTCACCTGAATAAAGTCTCAAAAATGCAAATTGTAGGAATGAAGGAAAGGGAGAAGATAATTAACAAACACAACTGGTGATTGAAGACCAAGAAACTTCTTGTTAGAGTATTTGGTTGTCCGCCATCTATGTAGGAGATGGGTAAATGGATCTCTCCAAGATCCATTTACCCCATCTAGTCTTTAGTCCCACATCTACCAGTGTGGAGATGTGGAGACTCAATGGGGGCTATATATCGACCCCACACACCCATTGTATCCAGTTGAGAAAGTTCAATAGACTATCAGCCCTCTGAGGCATTCTCCTGTGGTTTCATCCCGCTCCTAGGGAGTAGGATTCCACGTAAAAATCTTTGTTCTTCCAGTTTATCTTTCTAGACTATGCTTTGTTTATCATTTCACTTCCGCATTCCTATTTTGTAACATGGTATCAGAGCGGGTCGATTCTCGAGGATTTTGTGTTACTTTTATTTCGATATTCAGTTCTTGATTATTGTTGAAGATTGCTCGTGAAGTTCAATTATTCATGATTGTCATCGTCAAGAAGGGTTCTGCCTAGTTCCAACCGTGTTCTATCCAAGTTTAGGGTTTCGATTAAAACCCTAATTTCTGTCAGGCAATCCTAGCAATCGTTTGGCACACAATTCGGAGTTTCAGTTCTAAGCTGACCCAAGTTCCTGTTCTAGGGTCTTTGAAACCCTAGATTTATTCTCCAGGCACAACCCTCTTGAAGTCGTCAGGTGGTGCTCCAAGCGACCTGCAGACGGTGATTCGACTCCTCCAGCGAGCCCTATTCCCTATCTTGCGAAATTGGTGCGAGATCTACGCTTCCAGCGGCATCCCTCGCCGCACGACTCAGGCCGAGCGCACCTCCTTCCCGGCGAGCATCTCCTCCCCAGGCGGCCCCAGACCTCGCATATGATGCCCCACTACTTCCCTCATGCACGTGACTCATCAAGCCGCAGTCACATGCGGCATCTCCACAATAGCGGTGATCTCGGGTCGCCACCACAACTGCGCGCCTCCAGATCAGGCAACATCCAAATTCTACGGAGGCAACTCGCAAGCCCAGTCAAGCCCCACCGCGGCAGCACCAAGCAGCACACATCCACGTGCCTCCAGCCCCCATCCCAGTCTCTCCTCCTCCGCGGAGCCTCGAGAACCTACAAGATCGACGACAAGACCTCCCGCGCGCTCCTCCTATTCGAAGTACGGGCTACGGCAATTGAAAATCCCTAGGAGGGAGTGGCATCGTTTATAAGAGAGAGGGTTCCCCGAGGAACCCTAATATATATATATATACATATAAAGGAGAGAAACCCAAGGAGGTTGCTTTTGTGAGGGCCCAAGAGGGGATGTATGTATTGAAAAAAAGGGGGGGCTATTACTTCCAAGCCTAATTGTAGGTCACACGAAAGAAAAAAAAAGAAAGCCAAAAAAAATGGCTTAAAAATTTGATTTAAAGTTTTTTTAAAAAAAGTGTGATAAGCAAAGTCAGGAAAAAAATGATACGACTTATTTTAAAAAAAATGATGATGATGGATATTTAAAAAATGATGATGAATGAAAGAGTAAAAAAATGCATGATATATGTTCTCCCCATTATCTAGTCTTCTCCCAACCTGGTCGACGATTGTCATTCCGACCAGTACGGGAGAAAGGGGAAGTAGTGTGTAGAGTCACAGATCTTCTTCGGATATCTGATTCTCCAGACCAACCAGTTGTTCAGGCTCTACAAGTTATCAGATTCTCCACGAGCAAGTTTCAGACTCGACGTTCGTATTCCGAGTCCACAGTTTGATGCACAATTTCAAACTCGACGATTGGTTACGAGTCTTCAGTTTCAGACTCGCACAAGTATGTGGTCTTTATTCAGAAGTGCAGATGCTTGCCATCTTTTATTGTGGTCCCCATCTTTTCTAGTTTTGTTAGACAGAGTTTTTATGTGAGCCATAGGGACTCTAGAGTAGAGGACCATTCTCTATACCATGTAGGCAAGGGTTTTCATGCGATATCATAGGGACTCCAGAGTAGAGTACCATTCTGTATCAGATTGGAGAGACCCAATTCTCCGATTAGGAGACATTTCAGACTCCATTCTCCAACGACCGTGGACTCCGACGAGGATTGCACTTCCACGACCTTTCAGCTCGGACCTTTTTCAGAGATGGAGCAGTTGTCCACATTGTTGTGGCGGGCCAGAGTACTCCGACGAGGAGATTCATTTCAGTTGCAGTGACTCTGACAGGCGTAGTACAGAGCACATGCTCTCCGACGAGGAGATTCAGTTGACTCACACTTCAGCCCATTCGTCCTCCTCACATGCACGGCATGAGAAGCAACGTCCGTGATAGCAGCAGTTGTGTGCATTGAGTTGATATTGTTAATAGTGCCATGTATAATGAGTTGAGTTTCTTTTTATTTGTCCAAGTTGAGCATTGCATGCTCCAACTTGAGGGGGAGTGTTGAAGTATTTGGTTGTGCGCCATCTATATGGGTAAATGGATCTCTCCATAATGCATTTACCCCATCCAGTATTTAGTCTCACATCTACCAGTTTGGAGATGTGGAGGCTCAGTGGTGGCTATATATAGACCACCACACCCATTGTACCTAGTTGAGAAAGTTTAATAGACCATCATCCCTCTGAGGAATTCTCCCGTGGTTTCATCCCGCTCCTTAGGGAGTAGGGTTCCACGTAAAAAATTTTGTTTTTCCAGTTTATCTTTCTAGATTATGCTATATTTATCATTTCACTTCTGCATTCCTATTTTCTAACAATTTTGTTAGGAGAAAACAATAAGATGTTTATTCCTTTAGCCCTATGCTCTCTTATATAGGGAGAGACCTATGGGAAAATTACATAACGTAGACAGAAAAACAAGAAAATATGAAAAAGGTTAAACAAATATAAAATATCACGACACTCCCCCTCAGGATGGAGCATAGATATTTATCATGCTCAGCTTGGATGAACACTTCTGGAATGACCTTCTAAATAGAGCTTTTGTGAAGATATCTGTCGTCTGGTCATCTGAACTGACATGAGATGTAGATATGAAGCCCTTCTGAATCATGTCGCCTATATAGTGGCAATCGAGCTCAATATGTTTTGTTCTCTCATGAAATGCTGGACTATTAGCAATGAACAGTGCATCATGATTGTCGCATTCCTGAGACATTGGAAGAGGAACATCTGTAAGTCTGTTAGGACTGCTCGAGCCCACATCATTTTTGTACATGCCTGTGCCATCGCTCGATACTCAGATTCAACACTAGATTTAGAAACAATAGTTTGCTTCATACTTTTCCATAAGACGAGAGAATTTCCAACAAATATAGCAAACCCGTATGTGGATTTCCTGTCCTTGGGACATCCTGCATAGTCTGCATCTACACATGCTGAGATAGTCATAGAATCACCCCTTTTGAATAGCAATCTTGCACCTGGAGATGATTTGAGATACCTTAGTATAATCTATATAGCATCCATATGGACTTCACGAGGTTATTCCATGAATTGGCTCATCCGACTAACAACAAATGAAATATCAGGTCTGGTAATGATAACATAAAGAAGCTTTCCAACTAGCTCTCCATGTCTTCTCTTGTCTACTTCATCAGTATCATCATCATAGAGCTTCATGCTTGTATCCGTAAGTGTAGTCGCAAGTTGACATACAAGAATACTCGTGTCACCCAACAAGTCAGTGGCATACTTTCTCTGAGTCATCACAAGCCTTTTTATTTCTGGCAAATTACAATCCCAGAAAGTATCTTAGGACTCCTAGATCCTTGTTAACAAATTCACGACCCAGAAATTCTTTTGCCCTCTTTATTCCTAGCATATCATCTCCTGTAATGAGTATACCATCAACATATACCATAATATCAATCATACCTCTAGAGGTTCTCTGTGTAAAGAAAGAGTGATCGACATTTGATAGCTTGAACCCCAGTTTTGCAAACAAGTCTTAAAACTTCTGGAACCACGCTCTAGGACTCTGCTTAAGGCTGTAAATTATGTTATGAAGTCTACATACATGTGAACACTCCCCCTCAACAGCAAACCCTAACGGTTGTTGCATGTAGACTTCCCCTTGAAGATCTCCATGCAGAAAAGCATTCTTGACATCCAACTGAAACAGAGGCCAATCTTGCATGACAACAACGGATAAGAGGATACATAAAGTAGAATGTCTAGCAACAAGGGAGAACATGTCAAGATAATCCACCCCGTATGTCTGTGTAAACCCACGGGCAACCGGTCGTGCTTTGTATCTATCGATGGTACCATCTGCAATCTGCTTTACCGTGAAGACCCGCTTACAACTGATTATAGATGCCCCAGCAAGAGCAGGGACAAGACTCCAAGCACCTCTCGACAAAAGAGCAGCCAACTCCTCTTTCATAGCTAATCGCCATCGAC
The DNA here is from genome assembly GCA_037367405.1 of Ottelia alismoides. Lineage (NCBI taxonomy): Eukaryota > Viridiplantae > Streptophyta > Magnoliopsida > Alismatales > Hydrocharitaceae > Ottelia > Ottelia alismoides. The sequence goes on from JAZKJV010006932.1 coordinate 92,901, forward strand.
CATCCTGCAAGGCCTCCTAATTGTTCCGAGGAATGGCGACGACAGATAATGCAACTACAAAATTCCTAAAATCTCAAGCGATCAAAGGAAACCATGGATGAATTAGGATATTTAGCACAACTGCGCTTCCGCTTCCGAAGTGCAATGGGTATGTCCAAGTCAGTAACCTCCACACTTGTCTCTTGTACAGATCCCTACTCAGGTATAGTATCAGACCCATCATTAGAAAATATATATTCAGAACATAGCTCACGTGTGCAAGATGATGAGCGGTGACCATGAGTAGAGGTAGGCCGGCGGGTGTAGTGATGTGGCAAGGGTGGAACCGCAACTAAAGTAGGTGGTGGAGGTAATGATGATGGTGACGGTGGTGGCGGTGGTGACGGAGATAATGGTGGTGGTGACATGTATATGTCATCGTCAGATTCTGAGGGGGGTAACCGATCACCTGTGAGGGAAAAATACATCACCGACTCAAAAAATGTGACATCAGCACTCACATAATACTTCCTGAGCAGAGGATCATAGCACATGTACCCTTTTGTGTTCTGGAGTACCCTACAAAAGACACTTGACAGTCCTAGGAGAGAGCTTATAAATATCAGGAGACAACCGATGGACAAATGAAAGCAAGCTACACATGTTAAGAAAATAGAAAGCGGAAGCAAAACATGGAAAAATATAAGAACAATAAGAACACAGCGGGATTTTAACGTGGAACCTACTCTGTGAGGAGCGGGATGAAACCACGGGAGAAGCCCTCAAAGGGGCATATGCTTCATTGCTTTTTCTCAATGAGTACAGGAGGTCCAGGGCTCCTTATATAGCCTCTCCAGAGCCTCCAAGTCCCACCACTAGGCGGTGTGGAACTAAACACTGGATGGGTAAATGGATCTTCTCCAGGATCCATTTACCCTGCTACAACTCAATATGGCGCATACACGAATACTCCAACACTCCCCCTCAAGCTGGAGCATGCAATGCTCAGCTTGGATAAACAGAAAGAAACTCAACTCAACGCTAAAAGACACTACGGACAATATCAACCCAACGCGCTCATTACTGCAGTCGAGGACGTTGCTTCTCATGCCGTGCAGGTGAGGAGGACGAACGGGCTGGAGTGTTAGTCTGCTGAATCTCCTCGTCGGAGAGCATGTGCTCTGAACTGCGCCTGTCAGAGTCACTGCAACTGAAAATGAGTCTCCTCGTCGGAGTACTCTAGCCCGCCACAATAATGTGGACAGCTGCTCCATCTCTGAAAAGGGCCGAACGGAAAAGGAGTCATGGCTGTGCAATCCTCGTCGGAGTCCACGATCGCTGGAGAATGGAGTCTGAAAAAGTCTCCTCTTCGGGGAACTGTGTCTCTCCCATCTGGCTCAAAGAATGGTGCACTACTCTGGTGTACCTATGATACCACATGAAAACTCTGGCCTACAAAAACAAGAATAATAATGGGGTCCTCTGAAATGATGGCATACTTATGCTCATATGAAAATGACCGCAAACTCGTGCATGTCTGAAATTGAGTCTCTCTCTGGAGAACTCGAAAAATGGGCCTCAACATGGAGTGCCTCGAACTTGGACTCTGACCAATCTGAGTGTCGAGACTGAAATTGCGCATCACACTATGGACTCGGAATCTGAACCTCGAGTCTGATATTGCGCATGGAGAAACTGACTGAGTCTGATAACTTGTAGAGTCTGAGAAAATCTGGCTGGTTGTATATGCAACAGGACCTGTGACTCTACACCAAACTCCCCCTTTCTCCCATACTGGTCGGAAAATATGACATCGATAAAGTAGGGAGAAGAGAAGATAAATGGGGAAGATAACATGAACATCCAAAAAATTTCCTGCGGCCTTTCATTTCCTTTTTTTAAAGCCGTCACATTTTTAAGCCGTTCCCTTTCTTTACAGTTTTTCATCAACAATATTTTTCCAATTTACGTACGGCTTTTTTCTTGTACGTGCCTTTTTTTAACATCTTTTCTTCTTCTTCTTTTTTAAAAACGTACCACTTTTCTTATGTACGTGTCTTTTTTTTTACACAAACCTCCTCTCCCTTCTTTTAGACAAGGCATGATCCACGTGCTTACAAAAGAAAGACAATTTTTTTAATAACCCCGCAACCCTATTTAGGGTTCCCCGTAAGAGAACCTCTTCATGAAGTCTCGTCGCCCCGACGGGGCCTCTAGTCTATCGCGCACCGTCGCCAATGGAGAAGACCTTTTGGACTCGCGCGCGCCTGCAGCTCGTGAGTTTCCAATGCCTGCAAGGAGTCGATGATAGGGGATCATCGCCTGCAGTATGATGGGGTTCAAGCGACCTCAACCTTGAAGGTCAGATGCTGCAATAGGGGCCGCCGCCATCGCCAGCGCATACGAACGCGCACGCCTGCGCGAGCGGAAGAAGATGAGTTGCTGCCATTAGAGATCGTGCGGCTAGGGCTGGCAATGGGATTTTGGAGGCGCGCCGCCTGCGCGTTGAAGGCTACTGAATCGCCAAGGGAGAAGATCGCCAGGAGGAGTTGGAGCGGAGCAGATGCGCCGCTAGAGTCTTCGTGCGCCTGGTCAAGGGTTTCGCGCCTAGGGATGCTTCGCACGCCTGGAGACCAACGCGAGTCTGGAGGCCGACTTGGAGAAGCAGGCTCAAGGAGGTGCGCGAGGGAGAACAAGGCCCGCCTGGAGACTACGGGCTGGAAGGAGGGTACTGTTAGCAATGTGAGCCCCGGGCGAACTATTTCTACAATAAATGATATTGTAATGAATAAATTATAAATGAAAGTTATTGATTATTTTTCACTCCCTTTCTGAGATTAATGAATGAATGCACTATATCTGTACAATAAGGGTTATGTACCATGGCCAACTTGATGATCATACAGTTGTTGATTCATTGGATGAATCATAGAGGCTGATGCTTGTATGAATATTTAAGGGGTTAGATAAAAGACTCAGCAAGCATCATCAAATGATTATTAAGTAGTGATCTCCAGCCTGAGTAGGAGATGGCAATCCTATCTCATATGGCTGATATCTAACTGACCTCTTGATGCAGGTCCTCTGCATGGGAATAGTGATTCGGAGGTGTCAGGTTAGCTGAGTCAATGGGTTGACTTAACGAGATCGAGATAACCAAAGACCTATGTTGAATACTGTCACAACATAGGCATGCATCCTCTGACCGGAGACAGATGTATTGCTATATGTCTGAGTATGTACATTTGGCAGACCAATAGGTTGATGACCTAACCAAGGTCTATATACCGGCGAGCTGGTGTGCATGTAAGGACATATGAGTAATACGATCTCTCAAAGGGATGATACAGGTTCACTTGTAAACCGGGAGACATGAGCTCACTCATGAGGTATTGGGACTGAACAAATTCCATGCATGGTCGTCGTGCTTTGGAAGCATGACATGAATTTGAAGGTAAGATATATGCCTTGTGAAAGCATATGATCTACACCAAATCCCAATGACCAAGATTGAGAAACTTAAATGATCTAACCCTGAAGATGACAGTGCAAAAGTGATCTTTATCTTCAGAATGATCATAAGTCTTCCAGTATGCAGGATGTACAGGTATTGGGAATACCTGAGGGTGATTTGATCATATACGATTGCATAACCATGACGCTTCCATTCCGAGGGAGTGATGAAACAGGTTTGGATTTTAGTGACTCCTTTCATTAGAGAAGTGACCTAATCTTAGTCCATGAACTGGACATTGATCTGAATGAGATTCAGATGCAATGAGAAGATTAGGTCTACGGTCTTGATTTGATCAAGCATCAGTGGGAGGTCCATGGGATCTGGATTTGAGATATGATCTCAACATCCAAGTCACTATACGTGGAACAATACAATCACCCTGTCCTTATCTCCAAGTATCTGAAGAGAGATTGCATTACTCTTGAAGGGTTCAAGAATAATTCCATAAGATCTAAGCAATAAAGAAATCATGATTAAATGTGATTTAATCATCTTGATGTATGAAGAGATTATCTAATATAATTAAATGTGATTTAATTAATGTGGATAAGAATAATGTGGATAGAAATATCCAATTATTCATAATATATTATAAATGTGATTTATAATGCATTAGAGAGAGCTAACTATAATTTATATGTGTTGATTAATTATTATGTGTATTGGATACACATTGTTTAATTAATTGGCAATGTAAATTATAAGTTGTTTTGGGTTGTGAATGTGATTCACAATTTTTTCCATGGCAAGATTGCAATATTCTCAAATATAATTGTGAATTATTTTTGAAGAATAAAACCCAACAAATTTGTTGTAAATAAATAAAGAGAGATTTCCATGGAGATATGCAATCTCATGATTCATCATGAGATTGCCCTCCCCATGGAAATAAGTGGGCGACACACCATTCCAAATAGGAATGTGTGGCCGTCCACATGGAAGGTGCATGGAGATGAAATCTCCATGCACAATCTCCCCTTATTTATTGGGTTTGATTTAGGACTAATTTATATTTGATTTTATCAAATATATTTTAATCCAAATTTGTTGGTTTTACCAACAACAATCTTGACCATTGGATTGACATAAATCAATCTCATCCATTGATTTTACATGTCACATGGATTGAGATCCATGGATCCCAAAACCCTATAAATAGAGAGGCATACCATGTTCTCTCTTTACATGCATTATTGGAGCTCTCTCTCTTCCACTTTCTTCATATACGACAGCCCTCTCTCCCTCTAATATTGGTGGCCGTCCACCATACCCTAGAGGAGGGAATCGTCGACGCCATCGCCACCGCGTCGCCGCTTCGATGTTCTTCGGTTCTCCGTCTTCTTGGTGTGCCACGCACACAAAGGAGACGTTCGATCTCACGCGACGAGATCAGGAGGAACCGCGCTTGGATCAACTTCTTGGACTGCGAGGACAACGCGATTCATCCCCGCGTTCGCAAGCAGTCTCGCCGACGATCGGACTTGAGACAGGAGGGCTCTTCTCTTAGAGACTCGATCAACCACGCTTCAAGAGGTATTGCATTATACTTGTTGTGGTTATAGATGAAACGATATGAGAATGATTCTCGGATCATGTGGTTTCATCGAATAATTTTTTTTAAATTCCGCTGCACCGAACCACTAGTACGACTAGTCGTTCTTCGTCGTATTCGATACGACGATCACGCTTCTGTGATGCACTTGAGGATAATTTCATATCCTTCAAGTGGGTATCAGAGCCTTAAGTCAACGGTTTCGAATATGATTCGAAAACCGAGGACGACTTGGGTTCGTTAAGGTCGCGAAAGTTTTTATCGCATTTGATTTCGCATATCTGTTTAGTAAATAATTTCGGCCATGTTTAAATTGTTTAAGCACGAATTATTTGCTTGGATTATGTTCCCCACTAAATAAGGAAACCATAGGATCTGAGTTTGCGTAAATCGGATTTCGTATGCTCAAGATATGGATGTTTTAATGAACATGTATGCACTATTGTGAAAACAGTAGATTTTAACATGATTAAAGAGTTAATTACTGTTACCATCTGCCTCGAAATGCGTGAAACATCACTTGACTTCTGTCCTAAATCAAGTTATCAATCTTTGAAAATTAAGTTTGTCTAATTTGGATTTAAATTGATTAAGATATATTAATTTTAGTGAGTAGGGATCACTACTAAAATTGCAGTCCTAATCTAGAACTGATTGTCAATTAAAGAAATTAATTGTTAATTTCGTGAAATAATCTTGAAAAATATTTGTGAAATATTGGAAGATGATTATTTACCTAATTGACTTGGCCTCAACCAATTAATTGATTAGATGTGATCTAAATCATTATTGGAAATCACAATCTTCAAACTTGATGCTTGAATAGGATTTGGGAATTCGTGTAGCAAATTTCCTTACAATAAAAAATGTTTTGATTATTATTATATGGTACAATTTCGGTTGAAAAACCGATGATCATCTCAAATACAAATTGATATATCTGGCATTATGTTTTCCCCAGGTGGATATGGTGACTAGTCAGAGAGCAGTCGGGTTGCGGGTTGCAACGTATGTGGTCCGTCCCACTCTCATCGGTACTGGCCATGACAGCGGGTAGGGACTGTATAATGCCGGAGAAAATCAAGGTGTATTTTCTAATTATTAAAATTCGAATTAACACGTATTTTTGAGATATTACCATATATATTCAAGTAAAATAATCAAGTTTGATTGATTGAATTGGATTGATAATTAATTTAATATCATTAAATTGATTATGTCCACTTGAGACACTCTATTACGAATAGAGTTATTTCCCTCGGAAGAATTAATTATATGAATGTGATTCATGATGATTAATTATGTTAACGCATATAGTTGTTTCTGTATCTTTCTGTTATTTTTATTTCCAGTTATATGCTTTGTGTAATTTACCCATAGGCTACTCTCCTATATAAGAGAGCCTAGGGCTTATGGAATAAACAACTTGCTCATTTTTCCCAACATGGTATCAGAGCGACGGTCCTAAACCGGAGTTCTCGAAACCCTAACCCTACCCCACCGGCCGGCCTCTCCTTCTTTCTCTCCCTGATCGACGCCGCCCTCTCTTCCGCCACACGTGCGCCGGCGCTCCCTTCCTCTGCGCGAGCCTCTCCGATCAACTGTAGCATCTGCGCGCCTCCTTTGCGCATGCGATCTGCGCGGCTCCTCTGCACGTGTGATTTGCGCGCCTCCTCTGTGCGCTCTCCCATCTCCTGCACGGGCGTCACCCCGTGCTGTAGCGCTACAGCGTTGTAGCATCTCACACGCAGCCGCGCCGACCCAGAGTGCCACCAGTGCACGCTACAGCGCGCTACCAGTGCGTGCATCGCGCACCAGTGCGCCAGTGACCGTGCGCCCTCCCGGTTGAGTTTGCGCGTGCGCGTGTGCCTCCTGTACGCGTGCGCGTGCTAAGCCCTAAAGCGCACAACATCATCTTCATGGGTTTAGTTGCTTGAGGTCTACACGTGCAACTAAATCCGTCAATGTCATTGCAGACGAAGTTCATCATTGGTCAATCGCTCCAGTCTTCAGTCTCCAGTATGTCAGACAACAAGTCGGATATCCCATCTATTGGCGCCTTTCGTGGTCCAGCGCCTATAGTAAAGATGGATGGTATAAACTATGAACTGTGGGCAATGCGGTTCATGAGCATGATGAAGTCAACAGGCAAGAAGCACGTCCTTACCGAACCAGAGCCTGCTGAGAAGACTGGAGCCAATGCCTCTTGGGAGGCTGATGATGCATATGCCAAGGTTTGGCTATCTGGTACGTTGGCAATTGAAATTGCCAATGACATCCTACATCAACCCACAGCCAAGGATATGTGGGACAATCTGGCGGCTACATACTCGCAGGCGAAGAACGAGACAAAGATTCTGCAACTTCAGCATGATATATTCACAATAAAGCAGAATGGTCGCCCTCTACATTCTCTCTATACATCACTGAGAGGGATGTTCGAGAAGTTGCGTCGAGTATCTCCTTTATTGTGGCATTCTCTCTATACATTCTCTCTATATATTCTCTCTATACATTCTCTCTATACATCACTGAGAGCATGATATATCACCTCATCCATTCCCACTGGACCAGTATCTCCTTTATTGTGGCATCTGCGCCTTGGACATCTACCGCTTTAGAAGTTGCGTCGAGTATTACCTCATGGTCTTCCTCACACACCTATCCAATGTGAGGCGTGTCAGTTGGGAAAGCATCACAGGTCGACCTTTCCCAGTCGTCCAGGTCGGAGTAGTACCTCCAAGTTCGAGTTATTTCATATTGATGTCTGGGATCAGGGACACAGATTTTATATAGTATTTGTGGATGATTTTTCTCGTGTGTCATTGGTGTTTTTGATGAAAAATAAATCTGAAGCAGGAAATATCATTATCCATTTTCTGAATGAAATTCAAAATGTTTTCTCCACATCTGTGAAGTTTGTGAGAAGTGATAATGCTCTAGAAATGTGTACTAATGTCCTTGCCAATTATTACTAATCAAAAGGGATTGTCCACCAAACATCCCGTGTGTTTGGTTTAGTTGCCTTTGTCCATCAGTTGTCTCCTGGTACTGACAAGCTCTCTCCTAGGGCTGTCAAATGTGTCTTCGTCGGGTACTCCAGAACACAAAAGGGGTACAAGTGTTTTGATCCTCTGCGTCGGTGGTATATGGTCAGTGCAGATATTACATTTTTTTAAACTGTGATGTATTTTTCAGACTCAGGTGCTCAGCAGCTTCCTCCACTGCCTACTGATGTCATATACATGACACCACCACCTCCTGCAGAACAACCACCACCACCGTCACCGCCACCACCACAGATCCCCGTCTCACCACTACCTTTCCATTATACCCGCAGGCATCCTCCCGCTCATAGTCATGGCTCGTCTCCTAGCCCGCCTATGGTATGTACTGAAGATACTTCTATTGATGGATCTAATGATATTTCTGAGCAGGATATATTGCAGGGGCCAGATGAGGCTACAGACGATTTAGATGTTCCCATTGCTATGCGAAAATCGAAGAGGAGCTGTGTTACATATCCCTTGTCAGCCTCTGTGTCTCTTTAGAGACTATCTGGGGTTTTCAGGACATTTGTGGTGGCTCTTTCAGCTGTAGGTATTCCACAGAATTATCAAGATGCTCTGCAGGACAGTAGATGGCGGCTAGCAATGGAGGAGGAAATGGCGGCACTTCAGTCCAGAGGAACTTGGAGTCTAGTTCCTATACCTCCAGATGTGACCCCGGTCAGCTGTAAGTGGGTGTTTACAGTGAAGCACAATGCAGATGGTTCTATTGATAGATACAAGGCACGGCTTGTTGCACGTGGATTTACACAGACATACGGGGTGGAGTACCTTGATACATTCTCGCCAGTAGCCCGTCATTCCACTCTCCGGATCTTGTTGCCAGTTGCAGTTACTAGAGACTGGCCACTGTATCAGCTGGATGTGAAGAACGCTTTCTCATATGGAGATATGCAGGAGGAAGTCTACATGCAACAGCCACCCGGTTTTGCTGTTGAGGGGGAGTTTTCCAAGGTTTGCAGATTACATAAGGCTATCTATGGCCTTAAGCAGAGCCCCAGAGCATGGTTTCAGAAGCTCTCAGACCTCTTTGAAAAACAAGGATACAAATGCTCCAATGTTGATCATTCATTGTTTGTACAGAAGATTGCTAGAGGTATTATTGCAATCAGGGTTTATGTAGATGACATCTTGATCACATGAGATGATGAGCAGGGCATAAAGCAGGCGAAAGAAAAGCTGGGAACCGAATTTGTCACTAAGGATCTTGGAGTCCTTAGATATTTTCTGGGGCTGGAATTTATTAGAAATCCGTATGGATTAGTAATGTCGCAGAGGAAATATGTTACAGATCTGTTGAGTGAAACAGGTATGCTTACGTGTCGGCCTGCTACGACACCAATGGATCCTAGCATGAAGCTCTATGATGATGAAACAGAGGAGGTGGACAGGAGAAGATACAGAGAACTGGTAGGCAAACTGTTGTATGTCACGATCACTAGGCCCGATATATCATTTGTAGTGAGTCGTGTGAGCCAGTTCATGGAGCAACCACGTCAGGTTCATATGGATGCAATACATATGATTCTTAGATATCTCAAATCATCTCCAGGTGCAGGTTTGCTATTTTAAGAAGGGAAAAGGGATTTCTATCTCAGCATGTGCGGATGCAGACTATGCAAGATGTCCCAAAGACAGGAAGTCCACCTCAGGGTTTGCAGTCTATGGTGGAGATGCTATAGTCTCATGGAGGAGCAAGAAACAGACGGGGCTAGATCTAGTGCTGAATCCGAATATAGGGCTATGGCTCAGGCTACCACAAAGATGATGTGGGTGAAAAGTGTACTTATAGACCTATGTCTACATGTACCACTTCCTATGACTTTGGAATGTGATAATCAGGCAGCTTTATTCATTGCAAACAACCCAGCATTCCATGAGCAAACCAAGCACATTGAGGTTGACTGTCACTTTATACGTGACATGATTCTGAAGGAGTTCATTGATACATCTCATGTTGCCTCAAAAAATCAAACAGCGGATATATTCACCAAAGCATTACTACGAGGCCCATTCCAGAAGTGCGCATCCAAGCTGAGCATGATCGATATCTATGCTCCATCTTGAGGGGGAGTGTTAACGCATATAATTGTTTCTGTATCTTTCTGTTATTTTTATTTCCAGTTATATGCTTTGTGTAATTTACCCATAGGCTACTCACCTACATAAGAGAGCCTAGGGCTTATGGAATAAACAACTTGCTCATTTTTCCCAACAAATTAAAATTTGAATATGAGATGGAGGATCACATAAATGACATCCATGGTCTCCCGTCAAGGCGAAGGGTTCCGTCGCCAGGGATTGCATGTGGGAGACGCCTGTCCGAAGTGACAGCTCCCGTATGCAAGCGCATCTGGATCGGGCTCTTTGCTTCTCGAAAGAGTAAGGCCGGATGCGTAGTGACCCCAATATCGGATCCTCATATTATTGGGGCGATATTGGATTGCGCATAGCGAGTACTATTCCTGTTGACGGTTGGTTCAATTAACAACGGGTCAACATTCTCCTTAGGGGTGGTGGGCGGGGGTGTTAAAGACTGAATTGGGAAATGCAAGTTGGACTTGCAAGGCGGAATGTGTTCCCGCTTCTCTTTATAGGAGTCGCAGATTCTCATATTATTGGGATGTGACAATGATAAAGAGGAGATCCCAATTCTTTGCTAGAGATATAGCGGTAAGTATATCTCTTACTTTGAAAGTGATTCTGGGAATGAACTTTCAAAGTCGACAATGCAAGAATAATTTGTTTTAAAATACCTTAATCAAATGTTATAAATTTGAATATATTTTCATATTCTAATATAGTGCATTCTTAATTTCAGAAAATGAAGTCTTTGAACCCACTTAGTAGGCTTCTTGAGGTCAACCAATTGACCGGCCCAAATTACTCGGATTGGATCCGTAATTTGGAGCTTGTTCTCTCTGTTGAGCGCATAAGTTATGTGCTCTCTGAGGACAAGCATGAGAACCCTAAGTCCAAGGAAGAAAAAACATTTAATGACAAGTATGATGAAGATCATGTCTTGGCTAGATGCTATATCCTACGTTCTCTCTCCAATGTTCTGCAAAAGCAACATGTGGAGATGAGTACCTGCCAGGAAATCATGCAGAATCTTAAGGATATGTTTGGTGACTTTAACCGCATTCAGCGGTACAATGTTATGAAAGACCTCATTCGCTGCAGGATGCAGGAAGGGACTTCGGTCCGTGAACAAGTATTCAAAATGTTTGGGTACTTGCCGGAACTAGGAATCTTGAGGAAGGGGAGATAGTCATCCAGATGGGATCTGATGCAAGTGTTGCAGCAGTAGCCGTCGGGACTTGTAGACTATCATTATCTAGTGGTAGAGTCCTTATACTTAAAAAATGTCTTTATGTACCCGAAGTCAGAAGGAACTTGATATCTGTATCTAAACTTGTTAGAAGCGGATATTCTTTCCTTTTCTGTAATAAATTAGTCATAAATCATTATGATAAATATATTGCGGATGGTGTTTTGACTTCTGGTGGACTCTATGAGTTGTGCATTGATAAATGTATCATGAATGTGACAACCACTAATAAAAACCCTAAAAGATCCAGAGAGGATAAAAACATCTCAAATGAGATTTGGCATCAAAGGCTTGGTCATTTATCTGTTGATAGGATCAATAGATTGATAAAGGATGGACCTCTAGATTTTCTACAGGTTCAACCTTTGCCCACTTGCAAACATTGCATTCAGGGTAAAATGACTAGGACGCCTTTCCGTAACAAAGTTACGAGATGCGAAGGTATTATTGACCTAATACATACCGATGTATGTGGTCCCTTCAGTACCGCGACTCGAAATGGACATCGATATTATTTGACATTTATTGATGACCATTAGCGATACGGGTTTATCTTCCTATTACGTCATAAGTTTGAAACCTTTGAAAAGTTCAAAGAATTCAAGGCTTTGGTTGAGAACCAAACCGATAGGAAGATTAAGCGGATTCGATCTGATCGAAGTGGTGAGTACCTCTCGGATGAATTCAAGGAATACCTTAAGAAGAATGGAATTGTTTCCAATCTCACTCCTCCTGGAACTCCCCAACTTAATGGTGTTGTTGAAAGACGCAACAGGACCATCATGGACATGGTCCGTTCAATGATGACCAAAGCACATTTACCTCTTAGTTTCTGGGGATATGCAGTAGAGACTGCAATATATATCCTGAATAAGATTCCTAGCAAATCTGTGCCTAAAACTCCTCATGAGCTATGGTATGGAACCAAACCTAGTGTCAATCACTTGAGGGTTTAGGGTTGCTTGGTCCATGCGAAGAACGTGGACGCAAGTAAGCTAGAATCTCGCTCTCGTGAGTGTTACTTCATTGCGTATGTTAAAGATGGTATTGGATACCAGCTTTATGACCTTGAGACCCAAAAGGTTTTTGTTTCTAGAGATGTGAAGTTTCTGGAGAATGATTTCCTTAAAGGTCAAGACAATAATGAAGTAGAAGAACTCATTGAATCCCCTGAGGATTCTGAGCTTCCTAGACCAAAAACTGAGATAAATAAAGATGAAACACACATACCTCTTCGAAGGAGTTCGAGGGTGGTTGCACCACCTGAAAAGTATGGATTCCATGTGTCAGGCGAAACTGACATTGATCCTACTTCATTTGATGAAGCACTCGTGGATCAAGACATGGATAGATGGATGCTAGCAATGAAGTCAGAAATTGACTCCATGCATAAGAATGGTGTATGGACCCTAGAGGATCCACCTAAAGGGGTAAAACCCATTAGGTGTAAATGGATCTTCAAGAGAAAGAGGGGACCTGATGGGAAAGTAGAGACTTTCAAGGCACGGCTCGTAGCCTAGGGCTACACAGAGAGAAGGCATCGATTACGATGAGACATTCTCTCATGTGGCTATGCTTAAATCCATCAGGACATTGCTAGCTATAGTTGCATATCTTGACTAGGACATCTGTCAGATGGACGTCAAGATGGCTTTCCTCAATGGATACCTCGAGGAGGATATCTACATGTAGCAGCCTCAGGGTTTCATGACAAAGGATGGTAAAGTATGCAAGCCGAAGAAATCCATTTATGGGCTTAAGCAAGCTTCTCGTAGCTGTAACATCACATTCGACGAAACCATAAAGCGTTATGATTTTGTGCAGAATCCTGATGAACCTTGTGTATACAAGAAGACTAGTGGGAGAGCCATTGTGTTCATCGTGCTTTACGTATATGACATCCTTATCATTGGGAATGATACATGGATGATGACCAGTGTGAAGATTTGGTTATCCCATACCTTTGAGATGAAAGATCTTGGAGAAGCCTCTTACATCTTAGGCCTGAAGTTGTTCAGAAACCGAGAAAAGAGGATTTTGGGATTGTCACAACATGGATACATTAAGAAGATTCTTGAACGATTCCGTATGGATAGTTCCAAGAAAGGATTCCTACCCTTAAGACATGGTATCCACCTGTCTAAAGGAATGGCTCCTCAAACTGTTGAGGAAAAGAAGGCCATGACTGGATGTCCTTATGCATCAACGGTAAGAAGCTTAATGTATACCATGATGTGTACTAGGCCAGATATCTGCCATGCAGTGGGAGTGGTAAGTCGTTACCAATCCTGCTATGGAGAATAACACTGGAATGCAGTAAAGAACATATCCAAATATCTAAGACGGACGCAAGATTACATCTTGGTCTATGGAGATGGTGATCTCCAAGTCTTGGAATATACAGATTCTGACTTCCAATCGGATGTAGATGATCGAAAGTCGACATCAGGGTTTGTGTTCTTGTTGAATTGTGGTGTTGTGAGCTGGAGAAGCAAGAAGCAGGACACTATTGCAGGTGACATCATCATACAAAAGCGTGGTGACATCATCATCACCAAGGTGGCCTCTGCCGACAACTTTGCTAATCCTCTTACCAAACCTCTGATACAGAAGGTTTTCGACCAGCATGTAATGAGTATGGGTTTAAAGATTGTACCTGAATGGTTCTGAGGGCTAGTGGGAGATTGTTAGCAATGTGAGCCCCGGGCGAACCATTTCTACAAAAAATATTATTGTAATGAATAAATTATAAATGAAAGTTATTGATTATTTTTCACTCCCTTTCTGAGATTAATGAATGAATGCACTATAGGGTCCCTCTGTACAATAAGGGTTATGTACCATGGTCAACTTGATGATCATACAGCTGTTGATTCATTGGATGAATCATAGAGGCTGACGTTAGGATGAATATTTAAGGGGTTAGATAGAGGACTCAACAAGCATCATCAAATTATTATTAAGTAGTGATCTCTAGCCTGAGTAGGAGATGGCAATCCTATCTCATATGGTTGATATCTGACTGACCTCTTGATGTAGGTCCTCTGCATGGGAATAGTGATTCGGAGGTGTCAGGTTAGTTGAGTCAATGGGTTGACTTAACGAGATCGAGATAACCAAAGACCTATGTTGAATACTGTCACAACATAGGCATGCATCCTCTGACCGGAGACAGATGTATTGCTATATGTCTGAGTATGTACATTTGGCAGACCAATAGGTTGATGACCTAACCAAGGTCTATATACCGGCGAGCTGGTGTGCATGTAAGGACATATGAGTAATACGATCTCTCAAAGGGATCATACAGGTTCACTTGTGAAACGGGAGACATGAACTCACTCATGAGGTATTGGGACTGAACAAATTCCATGCATGGTCGTCATGCTTTGTAAGCATGACATGAATTTGAAGGTAAGATATATGCTTTGTGAAAGCATATGATCTACACCAAATCCCAATGACCAAGATTGAGAAATTTAAATGATCTAACCCTGAAGATGACAGTGCAAAAGTGATCTTTATCTTCAGAATGATCACAAGTCTTCCAGTATGCAGGATGTACAGGTATTGGGAATACCTGAGGGTGATTTGATCATATACGATTGTATAACCATGACGCTTCCATTCCGAGGGAGTGATGAAACATGTTTGAATTTAGTGACTCCTCTCATTAGAGAAGTGACCTAATCTTAGTCCACGAACTGGACATTGATCTGAATGAGATTCAGATGCAATGAGAAAATTAAGTCTACGGTCTTGATTTGATCAAGCATCAGTGGGAGGTCCATGGGATCTGGATTTGAGATATAATCTCAACATCCAAGTCACTAAAAGTGGAACAATACAATCGCCTTGTCCTTATCTCCAAGTATCTGAAGAGAGATTGCATTATTCTTGAAGGGTTCAAGAATAATTCCATGAGATCTGAGCAATAAAGAAATCATGATTAAATGTGATTTAATCATCTTAATGTATGAAGAGATTATCCAATATAAGTAAATGTGTTTTAATTAATGTGGATAAGAATAATGTAGATAGAAATATCCAATTATTCATAATATATTATAAATGTGATTTATAATGCATTAGAGAGAGCTAATTATAATTTATATATGTTGATTAATTATTATGTGTATTGGATACACATTGTTTAATTAATTGACAATGTAAATTATAAGTTGTTTTGGGTTGTGAATGTGATTCACAATTTTTTCCATGGCAAGATTGCAATATTCTCAAATATAATTGTGAATTATTTTTTAAGAATAAAACCCAACAAATTTGTTGTAAATAAATAAAGAGAGATTTCCACGGAGATATGCAATCTCATGATTCATCATGAGATTGCCCTCCCCATGGAAATAAGTGGGCGGCACACCATTCCAAATAGGAACGTGTGGCCGTCCACATGGAAGGTGCATGGAGATGAAATCTCCATGCACAATCTCTCCTTATTTATTGGGTTTGATTTAGGACTCATTTATATTTGATTTTGTCAAATATATTTTAATCCAAATTTGTTGATTTTACCAACAACAATCTTGACTATTGGATTGACATGAATCAATCTCATCCATTGATTTTACATGTCACATGGATTAAGATCCATGGATCCCAAAACCCTATAAATAGAGAGGCATACCATGCTCTCTCTTTACATGCATTATTGGAGCTCTCTCTCTTCCTCTTTCTTCATACATGACAGCCCTCTCTCCCTTTAATATTGGTGGCCGTCCACCATACCCTAGAGGAGGGAATCGTCGACGCCATCGCCACCGCGCCGCCGCTTCGACGTTCTTCGGTTCTCCGTCTTCTTGGTGTGCCACGCCCACGAAGGAGACGTTCGATCTCGTGCGACGAGATCAGGAGAAACCGCGCTTGGATCAACTTCTTGGACTGCGAGGACAACGCGGTTCATCCCCGCGCTCGCAAGTAGTCTCGCCGACGATCGGACTTGAGACAGGTCTCTTCTCTTAGAGACTCGATCAACCACGCTTCAAGAGGTATTGCATTATACTTGTTGTGTTTATAGATGAAACGATCTGAGAATGGTTCTCGCATCATGTGGTTTCATCGAATAAAATTTTTTAAATTCCGCTGCACCGAACAAATAGTACGACTAGTCGTTCTTCGTCGTATCCGATACGACGAATACGCTTTCGTGATGCGCTTGAGGATAATTCCATATCATTCAGGTACCACCTGGGAGCACAATGCGTGAATTCTGAAGCTGCCTGGGCATCCTTGCGTCCTGCAGGGGTTGCGTGCAGGATATGCACCATGGGTAGGGCTCCGCCTGATGGAGCCTGGAGAGCTCGAACGCTGCCGAGCGAAGGACTGCTTGGGCCCAACTAGAGCTTACTCCAGGAAGGAGGAATCGCAAGGGGTTGTGGCCTGCGCTGCTTGGGGTTCGACATGTTCGTAAACCTGTGGTCGCGCGCCGAGAGGTGCATGGAGATCTAGAGTTTCGGTTGCGGCGCCGCATGGAGATGATCTTCGACTCTTCATCTGATAGGAAGTTGTTTGCAAGATTAGGGTTTCAAAAACTCTGGATTTTGAACCATTCAGGATATCTCTCACGAACAAAAGTATTACAATCGAATCTTTAACAAAAATAAATATGAAAAACTTCGAGAATGGAACCCACTCCGATACCATGTGAAGAAAATAGAAAGCGGAAGCAAAACATGGAAAAATATAAGAACAATAAGAACACAGCGGGATTTTAACGTAGAATCCTACTCCGTGAGGAGCGGGGTGAAACCACGGGAGAAGCCCTCAAAGGGGCATATGCTTCATTGCTTTTTCTCAATGAGTACAGGAGGTCTGGGGCTCCTTATATAGCCTCTCCAGAGCCTCCACGTCCCACCACTAGGCGGTGTGGGACTAAACACTGGATGGGGTAAATGGATCTTCTCCAGGATCCATTTACCCTGCTACAACTCAATATGGCGCATACACGAATACTCCAACAACACACACGAAGAGTAAGTGAGAATAATTCCTTTTCCAGAAAGGCGAGAGAGAAAGGAATTTCCTCACCTAAAACAGAAGATGGCATGAGATTAATATGCTAACATGTCGTAAGGATAGCATCACTCCGAAATGAATGTGGAGTACGACTTTGAATGAGAATGGTTCTTGTAAAGTCAAGTAAATGATGATGCTTCATTTCAGCAACACCATTTTGTTGGGAAGTATAAGCACACGATGTCTGATGAATAATACCTTGGTTTTAAAAATAATTGGAAAGAGAATGAGTACAGAATTCCAAGGTATTACCAGTTTTCACAAATTTCACAGAAGTTGAAAACACATTTTGCACTTCAGTGATAAAGTTTTAATAACATCTCCAGCTTCAGATTTATTCCGTAAAAAAAAGATCCAAGATATACAAGAAAAATCATCCACAGCAACAAGATAAAACATGTGTCCCTGATGATCCGGAACACGACCGGGACCCCAACTATCTATATGAAACAACTCAAAAATGGAGCTACTACTCCGTCCCTGATGACTGGGAAATGATGACCGATGATGTTTTCCCAACTGACAAGCCTCACATTGAAAGGATGGGTGAGGAGAAATCTGAGGCAGGACATGACACATTTTCTAGAGCGGAAGATGACCAAAGCGCAGGTGCCACATGAAGGAGGAGACAGGTCCAACTGAAAGAGAAGAAATGCCAGCATATGGAGTCCGTGATAGGCGATAGAGGCCACCCTGCTCACGGATACAACCAATCACCTTGCCCATAAGGATGTCCTGAAATACAAGTGAAGATGGGTCAAAATAGCTTGACAATGTAAATCCTTTGTAATCTGACTGATAGATAGTAAGTTCATAGAAAAAATCATGTGCATGCAACACATTCTGTAAATGCATAGAGGGTGTCAAGGTGATCTCGCCATGTCCTGTAATTGGGGAATGAGTCCCATCTACAATAGCTACCGTACGTCTTGGAGGGATAGGTCTATATGTTGTAAGTTGATCTCGGTCTCCACACAAGTGATGCGTGGCACCAGAATCCATAATCCCCATTCAACTACATCAGATCCATAACTGGTATTGAATGCATAAGTACTACCAGAAGTGCTGGAGCAAGCTAAGGCAGCCACATCAGAGTGACTCCCAGGGACAGAGGAAGTCATGGCGACTGGCGGGAGGTATAATGCCTCGCAATCATGCTACAAGAACATCAAACCGCTGATACATAGAAGAGGCAGTTGGAGGCTCAATCTCCTCAGCCACACAAGCAGAGGCCGGAAATCCATGCTTGGAGTAGCATGTATCTTGTGTATGGCCAGAGCGATGGCAGAATGTGCACAGCTGACGAACACGACCTCCTCTTCCCAAAGGTCCTTGTCCACGAAACTGAGACAAGCCTCCTCGACCTCGAGAGGCAGCCATCGCTGAAGAAGTCTGACTACCAACAGACGATGGAACAATTATCCTACTGAGCCGATGAAACGCTTCCTCCATTGGAGGAATAGTAGAGTCGGCCAAAATCTAAGATCGGGTCACCTCATACTCAAGATCAAGGGCTGCCAGAAACACACCAACCATGGTGGCATTCCGATTAGTCTTTTGTTGCTTAGGGGTAGATGTCAGAGGCATGAAGCTATAGATCTTCCCAAACATCCTATGTAAGGATGTATACAACGAGTGGAGAGGGCGTCCATTCTGCTTGACAGTATCATGCCGGGGATGTAGATTTTCGTTTCATTCTTCGCTTGTGAATAAGTGGCAGCACGAATATCTCACATCGCCTTGGTCGTGGGTTGATGAAGTATATCATTGGCAATATCTAATGGCAATGTATCGAAAAGCCAAACTTTGGCATAAACAGCATCCGCCTCCCATAAGGCGTTAATCACAGACTTCTCGGGGGGTTCTTCCTCGGTAAGAATGTGCTTCCTACGTGTAGATTTCATCATGCTCATGAACTGCATAGTCCACAGTTCATAATTTGACCCATCCATCTTTAGTATAGGCGCATGACCTCTGAAGGAGCCTATGGAGGGAACTTCAACCTTGCTTTCAGACATAGCAGTTCGAAAAGACTAGAGATGAAGAGTAGACACGGGTTTGTCGACACTGACATATTAGAGATATGATTGCATATGTAGACTCATGCAACCAATCCCATAAAATAACAAGAGACCTCTACGAGGGCGTTCAACACGCGTGGAAGAAAGACCCGCTAGGGCTTGACAGGAGCCACGCTAGGATGCGAGAGCGTAGGCGGGTACTGAGGGTTAGACGTGGGCCAGCAGGAGCGTAGGCGTGGGAAACAGGAGCCTAGGCGAGGGCCGATCGGGGTATCGGCAAGCCCACGCGGGGGACTGGCAGGGCTAACAGGGGCCCAGGCGAGTCCCAACATGACCCACGCGGAGGATGGCAAGGCCGGTGGGGGTGGCGACAAGCCCGTGTGGGGGCTACGAGACCGTCAATGGCCTAGGCGAGGGTGTCAAGGGCCACGTGGAGGCCTCGGGCAGCTGCAAGGGGCGGCGACGCCCGCGTGAAGAGGAGGAGGGAAGTGGAAGGGTTTGGGATTAGGGTTTCGGAGATCCGGTCTAGGACCACCGCTCTGATACCATGTCAGGGGAAAATGATAAGATGTTTATTCCTTTAGCCCTAGGCTCTCTTATCTAGGGAGAGACCTATGGGCAAATTACATAGCGTAGACAGAAGAATAGGAAAATATGAAAAAGTATATATAAATATAAAATATCATGACAACTTCCACTTCTAAAAAATCTCATCTTAGACATTTACCATCAGACTAACCTTGGAACATCCTCTAACATGAAAACACGAAGTCGCTTGAGTTCACATGGTTTCCACTTCGTAAACTCTTGCCTCCAATTATGTAGTACATTTACTGGGGTTACAATAAGTGCAGTCTTCAAACCTAAGTCAACACTTCTCATAGCAGCATACAAAAATGTAATAACCTGCGAAGTAAGAAATCAAATAGTTATTTAATGGTATATCACAAAATCATGCATGGCAGACAAAACACTTTTCGACTCAATGTGCTGAAAAAAAACCTGAAAAGTTTTTCCGAGACCCATTGTATGTGCAAGAATGCAACCAAGGCCCTTGTCTCCAGATTTAACCTTTTTAACAGACTGTATAATATTCTGCCACATAAATCGAATTCCTGCAATCTGTACCCAATGACAAACATCAACAATGACAAAATCACCAACGACATGGTCAATGACGAGATAACATCAAGAACAAATAAAAATACTTTTACCATTCATTCTGAATATTCTTACTGTGATGCCTTGTCAAATCTTAAAAAGATTTAATTGTACTAGGCCTTCTCCCACTACAAGTAGGGTTGGCTATATGGATTCTTGCTCAAATCATGTTGAAAGATTCGACTATTTTTTATGCTGAGCATCGACTACGTAACGCAACCACTACAAGAGTGGGATTCGAACCCTGATCTTTTGCGTGGTAGGCACTGTACTACCACTAGACCATTAAATGGGTACGATAAAAAACTTTGAAACAGAAAAATATAACATCATTTCATAACACTAATTGTCATTATTTGACATAAAAGTGTACAAAATTTCAAAGCCACATCCTCTCTCACAGCAGGTCCCCTAAGTGCCACCGCAGCTAAAATGTCTTAAGACCTGAGGATCATCCTAGACTACAAGTAGGATCAGGATGCAATCACAACCTGGCAAATCTAGAAACTTGTTTATTCATATAAATTTTTCACCAGGATTAATTCGATGGATTTCAGCAATCACAACTAACTCTTGACACAAATCGGATGACAAATTATTCAAGATAGCAAAATACAAAGTAAAGAGATGTTGAAAACAAAAAACAAATGACCAGGTATGATCTATTAAATTACAGGTGCATACAAGGGGAAACCAGAGGCACACAGATCAAAGAAGTGCAGCCTAAGTAAAAGAAACCCCCTCGTGTGAAAACTTCGTGGTACCAGTCTATCACATTCCACACTGCCGAAACTTGTTTTCTTTCAAATTTGATCACATCCTCATGAGCACCATAGAAATTTTCCACGTGTTAACGCCTACATGTACCAAGCCCAACCTTTTCCACCCTGCAAAAACTTGTTTTCTTCCAAAGTTTCTCTCATCTTCATGAGAAACTTCAAATTTATATAGCTATAGTCATATTTAAGAAAGCATTTAAGGTACTCTTTGTATCGACAATTTTCAATCACAGAATCTTTGTGCACGACCTTAAGAGGATCTGGGGCGGAATGTCTAATGAGTCAAGATCGTTCTTTGATTTCTGAAATGAGGCTGTGTGATGACAGGTGCTCAGAGGGTCAGGATCTTTCAAGGGATAGATGGTGTGTGCCCATGATGTTATGATATTTCGGAGGATGTGAAATCTCCATTCTTTCCTACGCCATCTCGAGAGAAATCCTGGATATCGCCCATACCAGCAGGGTGGAATCTGATAATAGTACTTTAGCATTTTTGGACTCTATCGGCATAATTTGGAGTAGCTGTTATAGTGTATATCATGATTTCAGCTGAGACGTGCAATCTGGCTGGCAGGAACAGTGTGGTGTTCCTTTAAGAAAACTTTCACGAGGAGAATGCAACTTAACAAGCCAAGGCTCTTTCCAAGTCTTGATCATTTTAATTCTTAATTTGTTTTGTAAATATGCCCACACTTTTTTTCCTTCCAAAGAAAAAACCTTTCATGCTGGCATCATGCTGCAGTCAGCAAGCGCACCAGAAGGCACATCATTGGTCACATGACAATTCTTCCTTTGTATGTGTCTAACATGTGTGTCCACATCTGTAACACCCATTTCATTTTTTAAATATCAGAGTAGTGCCATAAACAAATGGAAAGAAAGAAAGATACATAACAAGTCTCAACATTTTTTTACGCCTGTAGAATTCACAAACCATGTCATCATGGCTTTATCATTCCAATTCTTTCAAAGAAATTATTTGTCCATTATTCTAATCCAAGTTCTGTCTTCAACACAAATTAATTCCAATAAGAACACTTGAAGGCTCAAATTTAGCTGACAATGAACATATTTTTTTATTAACCTCTCATTTTAACACCCAAAACTTCTCTAACCATCTAACATCCTTTACTGTCTCTGATGATCTAACCTTTGCAAATTTATCATCGTAAAATGTGCGTAAACTCCATCTCTGAATCCTATCTTTGTTTCAAAACAGAAGCAAGACATCAAATTTAGTAAGATCTACATTCCACCTAAAAGAAAACAACTGCAGACAATCAGCATCTTGTATGACCCAGTCATAACACATCTCTTCGTACAAGCGACCCGAAGCTCAAGAAATGCATGCCTCATCAAGGAGTCCCGGATAAATCTTCAATTAACAGTCTAAAGCCTTCGAAAAGTCAACCTTCTGCAGAAATCCCATAACCAGCCCCTGCTTCCCATCCGAAGCCATCTTCATAGCCAAGACAAGAATGTACTACCTATCTATCTCAACTAATAGATCCTGGTGTGCGTGCTCAGCAGACGAAAGCATGAAACAACCTCCAGTCCCACTTCCTTATCCCCCTCAACATGCTAACCCTGAACAGAAATTGATAAATCATGTTTTGCATCCTTCTTCACTAGACAAGTCACGAAAAAACAGTGTCAACATCTCCCTCCTTCATCCAAGACAGTTACTATATCATTATGAGTAAAGTTGTAATGCATTAATTACATAATACCTTCATTATATACATATACTACTTTATCTCACAATGCATGGAACTTATTAAGATTCAATACTATAAAAAATCATAATTACAACTGCTCTGTGGCATACTTCGTTATTCATTGCTTTCTTTTGAAAGGTGAAAGGGGATGGAATCTCGAGCGGGAACTCACCTAAAAACTGTATTGAAGTGTTGCAATACATTTTCAGAGTAAAAAGGCTGACCACGGATAGTTATTTGTATCACATCATACCATCCACAGCATAACAAAGGGGAGTGAGCTATATCCTTGAGAGTTATTGCATAACACAGAAATGGACCTCCAAAAAGGGCTACAACCATCTATCTTGAGCCAACGAATGTCAACCGCTTCCCATACCTAAGTCAAAAGCATGCACCTGCATCGCACCTCGGACACATCAGTCAGCAATCCACAACACCTTGTCCCTTTGCTCCCTAGTAAGTAATCTCCACGCTTAGAAAACCAAAGGAAAACTTTGATTATCCATGGAGACTCACTCTTCCAAATAAGCAAACAATCTCGACAAAGATCATCTTCTATCTAATTCTGTGTTTGGGAAAAAACCGTGTATGCCTTATTAATCGAAAAATGGCCATCCTCCCACTGATGCAAAATCGGTTGACTAACCAGATTAG
Source organism: Ottelia alismoides (assembly GCA_037367405.1). Taxonomy (NCBI): domain Eukaryota; kingdom Viridiplantae; phylum Streptophyta; class Magnoliopsida; order Alismatales; family Hydrocharitaceae; genus Ottelia; species Ottelia alismoides. Next base: position 116,717 of record JAZKJV010006932.1, read on the forward strand.
TAGGTCTGATTAGTCGAATTGGCTATGCAGCCGAGTCGGCTAGAACAAATCGGGCTTTATTCGGTTGGACCCAATTATTCGGTTGATTTCTACTTAGGCTTTTCATTGTTTGGTGGAGCCTGGTGCCATTGGACTGGACATGAATACCCGCTAGAGGTTAAGTGGTGCCTACTATTTAACAGTAAGCCCCCCCCCCCCCCACAAGCATACGCTTGTGTGATAGGGTCTAGGCCCCCTCCCTCTCCTCTTGTGATCGAGCATCTCCTCCAACTTCTCTCCTCCGCACACTAGTCATCGGAGCCTCCGCCTCCACGTCACCGACACCAAGGGAGGTCTAAACTCTCATTGGCGCACTCCTCCGACCTTCTCCAGCAACCACATGTGCTGCACAAGATTAGGGTTTTGTCGTTTTTTGTTTTCTTTGTATTTTTTAACTTTTATTTGTTATAAAGGAAGCATGTATCTTTCTACCTTGTTTGCTTTCTATTTTTTTATATGTTGCAGTTGCTCTACCTTATCTTGTATCTTGAAGCATATACAAATTTCATAGAATGCTTAGTGGGGTTTCAAACTTGATAATTTTAGACTCGAGCTAACTTGTTTCCATATGTTTTTATCATTGAAATGATATTGAACTTGATGTAAACATGAGATCTGTAAGGAAAGATTCTTCTATTGATACTATGTCCATCTGGTATACACAAATACTCGATCATATCTAATATATTCCACCTAAACGTCCCTCAATATCGAACAAAATTGAAACGTCTACAATCTTTGGCAAGAACATGACTTGTATGTATGAATTAGTGTTTTTTTAATGATTCATGCATATATTGATGATGAAAAATACCATACTTCTTTCATGACAAAAATTACTCGTGGCGTTTCGTTAGGAGTAAAAACTTGATATTTTTGTTGCTTTGCATTGTGGATAGCTTATGCAAGGTTAGCTTTTTGGTACATCAAATTCATGTCAATAAAACCTAGAATTAGCTTATTATCACAAATCTTAATTATCTTTTGTTATAAAATTAAGGGTTTGTTGATTAATAACTTGTGAGTTTGTAACTATGTAGATGGCTACATCTCTGACGAACGTCGCTTCTAGTAGCGATTCGTCTTATGGATGAAGATGATGATGTTGATGATGAAGATGACGATGAAAAGCTTGATTAGGATGATGATATTGATGGGGGTGAATGACATGTTCCTTGCTACCTGAACTATTTTTGTTTTGACATGGTATTTTTGTTTTTTAACATTAGCTCGGTTTATGTAGCAAACATTTTGTTCTTGACTTAGCTTTTTTTCTTCTTTTGCTTAAATGGCTTCTTTTTTAAGTTCTTATAAATATGAAAATTGCTAAATCTATGCAAAAATATGAGAGTAAACTTTTTTAAGCATGCAAATATGTGAGAGTATATGTATTAAACATAATTTATATTATTTAAAATAATTTAAAATTTTAAAGTTGAGTAATGCCCGGCTAAATCCAATAAGTCTCCTGACTATTGATTAATCTTTAGTCAGCAACATGATTGACTAAGTACTAACTACCGACTTATGCAACCTGGCATCTGTCCACACCTAGTGGTCCCTCCCATAGGAGAGCCGCTCAACATCCTCCAAGGCCTCAATCAATAACAACAAAGCTTCTTCCCACATTAAGTAGGGCAGGCTACATGGATTCTTTGCATCCATTCAGAACTATCATGGGTCATGTTCAGGTTCAGATCCAAATAACTAAGATCCCTTAGGATAGTCTCATTCCAACACTCTGTGGGCCTTCTCACCCTCTCTTAGCCAGCTTAACATCCCAAATCTTACTTCTTCCAATTGGTTCATCATCCGACCTCAGTTGTGAGTGGCCAATCCATCTTAAGCGATTTTCTCCGATATTATATGGGAGCTACACCAATTTTCCTTATGATTACATCATTCCAAATCCAATCATTTTGTGTATGACCACAAATTCATCTTAGCATTGTCATATTTGCTACTATCATTCTCTACACATGTATGTGCCTCACATGCCAACATTCAGATCCATAGAGCATAGTAGTCTCATGGATGCTTTGTAATACATTCTTTTGATTTTGAAAGGATTTTTCTTATCACAGAGAACAATAGAGGCTCCTCTCCACTTTAACCAACCTGCCTTTATTCTATGAGTAACATCTCCATCAATTTTCCCATCATCTTGCAAAATAGGTCACAAGTATTATAAAGAATCTTCATTTTGAATATTATCATATCCAATCTTCACCTCAATTCCTTTACCACAACTTCCATCAAATGTGCACTCCATGATTCAGTTTTATCCCTACGTATACAAAATCCTTTAGTCTGTAAGGCATGTCTCCAAACATAATATCGTCGACAAATGACATATACCGAGGTAACCTGTGGAAGGAAATGAAAAAGTTGGATATCATCTAACCCTAGAGCTCTTTTATATATGAGAAAATCTCAAAGGGTAAATTACATAAACAGGACAATAGAAATAAACAAAATAGAGAAAGGACAAAATAACATAAATATCTTAACACTCCTCAGACTGGAGCATGTATATCTATCATGCTCAGCTTGGAACAACAGTGATGAAAAGGACCTTTGGCAAGGGCTTTAGTAAACATGTCTGCAATCTGATCTCCTGATGTTACATAAGACGTTGAAATAAGCCCCTTTTGGATCAAATCACGAGTGTAGTGAGAGTCCACCTTAATGTGTTTTGTCCTTTCATGAAATGGTGGATTATTAGCTATGAACAAGGCTGCCTGATTGTCGCATTTGAGATGAATAGGAAGAGGCACTTCAATCGTTAAATCGGTCAAGACAGATTTGACCCACATCCTCTCCGTACTACTTGGGCTATTGCCCTATATTCTGATTCTGCACTACATTGAGCAATAACAGTTTGTTTCTTTCTCTTTCATAAGACCAATGAACTGCCAACAAACACAATGAAGCATGAAGTAGACTTCCTGTCTTTAGGACATCCAGCATAATCTGCATCTGCACAACCTGTAACTAAGAGAGATGTATCTCTTCCAAACAGAAGCACTGCACGTGGAGATGATTTCAGATATCTCAAGATCATGAATACTGCATCCATGTGCGCCTACCTGGGTTGCTCCATGAATTGACTTACTCTACTCACAACGAAAGATATATCAGGCCTGATAATAGTAACATATAATAAATTCCCTACCAACTCTCTGTACTATCTCTTGTCCACCTCCTCAGTTTCATAAATATGGAGATTCGCATTAGGATCCATCGGGGGTAGTAGTAAGTTTACATTGTGTCATACCTATCTAAGATAGAAGAGCAGTAACATACTTCCATTGTGTCATAAACATACCCTGTTGATTTCGTGCAAGCTCCAGGCCAAGGAAGTAACGAAGCGTGCCAAGGTCCTTGGCAACAAATTGTTGTCCAAAGAAATCCTTAGCTGCTTGAATGCCATGTTCATCGCTCCCAGTAATAACAATGTCATCAACATAAACCAAAATGACTACAATACCTCCCTGGTTTCTTTTTACAAAGAGAGTATGATCTGCAGTAGATCTGACAAAGCCCTTCTTTTCAATCAATTTTGAAAGCTTCTGAAACCAAGCCCTCAGACTCTGCTTAACGCCATATATAGCCTTATGAAGACGGCACACCATAATGGACTCCCCCTCAACAGCAAACCCAGGTGGTTACTGCATGTAAACCTTTTATCGTAGATCACCATACAAGAAAGCATTCTTGACATCTAATTGGAAAAGTGCCCAATCACTTACCACAGCAACCATAATAAGAATCCGCAAAGTAGAGTGACGCGCTACAGGAGAAAAAGTGTCCTAATAATCCAGTCCATAGGTCCGGGTGAACCCATGAGCAGACAGCTCGGCTTTCTATCAGTCTACGGTATCATCAGCCCGATGCTTCACAGTAAATACCCACTTGCTCCCAACAACAGAGCATGGACCACACTCCACGTACCTCGTGTCTGTAAAGTTGCCATCTCCTCCTCCATAGCCAGACGCTATTGACTGCTTTGCAGTGCCTCCTGATATGACCGTGGTATCTCTACAGCAGACAACCCCACAACAAAGTGTTGAAAATCCTTGAAAAGATGCTCCAATGAAACATGAGAACCAATAGGGTGCACAATGCATGCTCGTTTCTGCCGCCGGAGTGCAATAGGCATATCCAGATCCTCAGCAGGAGTAGTAGAGATAGTATCTGCAACTTGTACCTCAGCCTGTACAAGCAAATCACCCGTGCCGTCGGAAGAACTCAAATGCTCAGTACATACCTTAGGCGTGCTGGATGATGGAGGAGGCGCATAAGCATGGGGCCTTCGCTGGTAGACTTGTGGAAAGAAAATAGGAGATGATGATGGTGGTGGGGGTGGGGATGGAAATGATGGTGGTGATGGAGTAAAACATGGTAACGACGAAGGAGGAGGCATACAGATCTCTTCTCCATCCTCTAAAGGAGTAAGTCTGTCACCTGTGAGAGAAAAATACATAATACACTCAAAGAAGGTGACATCAGCACTGACATAGTACATTCATCGAACAAGGTCAAAATAGTGATATCCCTTTTGGGATTTGGAATACGCAACAAACACATATTTGACAGCTCTGTGAGAGAGCATGTCAAGATCTAAAGAGAGGATAAACAAACACTACAAAACCAGAAACACGAGGCGTAAGCGAGAAAAGATCCGTCTCAGAAAACGCAATCAAGAACAGGATCCACTCCCCCAGCACCGAAGAAGGCATACGATTTACCAGGTAACAAGCAGTTAGAACCGCATCTCCCCAATAGGAATGAGGAGCACGACTCTGAATCAAAAGGGTTCTGGCAACATCCAAAAGATGGTGGTGTTTCCTTTCGGCCACCCCATTCTGTTGGGAAGTATAAGCATACGATGTCTGATGCACAATACCATGAGATCTAAGAAATTGAGAAAGCTGAGTGCTACAAAATTCTAGTGCATTATCAAAACGTATGAATTTGACTTTTGCAGAAAAATGTGCTTTATTCCATTAATAAAACACTGAATAATAGAACCAGCATCAGACTTGTTCTTAAGAAGAAGAACCCAAGACATTCGAGAAAAGTCATCAACCGCAACAAGATAGAATATGTGTCCCTGATGATCTGGGACACAACTAGGACCCCAAATATTGAAATGGTGTAACTCAAGCAGACTATGACTACTTGGACCCTGACGACTCTAGAAAGTGGACCGATGATGCTTCCCAAGCTGGCAGGCTTTGTACTGAAAAGTGGAGCGAGGAGAAATCTATGGAAGAACACAACTCAGCTTTTGCAGAGGAAGATGACCAAAACGCAGATGCCAAATATATGGAAAAACAGATCCGGTGCAGAGAGAAGAAGAAGCGCCAACATACGGTGATTGCACTAGTTTGCAAAGGCCCCCTTGCTCACAGCTAGTTCCAATCACTCTACTCGTGAGTATGTCCTGAAACACAAGAGCGGATGGATCAAATATGGCACAATGTAAATCTCTGGTGATTTGACTAATTAATAATAGATTCATAGAAAATTCAGGAGCATAGAGAACATTCTAAAGCCTCAATGTAAAAGTCAACTGCACTTCTCCCATATCAGTGATGGGGGAATGTGTTCCATCTGCTATCACAACTGATCGTCCAAGTTGAGTAGGACGAAAAACATTAAACTGACCTCTGTCACCACAAATATGATGGGATGCGCTGGAATCCATGATCCATTCCGATAAGTCTGCTCTGTTGCAACTAGTAAAAGCATATTCTATACATGATGTAGACGCAGATGCTGAGGCAACAACCTCTGAGGATCCTGAAGGAGAGCTAGTGGATCCGGACGTGCCAGGCATAATCTCTCAGTCGTGCTACAAGCACATCAAACCTCTGATCAGATGCAGGTGATGGGCTCCCAGTTTGTTGTGTCTACTCTGCAACTCTGGCTGATGCAGGAAATCCATACTTAGAATAGCAGGTTTCCTCAGAGTGGCGTGTCCTGTGGCAGTAGGTGCATGACTGACGGGGTCGACCACCCCCTCCTCTGCTGCAGTTGGGACTTCCCCGACCACGATATAATGTATGGATGCCTCTACCACATGGCGTCGCCATAGCAGAAGACGTCTGGTGTTGTAAAGTACCACCAGAGGATATAGATAGTCTACTCAATCTGCGATATGCCTCCTCCATAGGAGGTATGCTAGCATCAGTGAGGATCTGGGCACGAGTTGCATCATACTCCAGATCCAGGGCTATTAGAAATAATCCAGTCATCACAGAGTCTTTGTATGCCTTGAGTTGCTCTGGTGTAGCAGTCAAGGGTATGTAGCCATGTAACTTCTCGAACATAACCCTCAACGAAGTATAGAGGATGTGCAGAGGGCGACCATTTTGCTTCGATGTGAAGATATCATGCTGGAGTTGGAGTATGTTGGACTCATTCTTCGTTGGAAGTATGTCACAGCAAGAATGTCACGCAGAGACTTTGCAGTAGGTTGACTCAGTATATCATTAGCTATCTCCGTGGATACAGTCCCAGATAGCCATACGTGAGCATACACATCATCCGCCTCACATGAGGCATTTATCTCAATCTTGTCACGTGGCTCCTCTCTCGTGAGGATGTACTTCTTGCCATTACATTGCATCAAACTCATGAACTGCTTGGGCCACACTTCATAGTTGGTTCCATCCATTTTGACAATGGGTGTCGGACTTTTGAAGCCACCCAGGGATGGGACTTCCGCTTTGTTGTCAGACATGATGACAACTATCTTCAAGATTGGGCTAACAACAAGAGATATCGGCGTCTACACTGACATACATGAAGATGGTTGTGGCTGTAGACTCATACCACAACCTCTTCCATTCTTCTGGAGAGTCCTTTGGTCAGGTTAACTAGGGTGTTTCAAGATGTTCACATTATAACCTAGGCATCCAAGAATCCATGGGATGACAAGAAGACAAGACGCGTGATGACACGTCAACACGTTGGAGCATGCACAAGCACACACACAAAGGGGTGTGTGATAATAAAGGTCCGTATGGAGGCGGAGCGGCGCTTGGGCGACGGCGCGTGGACGGTGGAGCGTATACTTGGCGACAACGTGGAGCATTTCCCTCTGCTCGTGGGCAGCAATGGCGGCACGTGAATCACGCGACGGTGGCGGGGGGAAGCTCGCGGTAGCGGGGGCTAATTGGCTAGGGTTCTTGGGTGGGGGTAGGATTTTAGGGCGCAGGCTCCAGTCTAGGACCGTCGCTCTGATACCATGTGGAAGGAAAAGAAAAAGTTGTATATCATCTAATCCTAGAGTTCTCTTACACATAAGAAAAGCTCAAAGGGTAAAATACATAAACAGAAATACATAAACAGGTCAATAGAAATAAACAATATAGAGAAAGGACATATAACATAAATATCTTAACATATCCCATCTTGAATGTGGCTAGTCAACTCATCCATAATAAAAGTAAAAAGGAATGGACTCAAAACTAAACCTTGGTAAAGACCAATGTTGATGTCAAAATAGTCAGTCGTCCGAGAGGGGATACTTATACAAGATGAAACCCCATTATTCATCCTTTCTGAAGTTAATGTATAGGACACATACTTCTCTCTTCTCTAAAACACTCCACAATATCTCTCGTGGAAATGAACAATAAGCCTTCTTCAAATCAAAAAAAGTTATATGAAGGTTCTTACTTTTTGTTCTAAAAATCTTTATTGTTCTCATCAACAAGTGGACAACTTCAATAGTTAAGCGGACATGAATCCGAATTTATTTTATGTTACATCGGAAACTTACCTGAAACCCACTTCAATGGTTTGGTGGTAGTGTAATGTGCCTACTATCCAAAAGATTGGGATTCAAATCCCCCCTTCGAGAGCTGTGTTAGGTAGCTAAAAGCCAGCGTAAAAGCTACTTGGATCTTTCAACATAGAGTTGATCAAGAATCCATGTAGACGACCTACTTAATGTGGGAAGAGACTTTGCCAGTTTTTTTACTTTGGAAAGTTACCTCAACCCTCTATCGGTCTCATTCACTTAAAGCTAGATATGATTTTCCAGTGGAGACCTTTTTGCATATGTTCCCAAATTGTCAAAGTATGACTCTTTGATGTGATAACTCAGTAATCCAAACTATTTTGAATGTTTCCTATATTCTTGAGAAGAGGCACCATGATGCTACTCCTCCACTCTTCTGGCATTTTTTTTTGCTTGTCAAATAACATTGAATAAATTTGTGAGTCAAGTCAAACCATGTTCACCTAGAACTCTCCATACTTCAATAGGGATGTCATCTAGTCGTTTACCTTTCTCATGCCTTATAACCTTCAAAACCTCCTCTACTACCTTTGGATTTGTATTTTTCAATAGGATTCATATATAGCTTACACGATTCAGGTCACTTTCACTACTAGTTAGATCTCCCAAAGTGATCTCTTTATTCCTTTCACAACGAAAAGCTTATGTAAATACTGCTTTCATTTAGTCTCTATATCTTTCTAAAACAAGCATATATCCTTCCTCATCCTTAATGCATCTTACTTTGAGAAAGAACTTCAATATTTCTTTCTCTCGCTTTGGTCAAACTGAATATATCCTTGAGAAAGAACTTCAGTGTTTTGATTTAGCTTCATTAATAGCATCATTCGCTTTCTTCTTCGCTTTTTTGTAATTTGTAATAGTTTCCTTTGCTCTATCCTTATACATAGCTTTAGAGCAAGATATTTTGATTTTAAGCTTCCCTTGCACAACTTCACTCCATCACCGAGCCTCCTTTGTGTCCGGAACTCCTCCCATAGACTCACCTAACATCTCTTTGGCTACCCATCGGATACAAGATAATATTGCCACACACATCTTGTTTGCATTTCCGTTACAATCCCAAGATACGTCTTCTAAACCTATCTCCTTGAAGATTGATTACTTTAATTGAAGATTCCACCATATAATTCTAATGATCTTTGGAATATGCATTTCTTTACCAATCCTTTTATTTACGCATCCATGACTAGCAAACAATGGTGAGATGTCAAGCTCCCTCTTGGGATAACTTTGCAGTCTTTGCAACACAACCGATCTCTTCTCCTCAACGCAAAGTAATCTATATGTGTTTTAATTGGGACACTCTCATAAGTAAATGATCCTCCCTCTTCTTGAAGAGAGTATCTTTTATGAAAAGATCATAAGCCGTTACGAAATACAGAGTGACTTTTCCCTCTATATTTCTATCCCCCAATTCATGGCCACCATGAACACGAGCATACACTAAAAAATCATTTCCCACATGTCCATTATGATCTCCACCTAGAGAAATCATCTCTCTTTGTAAAATTCCTCACATAATCTTATCTGAATCTTCCCCAAAAAACTTGTTTAATCCTTTCCTCTGAACCAATTCAGTGCATTACCTTCAAGCATCAATTTTAACAAAATAATCTGATCCCCAAATCTTTACACCTCAACTACACTATCCTTCAAATCCTTATCAACAACCACTCCAACACCACTTCTACCCTTCTCTTTACCGAAATATCATTATTTAAAACATGTCTTTTAGATCTTCCTAGCTTTCTCTCTAGCCCAGTTTGTCTCTTGACGTCGTCAATGGCATAAACGCTCGGTATGAGATGACACACCATGTCCTCCTCCTTACCTCATAATCTTAAAATCCATTTGGCAAGTAAGGACTTGTTCATGTGTTCCAACTTCAGGATACTAAGCTCACCCTCTACCTTCCGCCATCTCATAGTTCCACAGTCCATAAGATGGATTCGAACCATGTCACCCCAACATTCGCCTCATTAATGTTTCTATTTTCGTTCTCATGCCCGATGGGAACAACCTAGAGAAGCAAAAGAAAACATATATTGTCAATAACACAAACTTGAGAAGTACTCGCCTCCTACCTTTAGAAGAATCGCAATCTTCCACCCTAAAAGTTTCGCATCCAATCAGTCCAGTAGAGAGTGTCAATTCATGAATCTAAGTCTCCCACCAACCAAGGGAAGACCCAAATACATGATTGGGAGACTTGCTTCCACACTTCGCAATGTCCCTTCGACTGCTTGAACCCAGTCCTCGTAGAGACTGAAAGGCACAAATGTTGCCATCTCGTTGTTGATGAGAAAACTCAAAATATCACTAAATTATCCACGACTCGAGAGGCTTTCCTCACTTTCTCCACTCCCCCCTTAACGAACAAGATTGTATCATCAGTCTACTGTAAGATGGGAATAATAGGTCTCTTTTACGATATCCCTGACAGAGAGAAGGTGTACCAGAGGGCAACCTTGATGCACCCCCCGATGGGGTTGAAAGAACCCACCTTCCAGACATCCAATCAAGAGAACCGCATAAGATGCAGTCACGATGCATCTTTTAATCTATGTGAACTAAATCTCGGGGAATCCCCTCTTCTGCAACAAGGCCCATAAAAATCGCAGTCAACACAATCGTAGGCTTTGGAGAAATAAATTTTCCAAGCCACCCCCTTTTTGTGCATCCTCTTCCAATACAGCACCATCTTGAACGCGAGCACTATATCGTTTGCCAAAAGCTTGCTCAGGACAAAAGGCTTTGGAGAGATGATATCCTTTAACACATAGAGGAGATGGTTTGCAAGAACTCGGACAATGATGAAATATACGACATTAGATATAGTAATCGGCCATATATCTTAACTCGAACAATCATCATATCACAGCCTTGTTCGATCTGGATGGGGACTTTGAGGATTTTGAGGATGAGGTGGAGGCATTGGTGAGGGAATTTTCAAAGGAGGATGCTAGGTGGACGTTGTTCCAGTTGAATGCAGATGGGGCACCAGGCTCCGATAGTTTTCCGATGTGTTTTTTAGGGAATTATGGGAGACGGCTAAACGGGATGTGACGGAGGTGTTGGAGGAGTTCGGGGCGGGAAAAGGGGGGTTTGAAAAATTGAACAATGCGCTCATTTTTCTGCTTCTCAAGAAGGTCACCCCAAGTCGGATAGAGGATTATCGATCTATTGTCTTGTTCAATGCTATTTATCTATTGGTGTCGAAAATTCTGGCGAATCGGATGCGAGTGGTGCTCCACGGGATCATCTCACCTGAGCAGACAACATTTGTGCTTGGGAGAGCTATGGCAGATGGGCTGGTTTTGGCATCCGAAAGGGTCACAGATTGGAAAAGATGCAGGACAAAGTGGGTGCTCTGGAAGGTGGATTTCCTAAAGGCATACGGTTGTGTGGATTAGAGATACTTGTGGACATTGCTAGAGAAGAGGGGGTTTTCGGTATTGTGGATCATCTGGATCAAGAGATGAGTTACTACCGCATCCCTTGTTGTATTTATCAATGGTGGACCGGAAGGGGCTTTTTCCAACCACAAAGGGATATTTGGCAGGGTTGTATGTTGGCTCCGCTCCATTTTGTGGTGATGGCCGATGCTCTTGAAGTTCTGATGAGATTGGTTGTTACCGGGGAATGGTGTTATGGTTTTGTGAAGGAGGAAATTTCCAACCCACTATTGCAATATACATATAATAAGATAATATTCCTAAGGAATGATGCAGAGGGGATCCGATGTGTATCGCAAATTTTAGAGATTTTTGATGACGTTTTCGGGCTTCAGATTAACAAAGAGAAGTCGATGGTGGTATCTTTCGATCTTTCGGAGCAGGAGCAATGGAACGTGGCGGAGATTTTAGGATGCAAGAATGCATCGTTGTTGATTACATACTTGGACCTTCCTCTTGTGGTGGGGAATCCTAAGTTGGGCAGCTGGAGGATATTGCAGGAGAGGTTGGAGGCGATACTAGCGGGATGGAAAGAGTCTATGCTTTCTAGGGCGAGACGTTGGTTCTGTTGTAGCATGTTCTCTCGGTGATTCCTATTTTATTATGTTCCACAAGGTTGTTGCATGTGGGGGTGCGTAACAAGATCGAGGCCTTGATGAGAAGATTTTTTTGGGCAGACGGTTGCCAAGGCAGGAAGGGGGTTCACTAGGTGGATTAGGCAAAGGTGATGCCTTCAAAGAAGAAAGACGGGTTGGGGGTGTTGCGGATAGGGGAGATGAACAAGGTATTTATGGCAAAATGGATGGTCCGACTGTGGGGGAGGTCTGAGGATTTGGTTTGTCAGATGATAAGGAAGATATATGGGGCAGCGATATCGTTGGAGATCAGTCCTGGGAGATTGCCTTCTTCGCTGTGGAAGGGGGTCTGTAGTTTAGGAGATTGCCATCAAGCTGCGGCCAGTGCTTGGGGATGGCATGGGGTTCAACTTCTAGTTAGATGATTGGATGGGGATGGGGCTTTGGAGGTGTGTTACTCTCGTCTTAATGGGTTGGCGAGAGATAGTCAGGTGAAGGTGCAATAGGTCTGGGATGGTGGGACTTGGTCCCTGATTTTCTCTTCGATGATGTTTGATCACAGGGTGGAAGAGTTCCTTGCTTTGCAGTCGGAGTTGTTGCAGTATGCAAGGCCCTTCCTTAGGGAGGGACCACTTTGTGTGGGGTGATGGAAGTTTCACAGTGAAAAAAGCTTACCGCTTTCTGGTGGACAAAGGGATAGTGGAGCAGGATGAGATCGGAGTGGACACGGGTATTATATGGAGATGCAAGATTTTGAATTGCAATAAAATCTTCCTTTGGTTGTTACGGATGGGGAAAATTCTACGAAAGCACACTAGGGGCGACTGATGGAGGTGGGGGATGTTGGTTGTGATAGATGAATTGTGGAGGAGGAGAATACGGATCATTTGTTTCTCTCTTGTCCGTTATCAACAGAGGTACGACCAGGGCCAACATCATGTGGCCTATGGTAAGCCATATCGTGATATATCGATGACATATCGGTATCAACAGGTTACAGATATATCGCTGATATGGCCGATGTATGCCCTTCCAAGGCCAATTCCTTCACAAATGAGGGCGAACTCAACGATATGGCGTTGATATATCGTCAATATATCGACGATATATCGTATCGATTTGATAACGATACCGATATTACCTACCTTGCCCGTGGCTTGTGGATCGAGACCGCACCGCTTTTTGGAGAGACATTAGACTGGTTTATGGTGTTGGGCACGATGACAGCTCTCTGCCTTTTGAAGCGGTATGGTCCATTAGGTGTGTTAGGAACCAACTCATCTTGGGGGGAGGGGGGGCAGAGATTTTATGCTGAAAATGTGGAGTATTGTAAGGCATTGTGTGCGTTGTGATGATTGTAGTGCAATGTAATGCTTGACGGAGTAGACTCTAATACTTTTATTTTCCTTTTCTCGATCCAATTTATATATGGTCACTGTGAGGTGAGTCCCAACTCCGGAGGCCGCCCTTTTTCTTCTAAAGAAAGAGTAGGCTTGTGTCTACAAGATATAGGAGACTTCCCTCCCCCACGCCAACCACAACCTTCACGAGGCACCCTTCAACTTAAAGCATTGTAGTAGGCACGTAAAGCAAGCTCGACATCTCGATGACCTTGCACTTTTTACCACTGACAAAAATGGAGTAAATAAAGTTTTTGCACCTTCTGCCACTAGTCATCGAGTAAAAACTCAGCAATTAGCATCCCCTTCTTTACGTCAGTGCTGCCTCAATCTTTATGTCCATTCCACATCCATTTCCCTATCCTCCAAAATAATAACGTGGAGCTTATTAGACACGTCATCAATCTCCTCAACCATAAAATCCCTAACAACTTCAAGCATGTCGAGCCAAGCCACCTCCTCTTGCAATGTACTCCTTTTCTCGTGTTGTGCCTAAATCGTCTTCTTATATTAAAAAAAGGTTGGAATCAACGTTTTAAAAAACGTGAGGCGTATCGAGGCGTTTTCCCAGTATTTTCTCGAGGCGTAAACCTCACTCGTGAAAGAAATTTTTTATAAAACATAATAATTAATCGTAATTACAATATTCAAGTTCAAAAATTTAAATAGTTATGATTAAATACATAACTCCATGACATTTCAAGGCTAACATCATGGTTTAAACATCCAAGTTGTTATATAACTCTCTTTTTTGGACTCTAAATCTGTAAGGAGTCAAGCAAATATGGATATGCAAGCACAATAATGGGTAACTCTCCGCAAAATTTAAAGTCTTGAATAAAATTTAATTAAAGGGACTACATGTAACATAAGAGGCATACTAAAGAGTAGAGGCATTAGATTTAAGGACTCAAGACCCAAATTTTTGTTCATGTTGATTTTATAAATAACATGCATAACAAAGTAAAACTAAGCTCAATACTTTAATAAACTAAAAAAATACCTTTCAGTGATTTGTGAGCTTAAGGACTTTATAATACTTGTCTACGAAATATGTAAAGCACATAATCAAAAAGAAAAGAAAAAATATTAGAAAAAATTAAAAAAAATGGCACACAAATGAGGTAGTGCCTCGAGGCACATCTCATAAGCCACAAGGCGCATGCTTCACTGAGGTTGCTTGAGGCTATAGCCTCGAGGTGTTTATAATTGAAAAACGCCTCAAGGTGTACGCCTCAGCGCCTCGACGTGCGTTTTTAAAAACAATGGCTGGAATAAATCAACTCCTAAGAGTACGAAAAGAGCATGGAGATGAGTCATTTATATTGAGCAGGATAGAAGGGTCTTTAAAGAGACATAAGGGAATGAGAGGAGACATGAATGGTAACGCCAAACGATAGAAGAATAGGGTGATCAAACATTATATTGCATGCATAAAGCACTTGAGACACATAGAAAAGTACCTGATGTTGAAGCTAGAGGCAAGAGAGAAATACAACAGTTTAGGGCCTTCAACAAGGCATCTTGCGTTAAATGATGAGCCCCCGTCGAAAGGAAATATTTACACATCCATTACTTATTGAAAAATCATTAAGATTTATAAAAAGAAATCTCCTCTATAACCCTATTTTATGTTCTGGTATTCAACGTGATTGTCCCATTGGAACTCCCCACTATAAAAGAGACTCAATGGCCTAAATTATCATTATGAAACACCGTCCTATTTATCTACATGGCATCAAAGCACAAGTTCTAGACTATGATTCTATACTTCTTTTGAAACCCTAAAAAATACAAAAAAAAACTCATTGTGTCATTACCAACATTTTCATGATAGCACCAATGGTGTACCACCGATTTGATTAACAATGTGTTGTCGTCACTCATGGAACAACATCGTCTTATGGCACCGATGTACGAGTCCCAACCAACAACGGTCATGGGCTACTTCCAAGGTTCGAAATCTCGATTTTGATTTCGTTTTGGTCACCTCCAAAATCGAAATTTCGGTGAAATTTCGATTGTTTCAGTGGAAATGTTGAAAATGGCTCAAAAAGCTATCTTTCAACCATTTTTTCACAAATTAAGAATTTTCAAGTTATTACAAATTTACAACAATAAATAATTTACAAATACACACTTATATCACACATACTGCCCATATATGCGCACATATCGATCATATCGGCCAATAACGTTGATTATTGGCTGATACATACTGGAAATTGATATCATTCAATTCAACATCCTATAAAAATAATAGCTTACAATGCACACTTATATCACACATATCTCTCATCCGTACGCCGTATATCACACCATATCGGTCATATCAGACATATTGTTGAGTTGACTAATAGATAATGAAAATGGAAATCAAAATAATTAAGTTGACAACACTTAGAAGACACCTTTTGTTCATAAAAATAGACAAGCATATGATGCTAAAATGTAGATAGTGATAAATTAGACAATATTCCGTTCAAAGAAATAACTACGTGAACATAGTCCTAATGAATTATAGAATTAATTACAGACTTTTAGCAAAGATGCACCTATTTTACGAAGACAAACGACAAACAAATGAAACGGACAAGCTATATCGGATATATAGAATCTATAGAGTTGTTTCATCACCATTGCTTAAACCCAAAGGGGAGGAAGCTCCCCAAGTTGAAGAATTACCGTATATACCACCCTGTTGCACCATACCCTACTAGGGGGAGCAGGTGCGCTCCCCCTGAAATAGAATATATAAATCATTATGTGTTTTATATTGGGAATATGTAAATAAGTAGTAAAATCAAGTTCACACAGATAAAATCGTTGGTAAACATAGAAATCAAAGAAATTTCACCGATATCGATCGAAATCCAGGAAATTTTGTATTGGAAACCATGAATTCCAACCGAAATGGGTCGATATGTCGAAACATCACCAATATTTCAACCCATCTCGGTTGAAATCCGAGAAATCGACATATATAGGAGTTTTGATACCCATGACCGATCGAAACCAAAATTTCAACGAAATTTCAAACCATTGGTCGCTTCCTTTTGAGGGCTTGTAGCATGCTTTCCTTACATCTTCATGTTTTTTTGGATTTTTAGCGTCACTTTTCAGCAATAACAGGATTATTCTAATTATATATGCTTATCAATAATGGTAATAAGTATCGTGATGCTTGGTCAATGACTACAAATCCTTTTAATGTCTAACGAGACCTTGATTCATATTTGTTGTTTCTGCTTGTGCGGCTCTTCTTCCTCCAACCATGGCAGAAACCATGTGAGATGAAGAACCATGGTTACATCATTAAGAAGCATGAGATTAAGGCGATGTACATTTCACATGTGAATGACAAGGAGTTTGTCTCGAAGAAGCTAAAGCCTAAAGAGAAAAAGGAAAGCATGTGCCATATCAGAATGGCAATGCCTTATCGAAGGAGTGTTCTACAATACATGATCCTCAAGCTTGATATAGCACATCAGATCAAGTATAAACAAACAACCACAAATATCGTCATTTAGTATTCTCAAAAAAGGAATAAGATGACCTTTCAGTTGCACTGTGATATTTGTTAGACCAAGCACAATAATCAACCTCTTTATGCCGATTATTCCAATCTGACAGTTATGTATTTGAAGCTTCCCAGCTATTATCCTCAATGTAAATGAGAGTTATAATGAATAACGAGAAATTCTCATGGTTGTAGCATTTTGTGTCTGGACTTAATCCGTATATGAGAAAAATAAATCTTCCCCGGTGTAATGATTCTTCCTATAAAGGACACATGTACTTGTTACATCTTGATCACATTTCATATTACATGGCTCTAATACTCTCCCCCAAATAGTTACTACGTAATGTCGAGGAGGTTCCACTTTTGCAAGAGGTCGTGGCGTTAAAAGGACATGGACATCACTATGGCAACATTCGACCACGTTGCTTTATTGGATTTGTAACAATAAGGGCATGTGCTAAAAGAAACATAATTGGAGAACTTTTCCTCATTATCTCAAACATTAGCCTAATGAGTCACCCGAGCTACCAATCTCCATAATCGATCACTAAATGAATGATTTAATCTCACAATTAAGATATGATAGGAGAAACAAAGTCGATACACTATACGTACCCGAGGGCTCTCTTATATAGGAGAATAGTCCTGGGTTAATTACAAGATAAGTACTCTGAAGAAAAAGAATTAAAATAAGAAAAACACTATACGATATTTTAACTTAACACTCCCCCTTAAGCTGGAGCATATATATCTATCATGCTCAGCTTGGACCAACACTTCTGAAACGAACTTCGTGTTAGAGCCTTGGTGAAGATATCTGATGTTTGATAGCCTGTAGACACGTGAGATGTAGATATGAGTCCCTTCTGTATCAGATCTTGAGTGTAATGGCAGTCCACCTCAATATGCTTCGTTCATTCATGGAAGGCAGGATTATTTGCAATGAATGCGGCTTAATTATCACATAATAGCTGCATAGGAAGAGGAACATCTATGGAAAGATCAGTCAACACCGATCTAACCCACATCACATCTGTACTCCCTTGGGCCATGGCTCTGTATTCAGATTCTGCACTTGATCTGGCAACTACAGTTTGCTTCTTACTTTTCCATGAGACAAGTGAGTGTCCAACAAACACTGCAAACCCTGAAGTAGACTTCCTGTCCGTGGGGCATCCTGCATAGTCAGCGTTTGCACACATTGTTACCTCCAATGAACTATCCCTACTGAATAGGAGTCCAGAACCAGGGAGTTCTTCAGATATCTCAAGATCACATAGATGGCATCCATATGAGCCTTTTTGGGACATTCCATGAATTGGTTAACCTTTCTTACCGCAAACATAATATCTGGCACGGTGATAGTCACATATAGGAGCTTCCCCACATGTTCCCTGTACCTCCTGCTATCAACTTCTTCAGTGTCATCATCATACAATTTCACACTTGGATCCATAGGAGTCATAGCTGGCTTGCACCCAGTCATACCCGTCTCAGAAAGGAGATCCACGACAACTTCCTCTGGGTCATCACCACGATGATTCCTGGCAAACTCTAACCCCAGGAAGTAGCGAAGGGTGCCAAGATCCTTGGTCACAAACTCTTTACCTAGGAACTTCTTGTCTACGTGAATGCCTTGAGCATCATCTCCTGTCACAATAATGTCATCTACATAGACAAGAATGGCAACCGTACCTCGCTGTGTCTTCTGAACAAATAGAGAGTGGTCCGCAATGGACCTCTTAAATCCCTGTTGCTCAATCAATTCTGACAGCTTTTGATACCAAGCTCTAGGACTCTGCTTTAGTCCGTATATAGCCTTATGTAGTCTGCTTACCTTCTGTGACTCCCCCTCAGCAGTGAACCCAGGTGGTTGCTGCATGTAAACTTCCTCGTGAAGGTCTCCGTAGAGAAATGCATTCTTCACATCAAGCTGAAATAACGGCTAATCACGTGAAACAGCAACTGCTAGTAAAAATCGGAGCGCCGAGTGTCTCGCTACTGGAGAGATCGTGTCTTGATAATCTACCTCATATGTCTGGGTGAAGCCACGGGCCACCAACCTCGCCTTGTAGCGATCCACACTCCCATTTGCGTTATGCTTAATAGAAAATATCCACTTTCAACTGATAATCGAAGCACCATGTGGAGGAGGAACAATAGTCCATGTCCTGCGAGATGTTAAGGCCGCCATTTCTTCTTCCATTGCCTGACGCCACCTGCTATCCTGTAAAGCCTCTATATATGTTCTGGGTATAGTAACCACAGAAAGACCAACAACAAACTTCTTGTACTCGTCTGAAAGATGATCCAAAGAGACATGTGTCGCAAGTGGGTATTTGGCACATTGACGACGTGGCTTCCTCAGCGCAATAGGAACATCCAAATCGTCCTCCTCAATGTCCTCTACAGCAGAGTCATCCTGTAAAACTCCAGTGCCATCAATAGGAACAGCGTTATCATGACATACCTTAGGCGTGCTGGAAGATGTGTGACAACTGATGAGCAGAAGTGCTAGTAGAAGACCTGCGAGTGTAAAAAATGGGTAAAAATTTCGACTCAGGTGGTGATGGTGGAGGTGGTGGTGGCGGTGGAAGTATCTAACGCTCTAGTTCGACTGATATGATAGATGGAGGTGGAGGAACAACAATATCGTTTGCATTGTCATTGGATAACCTGTCACCTGTAGGAGAAAAATACATGATAGACTCAAAGAAAGTGACATCTGCACTCACACAATATCTCCTACTCATCGAATCATAACATCTATACCCTTTTTGAGTACGAGAGTACCCAATAAACACATATTTGATAACTCTTGGAGAGAGCTTATCACGACCAGGTGCACAAATACAACAGACCCAAAGACACAAGATGTGAGGGAGAATAGGTCCTTCTCGGGAAACGCAATCAAGAAGGGAACCTTCTTTCCTAGAACTGTCGATGGCATACGATTCACCAAATAGCATGCAGTGAGAATAGCATCCCCCAAAAAGAATGAGGGCCCGACTATGGATCAACAATGTTCGACTGACATCAAGAAGGTGGCGATGTTTGCGTTCCGCCACACCATTTTGTTGTGAAGTATAACTACAAGAAGTTTGATGAATAATGCCCTGAGAGCTGAGGAAATCGGACAAATGTAATGTTGAAAACTCTAAAGCATTATTCGTGCGAATGACTTTGATATTGGTAGAGAAGATGTTATTAACTTCCAAAAAAAATTTTCGAATAATAGCACCAGCTTCGAACTTTTGTTTTAACAAGAATAGCCAAGATAATCTGAAAAAATCATCAACAACAACCATATAATACCGATGTCCCTGAAGATTAGGGCTACGACTCGGACCCCAAATATCAAAGTGAAACAGTTCAAAAGACCGACTATTATGACGACTCAGACGAACTGGAAAGGAAGATCTATGGTGTTTCCCAAGCTGACGGGCTTCACAATCCAATGCGGTACGGGTAGATATCTGCGGCAAGACATAACACATCTTCAGCAGAGGCAGATGGTCAAATCGAAGATGCCAAAGGAATGGAGAAATGGACCCTGAGGGAATAGTAACAGCACCAGCACATGACGATATAGCAAGCTTATACAAGCCTTTCTGCTCACGGCCACTTCCAATCATCATGTCAGTCAGTATGTCCCGAAACACAAAAGTAGAGGGGTCAAAGATGGCACGGCAATGTAAATCTTTTGTAAGTTGGCTAATTGATAACAGGTTCATCTGAAAGTCAGGTGCGTGTAAAACATTCTGAAGACTCAAAGAAGATGTCAGGGAGATCTCCCCCTGACCAACAATGGGTAATCGGACACCATTGGCAATGACCACAGATCATCCTGGTGCAAGTGCTCTATAGGTAGTAAATTGTCGTCTATCACCGCACATATGATGGGAGGCTCCGGAAACCGTAATCCAATCTGTCAGGTCCGAGCAAGTAGTACTAGTAAGTGCATAAGGAGTACCTGATGAGCTAGAAGATGCTCTGGTCGAAGCTGCAGCATCTGTAGAATCTGGAGACGAAGACGAGGGTGTAGTGATTATCTCACGAAGTCGTGAAATGAGATCATCAAAGCGAGCATCTGGAAGTGCAGCGGTAGCCTTAGTCTGCTCTGCAACCCGTGCAGAGGCTGGATACCCATGCTTGTGAAAGCAAGTCTCCTCAGAGTGGCCTGGACGGTGGCAGTGAGTATAGGGGTCACGGTGTCTGCCTCCCCCTCTACCACGAGGTCCACGACCCCGAAAACGTGACGCTCCTCCTCTGCCACGAGTGGCAGCCATAGTTGTAGGGGTAGGTTGGGTTGTAGATGCCGAAGCAATAGTAATCCTACTCAATCTCTTATATACCTCCTCCATTGGTGGAATGGTCTCGCCAGTCAGAAGTTGAGTACGGGCTGCATCGTACTCAGGATCAAGGGAGGACAAAAATACACCAGTTATCGTAGCATTTCTGTATGCATGTTGTTGTTCCGTACTGGCAGTGATCGGCATGAAGCTACGCAGTCTCTCGAATATGCCCCGTAGATGAGAGAAATGTGCATGTAAGGGCTTCCCATTCTGTTTCGTAGAGAAGATGTCGAACTGTAACTAAAGAATCTCGCTATCATTCTTGGACTGCCCATATGTCGCGACCAGGATATCCCATATAGCCTTTGTTGTGGGTTGGTTTATAATATCATTTGCAATCTCTGTAATCAGCGTCCCAGATAGCCAAATACGGGCATACGCATCGTCTTGCTTCCATGTCGCATTTGCTCCAGTCTTGTCCTCCGACTCAGATTCTGTCAGAATATGCTCCTTGTTGTGGCACTGCATAAGGGTGCGGAACTGCATAGACCATAGTTCATAGTTGGTCCCATCCATCTTGACTGTAGGGGTTGGGCCTTTGAAGGCATCGATTATGTAAACACGTCACCCTTGTTATCTGACATGATTGATGAAGAACCTAAGACCGACGGAGATAACCAAGTTAGGCGGTCTATAGAATCATATGAAGGGAAGGTTGTATGTGTAGACCTCATACAACCATCCCTAGGCCTTGTTGGAGTGTCGACCCTAGTTCTGTGATGCCAGGAGAGGTCGGCTAGACCCGCTGTGGATGGAAAACAACCTAGGGCTCGCCGGAATGTGACAAGGTGTCTCTAGGGTTGGTCGGAGGGACCCGCTGGGGCGGGTATGCTGCTGGAAGCAGCGCCGGGAGCCGCGTGGGGCCGGCAGGGGCGGCGCGGTACCGCCTGGAGAGGCGGGGTGGCGCCTGGGTTCGGTGCAGGAGCGCCTGGGAGCGGTGCGGAGGACCGCCTAGGAGCGGGGTCGGGCCGCTTGGGCGCTGGAGCGGCGCGGAGGGTCGCCTGAGAGCGGGGATGGGCCGCCTGGGCGGCGAGAGAGAGGAGTTGGGGGCGCGCGGGGCGGGTGGGCTTGAGGCGTGTCGGGGGGGCGGCGGGTGGAGGGGCTAAGGGTTAGGGTTTGGGTAAGGGATACCGAAACCCCAGTCTAGGACCGTTGCTCCGATACCATGATAGGAGAAACAAAGTCGATACACTATACATACCCGAGGGCTCTCTTATAAAGGAGAATAGCCCTGGGTTAATTACAAGATAAGTACTCTGAGAAAAAGGAATTAAAATAAGAAAAACACTATACGATATTTTAACTTAACAAGATAAGTTTTCAGTGTTATATCATCCATATAATATTTTGGGATAGATGATATTGTTATTAATTTCTCATGGGAGATAACGTACACGCGGTGTTTGTGGTGAGCATCTAGTCATCTTTGAGAAAATAGACGATGCATGGTTCTCAAACATGTTTTCCTATGCAAATGAACGGTTATTTTTTAGGTAAGCATTCTTTGCTACCTAGAAAGTGGGAGGTTCACTTATCTCCTACCATGCACTAGGATCTACCTCTAGACAGTCCACTTGGTTTTGTATCTACTAGACACGTGATTAAAAAACTTAATCGATGTACCACATTTGATCATTAATCTATTATGTTCAAAGATATATCGAATGGCACAATAATTTGTCATGCTTTTGAGTATGGATAACTTTATTGTATTGTATAATTCCCATTTGTTGGTTTCTTATCGGTTTCTTTAAAACCATCTATTTTCTCATATCTCTGGCACAATAATTTGTCATGCTTTTGAGTATGGATAACTTTATTGTATTGTATAATTCCCATTTGTTGGTTTCTTATCGGTTTCTTTTAAACCATCTATTTTCTCATATCTCTGGCATTTGCATTTTGTTCATCTACCATTTCAGAATTCGCAGAGAGTTCTTCGTTAGCTGTCTCATCAACTTGCCTTCTAGTTTGAGTCATGCGAGCTAAGAAAACATCATTGATCATCCTTTTCTAACAGGCCTGCCAGGAGTAACTCCACTATCCATCAAAAGTAGTAGCCACTAAGATCGTTACCGGTGCTCATAACATCGTGACCTATCTCGTGGCATCCTCGATCATCCTTTACTAGTTAGTTTATCATTAGTAGCTTCTTTACCTTTATACTTCTAGTCTATTTTTTATTTAGGTTAGTAAATGATTAAATGTCATTATGACAACTGGGATAATTGCAGCAAATAGGAATCGACACAACGCAAAATGGATGCTTTAGAAAATTGATTTCTCAAAAGCATATGATTGTGTGGTTTGGAGATTCATGTGGGCTTCTCTCTATACTACGATTGTCTAGAGGCTTGGATGGCATGGAAAAAATGTGCATTACACGGTGTCCCACTTACTTGCACTTCAGGCAACCTAAAGGAGGTTTTTCTAATTGCAAAAGAGTACAAGGAGAGGTGTCTATTCGTTCCCCTCCTTGTTATTGTGGTTGATGATTTATATGTAATTGTTGACTTGGCAAATACTGTCAGGGTACACTCGCAATGAGTTCTCTATCTTGATCCTTTAATATGCGAATGATAGTTTTTTATGGAGGGCAAGACCTCAGATTTTTTATGGAGGGAAAGACCTCAGAATGCAAGGGGATCTAGATGCCGTTGGGAATCTTGGATGGAATCTGTCGGCTCCCAATTAATGGTGTAAAATGCACATTTGTTCGGTAAGAATCCTACAGAGGTGGTTGCTTGTGAGGATATCTCAGGGACCCAGTGGGTGACTCTACCACTTACCTATTTAGGCCTTCGCATATTGTCCCAGGCTTCGTCAGGATTATTGGTTGCCCCGAAAAGATAAGCTTGAGAAGAAGTTCGCTAGTTAGAAGGCATCTTGCCTCTTGAGTGGCTAGCAACTGTGCTTTTGAAGGAAGATTGCCCTGCTATTACAATTTTCTCGCTCTCCTCTCATCTATTATTAATAAGGTGTGAAATCGCCTCGAATCATTAATGAAGCAGTTTGCAAGGGCATCTTCAGGAAAACTTCAAGTATCCATCTAGAAAAGTGGAAGGAAGTGACCATCATGCGGAAGTTGATGGTATAGGTGTTTTGAACGTTAAGGGGAAGAACAAAGCATTGCTTGTTGAGAAGCTCATGTTAATCTAGGGAAATAGATTAGATTTTCTTAGCAGGTTGAGTCGAAGGGTTTTATGGTATCAATTCTAGCATGCATATAACTCAACCATGGACAATCCCAAGCCCGGGTAAATGAAGAGGGTTGCGTTAGGTAGCCGACAGGCAGCGTAAAAAAGTCGAAGAAAACTTCCTAAATAGTATTTTTTAAAAAAAATACTATTTAGGAAGTTGCCTCATGACAGTCGGATCCTTTTCAACATAAAAGAAAAAAATTATATCAAGCATATGTGTCCTGGCACAACAAGCTCACACTCTACATTCTAGAAGGGGCTCTACTCTATTAACTATGTTCTCAACCTCTTTGAGGTCGTAGACGGGCAATGGAGCCGAATGATTGAACTAAAGGAGAGGGCTCTTTGTGATCAGTTCCCACAGTTGTCCGCATTAGGAGTTGATTAAGGAATGCATTTTATGGATGCGTGGTCAATGGAATCTAGATTCTGGTGTTCCACTTCGAGCTCTCTGATCAATGGTGTAATTGATCCTACAGAGGAATCTGTCGGCTCCCAATTAATGGTGTAAAATGCACATTTGTTCGGTAAGAATCCTACAGAGTGGTTGCTTGTGAGGATATCTCAGGGACCCAGTGGGTGACTCTACCACTTACCTATTTAGGCCTTCGCATATTGTCCCAGGCTTCGTCAGGATTATTGGTTGCCCCGAAAAGATAAGCTTGAGAAGAAGTTCGCTAGTTAGAAGGCATCTTGCCTCTTGAGTGGCTAGCAACTGTGCTTTTGAAGGAAGATTGCCCTGCTATTACAATTTTCTCGCTCTCCTCTCATCTATTATTAATAAGGTGTGAAATCGCCTCGAATCATTAATGAAGCAGTTTGCAAGGGCATCTTCAGGAAAACTTCAAGTATCCATCTAGAAAAGTGGAAGGAAGTGACCATCATGCAGAAGTTGATGGTATAGGTGTTTTGAACGTTAAGGGGAAGAACAAAGCATTGCTTGTTGAGAAGCTCATGTTAATCTAGGGAAATAGATTAGATTTTCTTAGCAGGTTGAGTCGAAGGGTTTTATGGTATCAATTCTAGCATGCATATAACTCAACCATGGACAATCCCAAGCCCGGGTAAATGAAGAGGGTTGCGTTAGGTAGCCGACAGGCAGCGTAAAAAAGTCGAAGAAAACTTCCTAAATAGTATTTTTAAAAAAAATACTATTTAGGAAGTTGCCTCATGACAGTCGGATCCTTTTCAACATAAAAGAAAAAAATTATATCAAGCATATGTGTCCTGGCACAACAAGCTCACACTCTACATTCTAGAAGGGGCTCTACTCTATTAACTATGTTCTCAACCTCTTTGAGGTCGTAGACGGGCAATGGAGCCGAATGATTGAACTAAAGGAGAGGGCTCTTTGTGATCAGTTCCCACAGTTGTCCGCATTAGGAGTTGATTAAGGAATGCATTTTATGGATGCGTGGTCAATGGAATCTAGATTCTGGTGTTCCACTTCGAGCTCTCTGATCAAAGCATGAAATTCTCAAGGCTTGATTACAGATACATATGCAAAGGAGGTTACCATAAGAAAAGACGAGTTCGTGCTTAGTGCATCCCATCGCCAGCCATGTTTTTACATAGAAATGCTTTTCCCTGCGAACAATTTATTTCCAATCTTTCAACAATAGCGATTCCCCATTCATATTATGAGGCATTTCATGATGACAAATGATAGACAACTATATAAGAGGAGATATTCGCTTTGCATCTAAAAGCATACGAGCCCCTATCATGCCCCAAATATATGCAACTATTATGGGTTGTGAAGGCCGAAGAGGCCCTCATGATCAAGCACTATTCAAACGGTAGCATGGAGCGTTAGAAGGCACAACTATTGCAAAAGTGGCGTACTCGGACTTATGATGTTAACTACTATGACACTTTCTCTCTAGTTACTACAGCTGACATTATATGTATTCTCCTTATTGTAGGAATGACAAACCATTTTTATAGCTTGACATAAAGGATATAACTTCTTATATGGTGAGTTTTAGCTTTACATGAAGAGTATATATGTAGAAACCCCTCAATTTAACCGTTGAGAGAAAATGTAAGAGGGTTCATAAGGGCAAATTAGCTCTTTGAATTACCGGAGGGAATTTTTATTATACAATTCTATGTATGGAATCAAGTAGGCTCAAGATGAAGCGTGAGGGTTCATTCTCTCTACCTCATATCATTCACTCCTCATGCAACAAAGAGTCAGAAATCTCTTTGAACTACTCATTTACGTGGACAATATCATTGTTATAGGTAATGATATACAACAACAAAGCCTTTTCCACATTGTTACAGGCAATGACCATCAGGAATTTTTTATAACCAAGGCCTTCGATGGGAAATACTTTATTACCAATGACTTAGAATCAATGTAGATATCTTACGGGTTAAGATAAAATCGACGTAAATATCCTATGGTATATACTTTTCGGGGATCTAAATCCTATGAATTGGAATTATGTTAGAGACCTTTTGCATGAGATATGAATCTTGAGATCATGCCTAGCATTTCATCTTATGGATCCCAATCCTAAACTCCATGATGATGACAAAAAATATTGACGCCATATAGTATAGAAGGCTTGTCTGGAAACTACTCTGTTATAACTAGTTGTCCAGGACACAACAATGATGACACTCCAATACATTAAGGCTGCACAAAGAAGACTATTTTTTAGCAAGAAGTCTTTTATACCCAGCATATCCAGATGCATACTACGTTAGTTTTACTAAAGATTGAAAGTCTACCATTGGCTTCTATGTTATTCTTGAAGGGAATCCAGTTGCAACGTGGAGCAAAAAGCAAACAGTCATAGCCAGACCTACAACAGAGTCAGAGGACATAGTTATGGCTCGAGACAACTAAAGTCAAGTGGACCAATAAGTTATGGTGTCTCCCCTGCCAAAGAATACAAAATATTGACCTTTTTACACAGGTGTCTCTCCTGACTCAGAGAAAAAACATGCTTTATATGAGAAGGCCAAACATGTGGAGGGTAAGTGCCACTGTATTAGGGATATGATACCATAGATTTATGAAATATGAAATGTGCTTTCAAAGAACATTAACGAAACATGATTTATGTGCAACACTATTTCTCAAGGAATGAGATGAACCATGGAAGAAAGGCCACTAGGCGTACGTTTTAAAGTTACTTTTCTCAAAGAGTACATAAGTTGCCAGGTTCTATACATAGCCTCGCAAACACAATCATGTCACACCATTCATCCATGTGGATTCTAAATAACTCCTACTCGATTTGTTCAATTACACAATTTCTCAACACTCCCCATCAAGAGTCAAGATGGAGCACGGAATATTCATGTGGGATAACACAACGATTAACATATAGGTAGAGTATATAACTCAAATATAACTTAATCGGAATTGCATCTCTCGTACTTGGACACTCATCCTTGAGCTCTTAAATGCTTTGGATATAGAAAACTGAAGTGGGCTTTTACAATGGAGACCTCTATAAGTGTTACCACCATATAAAAATCTAAAAATAGTCTTCCATCTTGAAGTAGTTGCATTGGGTCCCTTAAAGAGATCCTCTAACTAGGCTTCTCCTTTACATTGGCTAAGAGAAAGTGATCTATTCACTAGAGTCTATATTGATCACCCCGAACTGAGCCTGTTTAAATGTGTTTGATAAATAATGGATGGATGCCCAAGGGATCTTAGTTTTGGATTTAAACCCAAGAATAACCCAAGATAGATCTGAATGGAGGCAAAGAATGTTTGAAATGCGAGCCCACGGCGAGCCATTATGCAATAAATGTTATTGCAATTCACTCCTTAATCTGAAATGAAGAATACATAATTTGCATAATAGGTCCCTTAGTACAATTAGGGTTATGTACCATGGCCATCTTAATGATCATACAGCCGTTGATTCAATTATTGAATCATAGAGGCTGGTGCTTGGATGAATATCTAAAGAGTTAGATTGAGGACTCATCAAGCACCGTCAAATGATTGTTAAGAGATGATCTCCAGCCTGAGTAGGAGATGGCAATCCTTATCTCTAAAGGCTGATATCTGACCGACCTCTTGATGCAGGTCCTCTGCATAGGAATAGAGATTCGGAGGTGTCAGATTAGTTAGGTCAAAGAGTTGACTTAACGAGATCGAGATAACCAAAGTCCTATATCGTATCTGTCATGATATAGGCACACATCCTCTGACCGGAGACAGATGTGTTACTATATGTCTGAGTATGTACATTTGGCAGACCAATAGGTTGATGACCTAATCAAGGTCTATACACCGGCACGCTGGTGTGCATATAAGGGCATATGAGTAATACGATCTCTCAAAGGGATCATACAGGTTCAGTTACTGAACTGGAAGACATGAGCTCACTCATGAGATATTGGGAAAAATCAAATTCCGTGCGCACGGTCGTCTCGCTTTGGAAGCTTGACTGGATTTGTAGGTTTGATATATACTTTTGGAAAGTATATGATCAAGACCTAGGTATGATATATGCTTTTGGAAAGTATATGATCGATACCGACTCCCAATGATCGAATGAGAAACTTACTGATAAAACCATGAAGTAGACAGTATAAAGTTGATCCAATACTTCGGGTTTAGTCTGAGTCTTCCAGTATGCAGGATGTACAGGTATTGGGAATACCTGAGGGTGATGTGATCATAAACGATTGTATAACCATGACGCTTCCATTCCTAGGGAGTGATGAAACGGGTCTGGATTTTAGTGACTCCTCTCAGTAGAGAAGTGATCTGATCTTGGTCCAAGTGTTGGACATTGATCTGAATGTGATTCAGATGCAATGAGAAGATTAGATTTACGGTCTTGATTTAATCAAGCATCTATGGGAGGCCCGCGATCTGGATTTGAGATACGATCTCAATATCCATGTCACTATACGTGGAACAATACAATCGCCCTGTCTTTATCTCCAAGTATCTGCGGAGAAAGCGCATTATCCTTGAAGGAGTTCATGGATAATTCTATTGTTGATTTATGTATCCGAGCATTGAGAAAATGGATAATTAAATGCGATTTAATTATCATGAATAATATGAATTTGATTCATATTATAAAGAGAGTTATCTAAGATAATTAAATGTGATTTAATTATCAAAGATGTAAATAATGTGAATATGATTCATATTATTTGGACACAAGAGAATAGAGATCCAAGATGATTAAATATGATTTAATTATCATGGATATGAATAATGTGGATAGCAATATTCATATTAATCAAATATATTATAAATGTGATTTATAATATATAAGAGAGAGATGTTTGTAATTTACATTTGTTAATTAAATGTTAATGTGAATTGGATTCACATTAGACATTAAATTGAAAATGTAATTTACATTTTGTTTTGGGTTGTGAATGTGATTCACAAATTTCCAATGGCATGATTGCAATGTTCACAAAATAAATTGGATTTACTTTTGTGAAATAATTTGCAACAAAAGTTGTTGCAAATATTGGAGAGAATCATGAGATAATGTAATCTCATGTAATAGGAAAAAGGAAGCTCCCTTCCTAATGAGGAGAGGGGACGGCCACAATTCCCATGAGGAATTGGTGGCCGTCCACCCTCCTTATGGAAGGAGGCTTGCCTCCTTTCCTATCTCTCCAATGGAGATTGATTTGATATAAATCAAATTATATTTAATATATATTTGATTTTTATTAAATTAATTGTTGTTGTGTATTTAGCAACAAATCATGACCATTGAAAGAAACACAAATTAATGTGGACCATTGGATTTGTGTTGATACATGGATTGAGATCCATGGATCCCAAAACCCTATAAAAGGAGAGGCACCCCATTGCTCTTCTTGACACATAAGTTGAAGCAACAAATCTCTCTCACTCTCTCATTCTCTACACGTCCTCTCTCCATCTCTCTCATGTGGCCGTCCACCATGGATGCCCTAGAGAGGTTCTCCATCGCCGCAGCATCGTCGTTATGCTGCCCGATGGTTTGCTCGTGGATCTCTGTCTCCTTCGGTGCGCCCCGCTCGTGAAGAAGACATCGGATCTCGTGTGTCGAGATCAGGAGATCCGCCGCTTGGATCATCAACATGGATTGCGAGAAGCACGCGGTTCATCCCCGCGCTCGCAAGCGTCTCCTCCGACGGATCGGACTTGAGACAGGAGGTCTCTTCGTTTAGAGACTTGATCGCAACCACGCTTCAAGAGGTAAACCTAATACTTGGTTGTGGTTTAGACGAAACGATCCGAGAAGTGTTCTTGGATCATGTGGTTTCGTCACATGAAAATTTTTAATTTCCGCTGCATAGAACAACTAGTGCGACTAGTCGTTCTTCGTCGTATTCGATACGACGATCACGCTTCCGTGATGCGCTTGAGGATCTAACCATATCCTTCAAAGAATCCATGTAGCCGACCATACTTAATGTTGGAAAAGGCTTTGTTATTGTTGTGAATGGATAGACCTCCATTTGAGACCCATCAAAAAAAAATATTTCATAAGTATCTGACATACATGGTCCACATTCAAACTCTAAGCCCCACCTCTCAACGGAAGATCTCGTATATACACGTAGTGCAAATCATAAAGGTGTTCACTAACAACCCCATCTCACATATCCATGTGGGAATACAAAAGAATTCCAATATCTCTTTATTTCTATTTCTTCCTTCTTTTTTCAACCGCATTTCTTCCCAATCTCCTTCGGTTTATTTCATTCATTTTTTAATTGTCCCTTCCTTACAGACGTTATCATCTCCGTTTTTTTTATTTCATTTATTTTTTAGTTATCCCTTCACATGGATGGTTATCGTCATTGTTTCTTTTTCACGGTATTTTTTCTATGCATCCATCTTTTATGTGCAACCCACTATTGTTTCTTTTTTTTGTCAGTTGGGCCCACAAAATGAAGAAAAAATAATAATAATGGGTTTCATGCCCATGAGAAAGGAGCAGAGACCCCTACTTCCTTCCTAATTTCCTTCTTAATGAAGGTAGGGTTCCATGGGGAAACTACCCAACACCATCAATCTTCACACTCAACCATCACCCCTCTATGAGTTTGTCGATCAATGGGCACTTCAACTAGGATCCACCGCATAAGGTTGGGAGAACCCACAGCGCCTCATCTTGCATTGCTGACATGTATGCAGCAGATTCCTCAATTGTTGATCATTGATTCAGTGAGGAGATCATTGTCGTTTCTCTTATGATGCATCCTTGAGGGCTCGTGGCATCACGCACTCGAACAAGTTCACCATCACTACTCCCAGCTCCTAGGGTTTACCGGGGGGCAACCTATTGAACGATGGTGGGATGATGACACTTTTCTCTCCTACCATCCCCCTCCCACCAATACGTAATCAAAGATCTTGGACCATTACGATATTTCCTTGGGACTGAGGTCGCTCGTTCCAAATGAGATCTTGTTATATCCAAAAGAACGAATGCTCCTAACCTACTAAGAGAAACTGGAATTTTGGGATCCAAGCCAGCTCAGATTCTAATGGATCCCAAAGCACACATCTATGAACCTAGAGAGAATGGAGATACAAGCTGCTACAGGTGGTTGGTCGAGAAGCTACTTTATATGACCATCACTAGGCCATGCATCTTGCTTGCAGTTGGCAAGCTTAATCAGTTCATGGATTGTCCTAATCAGGCCAACTATGATGCATGCATGATGACCTTGAGATACATCAAGTCCACTCCAGGATGAGGATAGGTGTTTACCGAAGGGGCCACTATGGATCTTATGGTATATTCTGCTGATTATGGAGGAAATCTATTGGATAGAAAAATCAAGATCTGGCTTTTCTACCTACCAAGCAACCTAGCAGGGCACTTGATAACTTGAAGGTGTAAGAAACAAGCAATAGTTTCCTGCTCTGCTCTAGAAAGTGAGTGCATGGTAATGGCACTTGTAGCAACCCAGTTAGTACATATCTGATCTATACTTGCGAACTTAACATAACTCGTACTGGAGTAATAAAGCTCAGATGTAACAACAGGGAAGCAATGCATATAGTCGACAATCCCATGTTTCGTGAATGCACAAAAAATAAGGATGCCCATTGTCGTTACACCAGGGATATAATACAAAGGGTTTTTGTGCACCTCTAGTATGACTTCAGATAATCAGACTCACCAACCCTATTGCTTACACTCAGTTGGAGAGATGTTGTAACAAGTTGATTATGATAAATATATATGCTCCAGCTCAAGGAGTGTTGAGAGATATTTCTGTAAACCCTAACCCTAGGAGTATTAATGTACTCACTCTAGAGAGATGTCTCTTATTTCTAAAAAGCGCCCAGGATTCTCGTTCTAATCAAGAAATTCTCCTTAAATTCTCAACCATGTACAATGTCACATCGTGTTAATTTCCTCCCTGTTGGTGCTACGTCCTCTTAGATTTGCATATTGCAGCCTCGATCTGCACTGTTTTGTTTTTTAGCAGAACTTTGTGATTTTTTTCGTCAGGATTCAAGTGCAGCTTTGTCTTACTGCCATCACACAGCAGTTGTCATGGAAAGTTGTTGTCATTTTAATCATCTCTTCCTAAGTTCCTAAAGAGGAATCTCTGCCATCACACAGCAGTTGTAATGGAAAGTTGTTGTCATTTTAATCATCTCTTCCTAAGTTCCTAAAGAGGAATCTAACATCGTCATTGCCACTTTTTTGCGGTGTTCTTCGCAAAAGGCGATCGATTTTTTATACACAAACTTGGGGAATAAAAATCTATAGATTAAACTTTAAGAACTTACGTAAAAACAATGATTGAAATAAATCGAACACTAAAGATAAACCTAGAATCAACTCGTTGTCATGTAGAAATATGAAACGCGGAATGAAAGACTAACAAAACATGCTTTACGTGGAACTCTACTCTCTAAGGAGTAGGATAGAACCGTGGGAGAAAGCCTCAAGGGTTAGGTTTGGGTATGCTTTTCTCAATGACTTCATGAGATATGGGGCACTACATATAGGCTTACCAACTCTACCAAGTATGGTCACTCATCGATGTGTGACTAAAAAAATTCCCACTCAATTTGCCCCGTTACTCAATTCCCCTAACAAATACAGAAGGGGTATACCCACCTTACACATTCTTTTAATGAGCAGATTGTTCACATTTTCACCAACATCAACGTTGGGTGACATGGTTCCATGCTTAGCATAATGAATCTCTATGCTCTCTACCTTGAAAGGAAGTATTGAGAGTATTATCGAAAGACTGCTCCTTTGTAATCCTTTTTTTATTTTTTTTTTTTGGTTCTCTATATAGTATCCACTATATAAGAAAAAATAGGGAATCTTTTATCATTATGAAATACCATCTTATTTTTCTACAGGAATACTAGACAAAGGGACCCACATGTGCACATGGGCGGAAGAGAGACCTTGTGCAAGCACTTGGGTAGAGAAGAGCGCTTACACAAGAGTATTAAACACGTATAAACCCTGAGCAAGAAAATGGGAATGTTCACCTAGCATACAATCGTGAATAAGGATCAATCCAATCTTGCAATAAGAGAGGAGGGAGTCAACAGTGAATAAGTGCAGGCAGGATAGCTCTACTGCTACACTCTAAGATACCAAGTTCAGAAATTTGAGACTCAAATAATGAAAAGAGAAATCCCCCGCCAAGTCCTTTAGTATAGGGAAATCGCAGGCAGCCATCACAAAGAATTCAAAACAAACATAAAAGGACAAATGACCATATTTGTTGACAATTTTACTATGCTCCTACGACTGAATGCAATCTTCCACATGTATGTGTAAACCACAATTACAATATGGCTTCCGCCTGGTAGTTTCTTTCTGCATGTCTTCTGCATCAGATTTCATTACATCTCATAGCCACCATCATAGTTCCTTCTTTAGATACCATCAAGTTAAGATACCATTAAGAACTAAATGACAATATGCCATCAAGTTAAGGAGTCAAATTCCTAAGTAGTACCTGGGAAATACATAATTACCTAGGTTCTACGTAATGTTTTTTTTTTACTCAAAAACTACAAAGGTGTCGCATGTTCAACATGCGACACCCCTTAAGTTTTTTTTTTACCCAGGAACTGCGTTAGTGTCGCATGTTCAATATGCGCTATAGATAGCGCATATTCAACATGCGACATATGTCCAGGGAATTCCTATCGAAATGGACTGTACAGGTCTCGCAGGTCTCAAAATTTACTGGATAGGTATCGCATGTTGTATATGCGACATGAAGGGATAACGCATGTTCAATATGCGTTATCCTTCCAGGAAATTTTCATCGGAATGCCTGGGGCAGGTGTGTGCTTTGAAAATTGAACATATGACGCATGTTCAAAATGCGTCATATTTACAGTAAAGTTTTCGGCGAAAATGGCTGTCCAAGTGTGGGCTTTGGAATGTCAAGTTTTTAAAAAACCTTGGAAAGACATTTTTGTAGACATTCCCATGTTTTTAATGTAAATAGACATTTTTGTAAACATTCCAGACAATGCAAACACTGTAGACATTCCAAACATCAAAGAGGACATTTCAATATAGACGTGTTCATGATTACACTTTACATTTTTTGCATCATATTAAAAATTACATTGATTACAATTCAACGTTTTTTCCTCCTATGGTATGTAATCGTAGAATCTGGAGGATGGAACGGTAATAGACGGTTCGCTGTCTCCTACGTGTGTGGGCGCCAGCATCCTCAGCCAACTCTGAAAATCCTCATCCACAGCGGACTCCTACGTGTGTGGGCTGTCTGGAAATGCTCGAGCGTGTCTCTGTACGACTAGCTCGTCTGCATCCTCAGCCAACTCTGAAAAATTGGTGGACAGCCAGCTTGCTGACACCCTGCTGCCAACTATGTCTGCGGGCAGTGGCCTAACACCCAACAATTCCTCGCATGTATCTGCCCATGTCGCTCCAGGTGTTGTCTCCCCGGTAACCGCAGGCCCATCAATTCGCAGCCCCAAAATGAATGCCACATCCTGCAAGGTGATAGTAATCTCCCCACTAGGCATGTGGAAGGTGTGCGTCTCGGGTCTCCATCGTTCAACTAAAGCTGTCACAAGATGCCAATCCAGGGTAATGAACTCGAGGTCTGAGATGCATCCAAATCCTGCTTCGACTACGTAAGGCAGTAGCCGGTCATCCAAAGGGATCCGACGTACATGTGTCTCTCGTCGCCGGCAACGCAACCACGAAGATTCCTACATGAAAATTGTTAGGAAAGAAAATTGAAGGAAGGAAGAAATTATAATTACTTACATCGCCAGCCCAAACTCGACGTGAACGATGACGCTCCTGAAGGCGCAAAACTGAAGGATCAATTGGGCCGGGATCCATCTGAAAAATACAATATTCAATGTTAGACAATACAATTCAAAAAAACTATATGAAAGAACAATATCCCAAACAATCGAAAATTCCTAATATACGAGTGTAGCATACTTACTCGAATTTGGACATTTACGTCGGTTGTGACCTTGACCACCACAATTTCCACATTTATTCTTATTCCTGCTCGTCGTCGGCTCATTTGATGTGGATGCTTGAGAATTGCTTGTGGCTTTGTTGGGACAACCACGGTGTGTGTGACCCAATATTCCACAATAGGAACATGTATTTTGCCGAATCACGTCTCTAACATCCATTTCATTATGTATTCTTGTTGTACGTGGACGACCTTGGGGTCATCCCTAACAAGAGTTAGCAACGATCGGGACATGAATTTGTAGTCCAACTGAGGGTGATCTTGATTAACTGTTGGGTTTATACAAGTGTGTGCCCCAACAACCTTGGAGATCACCCACAGTCCATCAAATTTTCTGAAATGTCCTCGTAAATACCAAACACAACCATTTGCTCTCTGCGAACAGAAAACCGACCATATCAAGCTGGTGGATTCTTTGACAATGAAGTCAAAATGTGATAGAATGTGGAACTTCTTCACAGCGTACACCAAATCCTCCCTACATTTGAACGTCCTACCCTTGCGGATTTCGTCAGCAACACCATCAAGTCTAGACTTGCTTCGAATGTCGTCTTCATATGTTGAACGAGTATTAGACCCTCTAACCCCAAAAAAGGGTATACGGGGTGTAATAGTATGCGCGGTTTGTTCATCAGTTGGGAGCTCCTCGTCCATCAGATCATCTTCGACATCTTCGCTACCTTCTTCCAGGTCATCATCGGTACCCCAAGGGATGAAATCCTGATCCATCCGGTTAACCTCTCGCAGCAACGGCTCACTCAAGCCCAAATCCTGAACCGTGCTTGGCTGCGTTACAGGCGCATCCGTATCATGGTCGGGTCCCGTGGTTGGGACAATTCTTGGTGGTGTGCTGCGGACAACTGCTGCTTGTGTGCTCGGGACTCCAGACGATTCGTTGTTAGTCATAACAGTTGGGACTTCGCTCACAGATACATCTTCAACATAAATATCGGTAGGCATTGATTTCTCAATGGTCCGAGCGTACACAATAACTGTCTGCACATCATCATCATCGACAATAGATGAAAATGATGGTTCCTCCCCTGGGCCTCGAGGGACGTGATGTAATAATCGGATTTTTTGACTGTCAACATCCAAGTTGAACTTACGGCAAATCAAGTTCAACATCTCATCGAACGTCATATTAGGAGTCAACACAAACCCCCTCACGTTGGTTGACGATCCGGACATGAGTGTACTACTCACATGACACATACAATACAACTGCTCCATTCTAACCTAATACGTGACACAACGCACAAGCAAACGTCATACATTCGAGAAATGAAAATAATATGCATATGATACAAAAAAATTAAAAAAAACGTTTTACCAAGTCCGATTGTTCGCAGCAGGTGATTAGCCCTAACGAGAAGCGGGGACGGCTAGGACGGTGACAATCACTGAAAACACGGAAAAGGAGTGTTCCGCGGGGCTAGGAGTGACCAAAATGGGTGTTGTTGAGAGAGGAGGATACCAAAAGATGAGGGTGGAGAGGAGGACGTCGGGGGCGGCTGGTCGCTGGAGAGGAAGAGGGAGTCGGGCAAGGGCGCGGGGAAATGAGAAGGCCGCTGGGCGCGGGTCTTAATTAGGGTCGATATCGCATGTTGAATATGCGCTATCTATAGCGCATATTGAACATGCGACACTAACGCAGTTCCTGGGTAAAAAAAAAACTTAAGGGGTGTCGCATGTTGAACATGCGACACCTTTGTAGTTTTTGAGTAAAAAAAAAACATTACGTAGAACCTAGGTAATTATGTATTTCCCAGGTACTACTTAGGAATTTGACTCCAAGTTAAGATACCAATGGAGCAAAAAACCAACATTTATTGGCATTTCCCACCAACTGTTACTCATACATGGTAAGAAATGATTTCCACAAGATTGCATTGTTTCACGTGCATGTTAGATTTTCCATCAAAGAGATACTCACCGTTTCTAAACTTAGAAAAATTATAATGTAAAATTTATAATTATATTCTCTGCTACTTGTTTGTAAATCAAAGAAAAAATTTACACCCTATACATTTCAAGTTGCATTTATGCAATTTTATCATGTTTTCACAAATTTGACCAATTACGGGCAATTAAAAAAGCACCATTCAGTGTCAGACAATCAACTTATTTCTAGTTTGGAGTTTTGGATCTTTAATGGATATGCCCCAGAAATTGCTTTTAATATAAAACTCAGCTGCAAGTTGACTGTCTGAACGAATTTTGAAAATGACTGTAGAATCCATACATGTTCAACAAATTAATGAATGTGTACCCAAATCAGAAAAATAATCAGATAAAAAGCAAGACCTAACCTGATGAGGCTTCAACCAGAAAGAAGTACTGGGCGGTATCCGTATAGGATCCTCGTTTTTCTCCCTGAAGGCATTTACGATATACCCACCTTTCAAATCTCCGTACATTTCAGTATTCATGATTTCCGAGCTCATATCATCTAAAACAATATTGTTCATAGGCTGTTGAGCATATTTCATAGATTTCAAATGTTCTTGGCGAGCCTGAAAAATGTCAACGAAAATAAACGAATGAGAATATAAATTAACATCATAATATGTGTATGTACAAAAATAATCTACGATGATATTACCTTTTCTAATTCTATTTTTTGTTTAGTTTCTTCAGCGAGTTCAGCATCATCAAGTATCCTTCTTATCTTCCTCTTGTGTTTTCTTTTCCTGCCACAAGAAGTAAGAACTGCTGATCCATAAATTCTCACAAAGATATAATCGTAAAAACAGAAAGATAACAGCCTAAAACACATAAAAGCAAGCCTATCAATTCCTACAATTAATCATTACCAATCAGTTCTTTCCAGAAATACGCATGCAAACAAACTTGCCAGGTCAAGGACACAACTAGAAGCAACTTATGGTGTGCATACTGACGAAAAATAAATATTAATTTGCACCATCATGAGCAATCAATAACAAATATGATTTATGTGGTTCAAGACGGTGTGTCAGGTGTGACTGTTTGCCTTCAAAGGAGAAGGGACCCAATGGATCAGACTTCCATATCAAACTTCTCAAGAGATGCAAGAATTGTTTTTTAAATACACGGAGAGGTGGATCCCGAAATGGGACCCACCACAAAAATTCTATTAATTAGTTAATTTGTAAAAATTACAGTGCACGTGACCAGGCTGTAACTAAAGCCCACAGTACTCCAGAATATTCTCAAAATAAAACAATCGACCCCTGAAGATATAATCATTCCTGTCACACCAAATTGCCCACATGAGCGCAAAAGGACGCGAGCTATCTTCATGTCCATTGCTGCGAATAGCCTGGATGATGTTCCAGAACACAGTTGAACGCCCAATATCAAGCCCCTCAATCATTGTCTTCCCCCAGACCTCCGCCGAATGAGCACAAGTGAAGAAGAGGTGGACCATATCTTCCCCCTCGTTGTGGCACCTATCACATATGACATCCTCATCATGTAGAATTCTACCTCGACGCTCCTTGGTAAGCAGCTTTCCATATCTAGCCAGCAACAAGAAAACATTGACTCTTTTTAGAATTTTGTTTCTCCAAATAATTTTGTTATTAATCATGAAATCATGAGCTCTTCCTACACATCTTGTTGAGTTTCTATGAAAAATCTATATGCTTTCTTCACTGTGAACCTTTCATCACACCATTCAAATGGTCCCTCCCACCAGTAGGGTCATATGAATCTGTCACCTCAACGTGCATCCTCCAAAATACGACCATTCTTTAATCGGAAAGCTCGGAAACAAATGTAGGTGTACATGTCTCATTCTACCAAATATTATGAACCATCGCATTACAGTCAGCAAGCGCCAAGAGACTAGGATATCGCTCCCCCAAAATGCCATCGACGTTCCAATTATCAAGCCAAAATATGAAGATGTGGTCATTGTCAAGCA
Organism: Ottelia alismoides; assembly: GCA_037367405.1. Classification (NCBI taxonomy): domain Eukaryota; kingdom Viridiplantae; phylum Streptophyta; class Magnoliopsida; order Alismatales; family Hydrocharitaceae; genus Ottelia; species Ottelia alismoides. Next base: position 156,471 of record JAZKJV010006932.1, read on the forward strand.
CCGATCGCATTTGCATCCCCATCTCCGGTATAATCTTGCAAATTCCTTGCCACAATGACGAAGAAAAGAAGATGAGGCTCACCTCCAATGAGCCCTCAACGCCATAGATCCCCTTCACAAGTCTGCAAACCAAATCGTCGGACCCATTGTTTTTAAAAATGCGCCTCAAAGCGCTGAGGTGTACGCCTTGAGGCACTTTTCAAGGAAAAACGCCTCGAGGCTATAGCCTTAAGAAGCCTCAACGAGGCATGTGCCTCGAGGCGCTGCCTCATATATGTGTTGTTTTTTAAATTTTTTCTGCAATATTTTTTCTTTTCTTTTTTATTGTGAGTATTTCATCGTTCGTGGACAAGTATTTTCAAGTCTTTAAGCTCATGATTCACTGAAATGCATTTTTTTAAATTTATTAACATATTAAGCTTATTTTTACTTTTTTATGTATGATCTTTATAAATCAACATGAACAAAAAATTGAGTCTAGAGTCCTTAAATCTAATGTCTCTACTCTTTAGTTTGAATCAAGCATAAATGCTTTCTTTATTAAAATGTTTGGATGCAAGTCCCCTACTTTGACTTAAATTTTGAAAAGTATATTTTTCTAAACATGTCTCATCTTTTCTCCTATTCAATCAGGACTAAATTAATACACAAAAGCATGCATGAACAAAGATGGTCATAACATGCAATATTCAAGTATGTTCTCCCCCAAACCTTAACGTAAAGTAAAAAGTGATCACAGATCCACTGCTTACTCTCTTATCATTCTCAATTGAATGACATACATATCTCACCTAATTTTGAAAATGACATGTTACATTTAGTTTCTTCAGTTAGATTTTATTCAAAACTTTAAATTTTACGGAGAGAGTTGCCCATTAATGTGCTTACATATCCATATTTACTTGACTCATTTATAGTTCAAAAAAAGAGAGTTATATAACAACTTGTATGGTTAAACCATGATGTTAGCATTGAAATGTCATGGAGTTATGTAATTAATCATAACTATTTAATTTCTAGAACTAGAAAATTGTAAGAATGATTAATTATTATGTTTATGAAAAAATTTCTTTCACAAGTGAGGCTTACGCCTCGAGGCAATACTAGGAAAATGCCTCGATAGTATGCGGCTCACGCTTTTTAAAACCTTGGTCGAACCTCCCCAACAATCTTATCACTCATTTAGCCAGTAAGGCCCTATCCATCCCTTCAACTTTCTGAACCCCCAACACTCAATTCCTCTTCGACACAGTGATCCTATCCCACAAGATCAAGTGAAATCCTCTTCTTTCATGCTCCCCATCTAAGCAAAAAGACCTTCTCATCAGCATTTCCAACCTATTCCTGACACCGGCCAGAAGAATCCTCGTGAAGAAGAAAAAGATGGGGATAGCTGACAATACATACTTCAATAAAACCAGCTTGCCGCCTTTAGATAAAATCGATGCCTTCCAACCCGCCAACTTAGCCTCCAAAATATCCACAACTGGTTCCTAATTAGCCATTCTCAACTTCTCAGCCAACGTCTTAAACGTCTGATTTCAGTTTCGTTTCGGTAAGCCAGGAAAGAGAAATTCGGTGGAATTTCGATGACATTTCGATGAAATAGACAGAATTGGAGAAATTACTTGAAAACTCATTTTTAAAAAAATAAAGACTTCTAATATTCTTTAACTCAATAAATGAAATAGAAGGATAGTTTTTTTTCTAATGATAAGATATTAATATGATATCTTACATTAAATTCCCATCCAATCATCTCAACAGGAAAGAAGTAGTATATTGCTCAGAACCAGAAACAGATTTGGAACATAATTAGAAGAAATTGGTTTCTCCTCTTGAACATGAAGAGAATGGTGACATGTGAGCACCTCTTCAATAAGAATGATGTGACATATATGATAACTACTAATAAAAACATATATATCAAAATAAAGAAAAATAAGAAAAATTAGGATCTTCAGTTAAAATTTTAAATTAACTCATAAATCTTGTGTTTAACTAATTTGGTTTGGATTTACATTTAAAATATAAAAACTAACTAAAGAAACTTCTTTAAAAAATGTAAAGCACTCTAACCACTCAATACATTAGCGAATAAATAAGTGAAAACTCTTTAATATATGCAAATTTCAATGAAAGCGAAGGGTAGATTCCCTAATTTTTGTTGTTTCGCCGAAACAACTAATTTCGATGAAAATTTGTTGACATTTCGTTGATATTTTGTTGAAATCCTGGAAAAAGAAATAAGGGAACGTCTCAATTTCTATGACTTAAAGAAATGGAAATTTCAAAGAATTTCGGTAGGATTTCATTACATTTTGAGGTCATGTTCTCAATAACAAGAGGTAGCCCTAAATAGGTGGTCGACAAATCCCCAAGAGGCTTCACAAACACCCAGCAATAAGTTTCCCCTCCTGCTGTGAAGAACTAAAAGGCACCATAACGGATTTCTCCCTTTTAATATGCGGCCCTGAGATGTCACTAAATATATCCATGATCTGGGAAATATGCCTAAACAACTCCAACTTCCCTCGTATAAAGATCATTGTGCTAACGGCATACTGAAGAAGGGAAATCGATGTGTCTCCATTACTATAGCGCGACCACCAGCCCTCATTCGAAGCCGGCTTTATCATAACGGCCAAAGCATCCACCACGATGACGAACAAAAGAGGGGACAACAAGCACATCTGCCTAACCTCACCTGCTGCAGAAAGAAGCCCCCTTCGGATCTAAGATTAACCAGAACCGAGTATGGCGTCATCATCATATACCGCTTCATCCAAGCAATCCACATGCACAGGAACCCCCTCTTCTCCAATGATGTCCACGGAAAGAGATGCAAGAATTGTTAGGCTCCTTATATAGCAAAACCATCACATAAAAGTCTCATATCTAGGCAATATAGTGTAATTAGAGACAAAAGAGATCTGATAACCCAATTAGCTTGATTCTTTTCTATTCTTAAACTTCTCCATCAAGATGGCTAATCTCTCGCCCTCAACTTCTCAGCCAAGGTCTTAAATGTCCGATTTCAGTTTCGTTTCCGTAAGCCAGGAAAGAGAAAATCGGTGGAATTTCGATGAAATTTCAATGAAATAGATAGAAATTGGAGAAATTTCTTGAAAACTCATTTTTAAAAAAAATAAAGACATAATATTCTTTAACTCAATAAACGAAAGAGAAGGATAGTTTTTTTTGCTAATAGCAAGATACTAATATGATATCTTACAAAAAAATTCCCATCCAATCATCCCAACCGACAAAAAGTAGTATATTGCTCAGAATCAAAACCAGATTAGGAACATAATTAGAAGAAATTGATCTCTCCTCTTGAACATGAAGAGAATGGTGACACATCTTCAATATGAATGAGGTGACATATATGATAACTACTAATAAAAATATATATATCAAAATAAAGAAAAATAAGACACATATGTCCTTAAGCAGAGTCTGAGAGCAAGGTTTCAGAAGCTCTATGATGTGATAGAGAAGAAGGGGTTTGTGAGATCTACTCCAAATCACTCATTATTTGTCCAGAGGTCCCAGAAGGGGACCGTTGCTATATTATTATATGTTGATGATACTATCATTACAGGAGGCAATGCACAACGGATCAAATCAGCCAAGGATTTCTTAGGTCAACAGTCTAGGCAGTCTACGCTACTTCCTTGGACTGTAGTTCGCCAGAAACCAACAAAGTATTGTGATGACCTAGAGGAAGTATGTTACAGATCTATTGTCTAAGACAGGTATGACAAGATGCAAGCCAGCAACTACTTCCATGGACCCGAATATGAAGCTTTATGATGATGACATTGATGAAGTGGATAAAAGAAGATACAAGGAGTTAGTAGGAAAAGTGTTATTTGTAACTATCACCAGACCATACATATCATTTACAGTAAGCAAAGTGAGCCAGTTCATGCAGCAACCAAGACAGATGCATATGGATATAGTCCATATAATTTTGAGGTACTTAAAGACCACACCTGGCACTGGCCTTTTGTTCAGTAGAGGAACATCTCTTGCTATTACAGCTTGTGTAGATGTTGATTATGTAGGATGCCCCAAGGACAGAAAGTCAACTTCGGAGTTTGCAACATTTGTGGAAAACTCACTTGTATCATGGAAAAGCAAGAAACAAACAGCGGTAGCCCGGTTGAGTGCTAAATCAGAATACAGATCTATGCCACAAGGTAGCACAGAAATGATGTGGGTTAGATCAGTTTTGAGTGATCTAGCAATTGAGGTACCACTTCCCATGCATCGCCAATGTGACAACCAGGTTGCACTAATTATTGCCAACAATCAAGTCTTCCAAGAACAAACCAAGCATATCGAGATAGATCGTCACTACAAAAGAGACATGATCCAGAAAGGTCTCATTTCTATCTCTCACGTTAGTTCCAGTGAGCAGACAGCAGATGTGTTCACCAAGGCTCTGGCCAGAGGACCTTTTCAAAAATGTTGTTTCAAGCTGAACTTGATTGATATCTAAGCTCCAGCTTGAGGGGGAGTGTTAAGAGTTTTATGTTTTAGCATTGTTTTATGTATTTTGCATTTCTTCTTTCCAGAATATGTAACCCATTAGGATTTCTCTCTTCTATATAAGAGAACCCTTGGGCTCCGTGAATAAACAAGTTCTCTTTTTACCACAACAGACTGAAGTATCTATACATAGCATGGTGTCAAATTTCAATGAAATTCCACGAAATTTCTTCGAAATTTCCATTCTTCAGGCCACCGAAATCGAAACGATACATTATTTCTTTTTTTCAGGATTTCAACAAAATATCACCGAAATGTTAAAGAAATTTTATCGAAATTGCATGTCCTTTCAACGAAACAACAAAAATAAGTTAATCAACCCTTCACTTTCATCAAAATTTTCCTATATGAATTTTCACTTATTTATTCATTGATGCGTTGAGTTGTTAGAGCTTGACATTGTTTGAAGAAGGTTGTTTAGTTAATTTCTAAATTTTAGATCTAAAACCCAAACAAATTAATTAGACACAAGATTTATGAGTTAAATTCAAGTTTTAATTGAAGAGATTTTTATTTTTCCTTTATTTTGATATATATGTTTTGATTACTAGTTATTATAAGTGCCACCTCATTCTTACTAACAAAGTGATTATCATGGCACTTTCTTCCAATTTAGCATACAGTTCAAACTCTAGGCAACATGTTGCTCTACATATCAACATGTGCGATGATTATGACGATAATATTACTTCAAAATTTATATTTACAGTTCTATTTTAAAATAAGTGTGCATTTATAAATAATTTATTGACTTAGGAAAATTAAAAACCATAATTTTTTTGGATAAGTCAAGTTTACAGTCATTTCCAAGATTTCCGACGATTTCACCAAAATTCTGCCAAATTTCTCTTTATGGACATTGACGAAATGAATTCGAAATCTAAAATTTAAGGTGTTGCATTCTTGCAGCTTCTATCTGCTACAAGGAGTACATGTGGTTGTACGACAGCTAGGTTGTTAATAACTTTTCAAATATTGTGAACTATTAGGTTGGACATAGATAGTGCATGTGAATGATACATGGTTTCTTGGTATTAGTTTATTTGTTTGTGTCTTGTATAGCATATATTTTACGATCACAAGCTATACAATGCAGCGATTAGACATACATTTTAGAAATATTTGTGTATGTATGTGAGTGTGTCTTTATTTATTATGAAAATTAAATATTTTCTAAGTTACAAGTATTTTGGTAATATACAAGTTCTAAGCTATCATTTCGATCTTCAATTTCTTATATAAGATATCATTTTGTTAGTACTTTGTTGGCTAATATTTTTTCTCTGTTATTATTGCATGTGTCACCATTCTCTTCATATTCAAGAGGTGAAACTAATGACATCTAATTTTGATTCCAAATCCGGTTCTGATCTGTAGCAGTATACTACTTTGAATGTTGGAGCAATTGGATGGAAATTTAATGTAACACATCATGTGAATATCTTATTATTAGCAAAAAAATATGTATTTTTATATCATTTACTGAGTTAAAGAATATTAGAAATCCTAATTTTAGAACAAGATAAGTTTTCAAGGAATTTACCTGATTTCGGGCCATTTCACCGAAATTCCATCGAAATTTCACCGAATTTATCTTTCCAGACTGACCGAAACGAAACAGAAATCCGACATTTAAGGAATTGATATACAGAACATTCCTTTTGTCCGTGCTTGGGCCTTACCACGGGCTCATTCGGACCACACTCATTCTTTACTCAACAGAGAAGGATATGCAACCCAAATCTTTCTTTAAATTTGAAACGCTCATGGTCCAGTAGCCATGAGCGTTTCAGAAAAGCGACGAGTAAGCCGCATACTCGGACGCATACTCGTACTCGGGAGTCTTGCCGCTCAGAGTATGATGAAATGGCCATGTATGTGGGTTGACCCGCATACTCGGCCGAGTATACCTCCTATGCGGCCGCATACTCGGCCGCTTTTCTGATAGAACTTTTTTTATTTAATCTAAAACCCAATAACCCCACCCGCATAATAACATAAAACCGCATACTCCCACTTGGCTAATAAAATAGCGACTTTGAAGAAACACTTAATGAATACAACAAGACAACCCAGACTCAACGGAGGAGTTGGAGAAGGTTGTCAAATTAGATGCACTAGAAAATGAACACGAATTAACTGTAAGAACTGGTTGATTTAATGAGATCTGGATATAGGATAAGAAAAAGCAGGTTGAATGGAGATAGAGATCGAGGCAACGATGGATTAACGGGGGCAGCAACAAACCCTTCTTCCACATGCAAGCTTCTGGTCGGAGGTGCAGGCTCCACATACATAGCATTACCATGGATGGGCGTTAGATTCAGGTAGATATTGAGGTTGGACGAGCCCTTCGTGCACATTTCAGGATTTTAGTTGAAGGGTTCGACGTGCTCGATGGGGGTGGTGTAAAAGAGGGGATAGGGAGATCCCTACAAACCAGGCTGAGGCATTGATTGCTCCTTTCGAGGAGGAGGAGGAGGTAAAGAAGGAGTTTATGCAATTGAATGTCAATTGTGCTCTAGAGCTGGATGGATTTTCGATCACTTTCTACAAAGAGTTCGAGGAAACCATTAAAAGAGATGCGATTGAAGTTCTACATGAGTTCGGAAGAGTGGAGCAGAGTTTTGATTGCTTAAAAAAGGCCTTGCTCTTCCTTTTGCCGAAAAATATGGCCCATCCAGAGTTGAGAATTGCAGACCTATCGCCCCTTCCAATGGGATGTACTTGATTGTCGTAAAGATGCTAGCTAATCACCTCTAGGTTGTGCTACATGACATCATCTCTCTTAAGCAGACTACTTTGTCATGGGCAGAGAGACGGCAGATGGGTGGATAACAACATCGGAAATGGTGGTGACTGGAAAAAGAGGAATGAAAAAGTTCTTTTTGTGGAAGATAGATTTCTCTAAAGCCTATGACTGCGTGAATTGCAGATTAATCTGGACGTCTCTACAGAAGAGCGACTTTCCCAATAGGTGAATTACTCGAGTCAAGTGATGCACTACTACTGCATCGTATGTGGCTTGTTAGTCATCCCGAGGGGGGTATTTCCATCCCCAAAGGGGGTACGTCAAGGATGCTCCCGACACCTCTTCTCTTTGTGATTGTTGCCGACGTGCAGTCAGTAATGTTAAGACTTGCTACAGATGCAGGTTAATCTGAGGGGTACAAGCTTAAGGATATATCTATTCCTATCCTCCAATATGCATATGATACCATGATTTTCTTAGATGGATATGTGGAACATGCAAGGAGAGTGTCTCATATTATGCATATTTTTGGAGAAATATGTAATCTTCGCCTAAATAGAGAAAAGTCCATGTTTGTACCTTTTGGCTTTGTTGAAGGGTATACCCACGAGCATTATTGCAATATTCGATCGAACGGATCGAATACTCAGCCAAATATTCTTATTTTATGAGGTGATCAAATAGAATATAGCTAATCAGTCAATATCCAATCCAACCCGAATATTCTCGAATATTCAGGTATTCAACCGGCTATTGCAACAAACAACTAATTTTTATTTTTATTTTTTATTTTAAAAGTTCTCATTTACACCAATATCACCACAAATGTTAAAGCTCCATATATTTAACTTGTTAAGTAATATTTTATCTTAGACTTTTATTGATTGATGACCATATATGTAATATATGAGAATATATGTATTAGATATATTTTTTATATTCAAGATAATTAAAAAATACACGACAAAATAATTTATAATATTCTCCTAGATACCGAATATTCTTTATTCAGTGACCCCTACAACAGGATATTGCATACCAACTTCTGCAACACTGCCCATCAGGTGGGCCTGGTTAAGGTGCCAGTGTGGGACACTTCCTGTTACATATCTGGGCCTCCCTTTGGTGGATGGACGACTTCGGTCCTTTGACTTGAAGTTGGTTCTCGACAGAACGGAAAGCAAGGTGGTTGTAGGAAGGCCAGATCGTTATCTAGATGTGGTAAGCCAGTACTTCTATAACATATATTGTCAACCATCCCAATTTTTTCTATTCCACAAGTCTGCTTTCGACGGGTGTAAGGACAAGGAAGGAGAGTATGACGAGAAGATTTTTGTAGGCAGGTGAAAGGTAATAAAAGATAGGCATGCATCTCGTTGATTAGGAAACAGTGACAAGATCAAAGGGTGCAAGTGGTCTGGGTGTACTGATGTTTGAGTCCATGAATAAAGCACTCCTGGCTAAATGGGTTCTAAGATTTTAGCCCGTGGGGCAGATCTGAAGATCTAACTTGCATATTGGTGCAGAGGATTTATGGAGTTCATGGCGAATTGGTGGGTAATTGGACTCGGTTTCCCTCATCACTGTGGAAGGGAATTACACATATTCAACCAAAATTGGGGGAGATGCTCAGGTTGGTACTAGGAAATGGAGAAACCTTTGTATTCTGGTTGGATGATTGGACCGGTCTTAGGATTTTGATTGAGAGGTACCCGCTCTTGTTTGTGTTTGCACCTTGCGAAGAACCAGAACTTAGTAGTTGTGGTGTGTGGGTGAATGGCTCCTAGCCTCCAACATTGATGACACAATTCTCAAAGCAGAGGTTTCAAGAGTACTTGGTTTTGCTTGAAGACTTGAGGGATGTAGATGGAATCACCCAAGGCAGAGATCACTTTGTATGGACTATGTTAAAAAACGAAGATGCGGAAGCGTAATCTGAGACAGAATAAATAATAGAAATGTCGGGATTTTTACGTGGAACCCTACTCCATAAGGAGCGAGATGAAATCACGGGAGAATGTTTAAAGGGTTGATGTGTTCATTGAACTTTTTCATCCAATACAATGGGTTTGGGGCTTCTTATATAGCCTTCACTGACTCCCCAAGTCCCACAGATAGTAGAGGTGAGACTAAACTACCGGATGGGGTAGTTGGACCCTGGAGGGAACCAATTACACATCTACACTTAAGTGATGTATATACTCCAACACTCCCCTCAAGCAGGAGCATGCAATGTTCAACATGGACACCGAAAGAAATCACTCAAACTCACAATACAAGACACTGCGGACAATATCAACTCAATGCATACACAACTATCAGTTGTTATCGAGGATATTGCTTATCATGTCATGCAAGCGAGGACGAACAAATGGGCTGGAGTGTGAGTCGAACTAGGCCTCCTCATTAGAGAATGTGTGTTGTGCTCTGCACCACACTTGTCAGAGTCACAGAAACTGAATGTACAACTGCTCCATCTCTGAAGGGACGAACTGAAAAAAACATGCAAATATCCTCGTTAGAGTCCACGGTCACTAGAGAATGGTGTTTGAAAGTCTCCTGGGCGGAGAATTGGGTCACACCCATACTGGCTCGAAGAATGGGATCTCTACTTGGAGTCCCTATGAAACCACATGAAAACCCTAGCCCAAAAAGGAATAGAGAATGGGATCTCTACTCTGGAGTCTGGAGTCCCTGTGGATCCAAAGTTCAGAAAGTCAGTATGCGTATTCGTCCGGTCGTGCGGTCTAAAGCGAGTAAGCGGGTAGGCAGAAGTATATGCAAAAGTCTATGCAGATTATGCGTTTTCTAATACTTTAATAAAAAAATAAAAATATACTAATAATTTCAAACATTGGATGTTAATATTTAAAAAATATAACATGAAAGAAATATAAAGTGAAGACTTTTTTTGTACAATGTGATATAAAAGAAAGCATTTCCAAAAGTCGTTCATTTTCAAAAGATAAAGATGTTAACGGTGGAGAGAGTAAAAAATGTTGTAGACTGATTGAAGATAGAAAAATGGTAGATATCATTGTCCAAATTGGAAGGTAACTTTTTTGAAAGTGTAACTCGGTTAGTAAACACCACCATGAACCTTCATACTTTAGTAAATGGTGCATTTATCTACTCAAAGTTAGATATTAAAAAAATCAACCATTTAAATTAAATATATGTTACTTGTTCTGTGCAGTTATAAAATTCCACGTAAATCCGACATCTATATTCATTTTATCCCATAAAAGATCTTAGATAAACATATGTAATTTGTTATATGGTTTTTAACACTTGTGCCCCTCCGAGATATCGCAATTTCAGTTATGCCCCTAACTTTTTGGTAATATCAGTTGTGCCCCTCACTTCTTTCTCCGTTATCACTTGTGCCCTTCCATCAGATTGACTGTCAATGAGTTGACTTAACCATGATTTTTTCAAACCTTGGTTCAGTTAAGAGGGGTATTATTGTCCAGACTCCTCTTCTTCCTCCTCTTCCCCCATCCTCTTCTTCCTCATCCAACCTCCTCCTCCTCCCTCTCCGCCCGGAACTCCTCCCCCGATCCCCTGCCCCGAGCTCTGCCTCAGCCTCCCTCCTCTCCGACCTCCCCCCGCCCCCGCCCCGAGCTCCGCCCCAGCCTCCCTCCGCCCCAACCTCCTGCCGCCCAGAAAACTGTTGACACGATTAAGACCATAAGTATAACCTCCTACGGGAGACCTTGCAGTAGGTCCAGGAGAGAGTTCTTTAGGCACAGCCTTCTTCACCTTGACCATCTTTCCGTTCAACTCGTGAAATGTATTCTGCAATACTTTATCAACAGCATCCTCAGAATCATAAGTAATAAACCCGAAACCCCTGGGTCTCAGGGTGTTGTGGTCGTACATCACCACGACATCCGTGATTGTTCCGAACTGATCAAAATACTTCTTGAAGTCACTCTCGATTACGGTGGATGCAAGACCTCCAACGAAGATCTTCTTGGTGTGTGTTGGACCGGGGGAGCCATGGGCACTACCAATGCTTTTGTTGACCACATGTCGATCGTCCCGGGGACTGCTTTTTTGGCTTCAACCTGGCAAATTCGATAGCCCGGGCAAAAATTTTCTCGATCAAACTAACTGAATTTATTCAGAGAATCGATTTAGCTACAGAAAAACAGAGAACAAGTCTAGCAAGGTCTACAAGCAAGGATATCTAGAGGTGAGACCCAAACGTATAAATGAACTACTGCAATTGTAGTAATGGAAGTTCAAAGACAAGGATCGGAAACTCTTACCACCCGACCATCAGTGGAGTGTTTCTCCATAAGAACATGCTCGACAACAGCGGGATCTGCGAACACGACGAATCTGAATTCACGGGCGCGGCCCGTGACACGGTCTCTCATGATCACAGCTTCAACAACATCCCCATAATTCAAGTACTCCCTCACCCGATTCTCATTCATGTCCCACGAGATTCCGCCAATGAAAAGCTTCCCTGGATCCGACTCCATCCCTTCCCTAAGCACCAAACCATCCAAGTCACCCAAATTTTGCAACCCAACAATCCAAAATCCAATCTTTGCTAATCCAAATATCGAAATTCGATCCATCAATGCATAATTCACGAGACCAACAAATAATTAAGACCCGGATCGGGATTAATTCGACAGATTCACAAACCCAAAAAGCCAACTGAACCGGAGAAAACGGATCAAGAAGCCCGACATTACAAAATCTACGTAGAATTCACATGCAATTCGAACTCAAAAACACGATTGGGTTCCGGAATCCAAACAGCACAAGATCAAGCCGTTGTTAGCTAGGGGATTGCTCGAAAGACACCCACAGATGAAGAAAGGTCAATTCGGAGGCTCCGAGGGATGAGACTAAGCTTGAAGGCCCCGCGCCGAGATTTGGGGAGCTACTTGATGAGGGGGAAGGGGGGAGAGGGAGATGAAGCAAATCAAAGGGCAAGAGAGGACCCCTCATCTCGCCGCCCCCGCCCCGACCTCCCCCCGCCCCAGCCTCCCTCCGCAGGGGAGAGGGAGGCTGGGGCGGAGCTCGGGTCAGGGGGAGGTTGGGGCGGAGGAGGGGGCAGGCTGGGGCGGAGGAAGAGGGCAGGCCGGGGGTGGGGGAGGAGTTCCGGACAGAGAGGGAGGAGGAGGAGGAAGAGGATGGGGGAAGAGGAAGAAGAAGAAGAGGAGGAAGAGGGTGTAAAATGACCATCGAACCCTTTTTCTTAAATTACTTCCGCTTATGTCCTCAAAGTTAACGTCTGTTTGCACTGTGGATGGACTGTCACTAACCCGAGGGGCACAAGTGATAGATTAGCAAGAAGTGAGGGGCACAACTGATATTATCAAAAAGATAGACGCATAACTGAAATTACGATATCTCGGAGGGGCACAAGTGATAAAAACCCATTATTGTATATTCATGCAGTCATTAGATAATGTAAAAAATAGAGTTGATGGTGGAGAATCTAAAAAAATATAGAGTCATTGTTGTTGAATCTAAAAATAGAGAAATTTAGAGGTAAATAGAGCAAGCAAACCCTAGTACAGAAAAAAAGATGACGGAGGAGGAACCCATGTGGAAGTCAAGAAGGTGGCTGAGGAGCAGAGAGTTACCTCTATTACATATGGGGCAACATATGCAAATTACTCGGCAGAGTACCCCATAACCGGCATATTGAGCGAGTACAGCATATTAGGTGTGGTAGGGGGACCGCCTCCGCATATATGCGGGCACCTGAGCTGACTTTCCGGACACTGTATGGATCACATAAAAACTCTGAGATCAAAAACAAAGATGGGTACCACAAAACTGATGATCGTAAATATGTGTGCATCATACTGAAGACTTGGAACCAATTTGAACATTGAGTCTGAATCTGAACTCTGGAATCTGGCTAGCCTGGAACCAATTTGAATACGTGTGCATCATACTAAGATTTTGACAACTGGCTATCCGGGAATCTGGAGAATCTAAAATTTTGGCATGTAGAACTCTACACAATACTCCCCCTTTATCCCATAATGGTCAGAAAGCAATGACATCGACCAAGTTGGGAGAAGACAAGAAAATGGGAAAATAAATCACATAAGCCGATCTCAATTTTTTGGTTTTTTTCTGGTTAGTCCTTTTTGTTTTATTTCTTAAAGCCATTCTCTATTTTTTCTTTAAAGTTGTTCCATTTTTTCAGCTTTTCTTTAAAAAAATCCTTTTTGTATGGTTTTTCTTTTGTATGCGCTCCTTCTATGAAATACAACCCAACTTGAGCCCAAAATACAACTCAGTTCAATTGGACTTACAAAAAACGTGGCCACATCTTTTCTTTCTTTTAACAATTAGTTCCGCCCCTTTTTATTCATTTTTTAACATAGCAGAGCCCTAATCAGGTCCTCTCTTTTGCCTATAGGGCTAAGGGTTCCTTTGTAACAGAAAGAACCCAATTGTCGTCGTCGTAGGGAGCACGGCTGGAAGGAGGCATCACCTCCCATCACTTGCTTCGTTGCATCCTCACGCATTGTCGTCACCGCGCGTGCAAGGAGGTGCCATCAGTGACCTTGGTGATGCGGAGGGAAGTGAACTCTGCCTCGAGGTCCTTGAGCAAGGACTCCAGCTCGACAGTGGGCTTTGTCATGAAGCTCATGGATCTTAATCCTCGTCATTTTTTATGCTCCTCATGATGGTGGATGTCGCAGCTGCCTCGTGTGGAAGGATTGTGGGCGAAGGCTTGGAGGTATCGGTTAAGGAGCGGGATGAAATCACGAGAGAAGGTCTCAACGGGTCATATGTTGCATTCAACTTTCTCCATAGATACATGAGGTCTAGGGCTCCTTATATAGCCTCCAAAGAGCCTCCAAGTCCCACCACTGGTAGATGTAGGACTAAAGACTGGACGGGTAAATGAATCCTGGAGGTATCCATTTAGTCATTTACCCATCTACAACATAAGAGGCGCACAACCAAATACTCCAACACAACTCCATCGAGATATCTTCACAGTCAAGCAGAATGACCACCCTCTTCATACAGTATACACATCTCTCAGGGTACGTTTGAGAAATTGTACAGCTTCACACCTCTTGCAGCGACAAGAGGTATCAGCGATGGCCTTGAGCAATGCATGGAGATATCGCGCGAGGAGCACTACCTAGGGGGTAATCTTCGAATCTGAGCAGCTCTCACCTGATTTCTTCTTCTCAATTGATTCTAGGGCATCAAGCCCTTCTTCGTGGGTAAGGAACTGTGGTTGGGGGTTGCTCTGCCTAGAGAACATTGTAGACAGTGCTACTTCTCCGCATGCGAAAAGATCTTCTTCGAGGTTCTTTGGGGATTGCACAGAGCTCCACCAGATCGGGAGACAAGCATGTTGGAGCATTGCTTCACTAAATCTTCCAAGGCATACCCAATATTATGCGCAGAGAAAGATGCGAGTGAGAATGATTGCTTCTTCGATTGCTTCTTCTTTGACTTGTTCCTAGTGTTGGCGGCATGTTGATCTAGGGTTATCGGTTCCCAGAAAGAGGATAAGGACCTCAAGATGTGCCATTGCTTGAGATTGTGTTAAGAATTAGGGTTTCAAAAAAAACCCTAGAATTTGCTTGAACTTGAATGATAAGGAACAGTAGATGAATAATCTTCAAGAATAACTAAGAACTGAATCTCCAACAAAAAAACATAAAATCCTCGAGAATCGAACCCACTCTGATACCATGTTAAAAAAACAAAGATGTAGAAAAATAATCAGAGATAAAGAGTAAACAATAAAAACAACGGGATTTTTATGTGGAACCCTACTCCCTAAGGACTGGGATGAAACCACGGGAGAACACCTCAAAGAGCTGATGTGTTTATTGAACTTTCTCATTTGATACAATAGGTCTGGGGCTTCTTGTATAGCCTCAACTGACCCTCCAAGTCCCATAAATAGTACATGTAGGACTAAACCATAAGATGTGGTAATTGGATCATGAGGGATCTAATTACCGATCAACACATGAGTGACACATATACTCCAATGGACTGGCAGTAGCATCTCAGCCAAAAAGGCGTACAGATATTTTGCATGACATCAATATACCGAGCAGGCCCCCTCCAACAAGGAGTACAAGATAATTTGTAGCAGCAGAATTCTACAAAGGATCAACGTGTTTCTTTGGCTTGCATTACATGGTAGACTGCTTAGTGCTTAGCAAAGTATATCAGGATAGACTACTTCATGTTGGGGATGTACTCGGTAATAGATGTGGAGAAGAGAATGAGGACATGGACCACCTTTTCTTCAGATGCAAGCTATCATCTTCGGTTTGATCGCGGGCTGGAATCACTTGGTTGAATATTGTATGCGGCAAATCCTTTGAAACTCCATTAGATCATTTTGCAGCAACTCTCAAGAGCACAGTTCCACTACATTTCTTCTTCTTTGGGACATCTGGTGTGCACGAAATAAATGTATCTTCCAAGGATGTGTTTTACCCATATAATGTACTGGGGCATTATAGAGCCCTCATTCAAACACAACTGTAAAGCTACTTTGATCTACCTAATATAACTATCTGTGGTGGATCCCATCTTGGGATTTCATCTTTTACATTTTCTAAAAAAATAAGGATATCACTCGTTGACACGATAATGAGACTCGTACTAAGAGACATTTGGCCCAAATCATGTATCCATATTAAAGTCTTAAAAAGTAATGGAAAAACTCATACATAGATCTCGAAAATAGATCATGTAAAAATGTACATAGTGAAGCATCAAATATATGAAAATAAATTTACATAGTTCGAGATGATCATGGTGATCATCATACTCCACGAGAGAAGATCCAATAGGGACAGATCTTTAATACATTCCTTAAAAGAGTACAAGGGGCATGGAGATCTATATATAGCATCACCAAAACAAGTTGGAGTATGAAATTCCCATCTTGCAAGTTGCAACAAAAGAAGTCTCTACTCATGTATAAACATCATACATGACAACAAAACATGTGTTCAAGGATAGGCACTGGCAGAAGAGTAAAATACCCGATAATCTACAGTGAGACAAGGGCAGAGAGAAAATCAAAGAGAAAGATGCAGAGTTGAGGGGAAGAATCAGAAGAGAATACAAAGAAGAACTACTTCCTGTTCATTGCTTTGTAAACCCCAAACAACACAGTCAAACAGGCGTCAAGAATTTGTTCATGGTTGTCGTTGTTTCTAGGTATATATATGACACATCTTAGACACTATTTTAAAAATATCTCGATTATGTGACCCTTATACTCTCTCACTCAATCCTTAGTAGATAGAGCCAGGTCCAAGAGATCTGAAATTTTGATTTCAAGCATGTAAGGTAATCACAAAAGAAATTTCAGATGAACTCAACCGCCTACCATCATGGTCGACGGGAAAGGGCACAAGGTCCACCAACTCCATCGAGTATGAAGAAAGAACAACTGCTAAGAGCATGAGAATATTATAATAGCCCGTGTAGGCTACCTTGCATTTCCTTTTTTTCCTTAAGCCTCACCCTTTTTCCCATTCAACCTGTAGATCATCTCAGCATGCCAATACTTCATGACAATACTTCTGTAATTAATGATGACGATGATGAAGATACATCAAAGATCATGCTAGTGAGCATCTTGATCTAGAGGTATGTGATGATTTCTCGAGTAGAAGATAGGACTTGCATGTTCTGCATCAATACAATTTAGAATCATGGAAACATCAATGAATCTCCAACTTGAAGATCTTTTTTTAAGCCAAAAAAGGAAGAAACATGTTATGTTATCTGCCTCAAATATATTAATTCAAAAAAAAGTACAAGAAGTAACTTCTAGTAGCCATGACTCGAGGAGAGTCCTTGCGTGGATACCTACATTATAATTAAGAAACGCTCATAAGAAAAATTAACCACATTTCTAACTAACTAGTTGCCCAAATAATCGCTAACAAGAGAAGGAGCTCCTCGCTAGGATGGTGTTCGACCACGTACAACAACTCCAAGATCATCTCTAAAGTTTGGACATTAGCTAAAGAAATTCCAAAGTCATGCCATATTGATGAAGACTTGTCACATGAAAAGAAAAAGTGATCAATCGTTTCCAACTCCCTAACATATAGCGAGCATAGATCGATCATGCTCGTAAAAAGCCTAGAACATCAGTCGCGGGTCAGGTACATTGTCTCCTCATCAGCCGTAAGAAAATACCAATGCGACTAAGTACCTTAAGATCCCAAATCATCTTGCAGTCCTGGACCAGGAGATAAGGTGCACAAGTTGGCAGTTTATCAGCTATTTTTTTGGCACGCCCCATAGAAAAAATCTCCCTCCTTTCAAGTCCAATGGTCTATGCCTTCCATCGGCCCATTCAACTCTCTTAGAGATTCCAGTATCTGAAAAAGCTCATCCATACGCTAATATGAGAGATATTCACAAACGACGTCATCTAACCTTTAGCTTACTAACGCTTCGCCGTTACTGCTTCACGATTCGCGGCAAAACAAAAAGAGGTGTATATCTAACCGCTAGCAAGCCTCCATCAGTCTAATCTTCCGTCCATAAGGTGAAAGAAAGATCCTCTCCAAGAACAAGATGGAAAAGCTTTGAGAACTGTGACATCATGAACTGTATACCCTTCCTAGAATGCCAAGTGCCATGTGGAGGGTGATGTGTTAGACTTCCATGTGTGCATACCCCATAGATCTTACGGATGAGCCAACAGCATAGATCACCATTTCTACTCCATATTATGGCGACATACTTTAGAAGTAGCAACTTTTTCATGGTCTCCAAGTGAGAAATCCCAAGGCTTCCCCCTGTTTTTGGTGGTATAACCATGTGCCAATCATAAAAGTGGATGCATGATATATCATGACCAGATTTGCTCCAAAAAAATCTCCTCATACGTACCTTAACGCGATGACGCACTCCAACAAGTAGGAGGCAAGACAACATGAAAAAACATGAATAGCAATAAGCACGACTTTCACTAGCACCACATGACCACCTCGTGACAAAGTGGTTGCCTTCTAGCATGCCAACTTCTTCTCCAATTTCTACAATGAGGAGCCAATCAACTACTTTAGTTTATTGCAAGTCAGAGGGAGTCCAAGATAGTGAATCAGAAGGGAAGCAAAGTTGTGCCAAGATCCCCACTACAAGCCAAGGCATCTGTTTCAGAGAGACCAAAGGGATAGCAGTAGTTTTGCTTTTGTTAAGGATTAGATTCGAAAGCTCCGCAAAAATCTCAAGGGTTGCCAGCATTCCCCTTCCTTCCTCCATGCTTCCTCCAATGAAAAATATGGTATCATTAGCGTACAGGAGGAGGGGTATGAAAATCTCGCCACAGGAGTATCCTGCAATAACCCTTTGCTGTATCACATGCCCAACCATGCAAGCCACAACATCAACAGCATTGACGAACAACGTATGTGCAAGGGGGTACCCCTTCCTTATCCCCTTTTATGGTTGGCAAAAACCTCTCTCAGGACGGTCGTTGACGAGCACCAAATTGGACATTGTGGTGACACATCTTTTCATCAAATGGGGGAAATGCAAATTTTAAAATCAAAACCAATCGTAAGACTTTCATGCCATCTTCCAGAGTACAATCTGTTACGGGAAGTAGTATTTATGTTATTTGTTATTTCCATTTTACATAATTTCCCCTTTGGTTATTTGCCCTCTAGGTTTTCTCCTCCGTATAAATAAGCTATATAGCCTTAGAATAAACAAGTCGTTCGTTTCTTTCTGCATGGTATCAGAGCCGTGGTCCAAGAACATAGCTCTATTATCTTCTTCATACCTAAACCCCCACCCGAAGATTTCTCTCTCCGCATGGATCTCTACATGCACCCACCATAGCTAGTGTGCAGCCACAAGTCTCTCCGTCACCATAGGACCAACTCGCAATGTCCTTATACAGTCGAGTCACCACTAGTGGTTCCCTAGCATTGCCACAGATCATACCAACCATGCCCTAACACCATTGCGATACCACCAATGGTGCCTCAACACCACCATAGCACTTCAGTGGTTCTTTAATTCCACAATGTACATATGTCGAGAAGTGTGCCAACATACTTGGGTGCTCAATGGTGCCTTAGTGCCTCCATACAGTGATTTTGGATGCTCAACGATGCCTTAGCACCTCCGCATGCTGATTTTTGTGTGGTTCGAATCGTTTCTGTCATCTAAACCCAATCCTCCCACCTTAGAGCGTAGATTCAAATAATGGGAAACGTCGTGCTCTGAATCTGCGCATAAACATATTCCTTACATCATCATGTAGACAAAAATCAGATACTTCTACCACTCGATCGTGTCATTGTCGTTCTCCTTTGTTCATCATGGTAGAAGACAAGGTTGATATGCATTCAATTCCAGCATTTGAGGCATTCAAGAACGCACTGCCATCGCCAAGATGGAAGGTTAATGCAGTTCACAAGTATAAGGGAGAGAAACAACAAAGAGTACATCCTGACGTAACCCAAGCTGGATAAAAAGACTAGGGCAAACGCATTATAAAAGCAGAATGTATGGGCACGTGGTTGGCACTCTGGCACCCTCATATGGAGATAGCCAACGATACTCTACATCAACTTACTACCAAGGCGATGAGAAACATTCTCACCACCATATACTACCAAGGAAAGAATGAGACAGAGAACCTCTCATACCAATATGAGATCATCACTACGAAGCAAGATGGCCGCCCTCTGCTTGCATTCTAAACATCGTTAACAGGCATGTTTGAGAACCTTCATAGCCGCATGCCCCTGAGTGTTAGTCATGAGCAATTGATAGCCTACAGGAACACCACAATGGGGTGATTTTCTAAGAGCTTGATCCCCTAACAATGCAGCCCACAACCAGCTTCTTAAAGGTGCCTCTATCACTCCCAAAGAGGAGGTTTGCTACCGTGTTATCAAGATCACGGTCCCTAGTGCTTTTATTACTCGGACACCCTTTGATATGGCAGCATCTTGCGATAGAAGGGGTTCGACACAGTCTAAAGGGTGTGGTGTCGTCAGCAAACGAAGTGGTCATCCTCACCCCTCAGTACGCATACTACATCCATATAGGGAACTTTGAGGATGCATGTTATCAGAAAAATGGTCGGCATGCATCTACTCATGTTGATGAGCGGTTTGAGCCCATTGCTAGTCCTGCCAATCAAAATTATGATGATCTTATCTCCTGTTTAAGGGAGATTATGGGTCCTTTTGTCGTTGCTACTAATGTGTCTACAATCTCAACCGACATTGCCACCTCTGCGAGCACCTCAACAAATTATACATTTACCACATATTACATTACTGATATTTTAGAATGGATAAAGGAATCCATGGCCCAGAGTATCTCATCATCTCTAAAATGACATAGAACAGCTCACACCCTACTGTACCATTCGTCCTGGCAGATCTGTACTTATTACCGATTGGTGACATTCTCTTATTCTAGTACAATGAGAGATTCAGTAGATACCTTTCATACGCCGCCAAAGACATGATACATGCGCCTGCATTTTCTATAAATCTATTGTATATCAGTCCGAGGATATGAATTATCGTCACTTTTTACACTTCTTGTTTTGTATTTCAGGATATACTCATAGGCAAAGTGATAGGATATGGTCGGTGGGGTCTCAATAGATTCGTCCAATCTCCACATGCTAAGAGATCTTCATTATCTACTCCTCGTACCTATAGCACCTCTGGTTCGATCATCTTCCGATGCAGAAGTTGTGTAGAGTCCTTCCTCCGACATCTTCTAAGCCTAGCTTCCAATGTGAAGCTAGCAAGCTTGGGAAACATCATCGCACCACTTTTCCCAATCATCAAAGTCGTAGTGATACTTTTTTATTTGAACTGTTGCAAGATATTTAAGGCATCAATCGTTTCCTTGATCACCAAGGAAATATCTTCTATTTAGTTGCATTTGATGATTTTTCCACACTTATGTAGGCCTTTCTTTAGCCGACCCAACTTAATGTGGGAAAAGGCTTTGTTGGTGTTGTCCTTAGGTCCTTCAGATGAAAAATAAGTCCAAGGTTGGATCTATTATGATTCATGAACACTTTAATAATTGAAATAAAGAATATCTTTTCTGCAAATATCAAATATGTTCGCTCTATGAATGCCTTGAAATTTTGTACCAGTCAACTATCTCAGATTTCAAGTCTCTTGAGATCCTTCATCAGACATCGTGTACCTATACTTCCCAACAGAACGATGTCGCTAAACGCTAACATTGGCATCTCTAGGATGTTATCAGGACTCTCATAATACAAATTCATGCTCCGAAATCCTAATGGTGAGACATCAATACCACTTGATATCATATCAACTATATGCCATCTTCAATGTTAGAAGAAAAGATTCCTTATTCAATTGTATATCCCGAAAAGGTCCTTTTCTCTTTAACATACCATATCTCATGTTTGGCCATCACTTGACTCTTGGTTGCTATGTTCACAAAACCATCACTACTAGACCCCCTGCTCCAGTGCTTTCCCCAACATCCAGCACGTTACAGGTGAAATCTGAATACTTGGTTTTAACTGATGGCACTATTTATGTTTCTGTACATCAAGAGACTATGCATAATGAGAGTAACATAGGAGATTGTTATACAAGAGGTTTCTTCTTCGGATGATATGGACCATCCCATTGTTCTTTGGAAGAGGATGTGTACATGTGCTATTTACTTTCTCTTAGGAAATGTTATCAACAAACTTCAAGAAATTTGTGGTGGGATTATCAGCTACTAAAATCCTATGTACATATCAGAAGGCAATGCATGACAGTCGGTGGCGTGGAAGAAAGTGTTGCACTACAATCATGAGGCAAATGGAGCTTGATTAATGCTCCAACATGAGCTTCTATGGTTTATAGCAAGCGGGTCTTTATAGTGAAGCATAGAGCGGAAGGCAGGGTTAACTGCTTCAAGGACATACTTGTGGCACATGGGTTCACTCAGATACATAGGGAGGAGTATCAGACAATATCTCTCATGAGGCGCATCACTCCACCATATGGATCCTACTTTATGTTGTCATAGTTAGAGACTGGACACTCTCCCAGCTTGATCTCAAGAATGCCTTTCTGTATGGAAACTCGCAGGAGGAACTATATATGCAGTAGCTACTTGGGTTCATTGTTGAGGGAGTATCAGAAGATACGCATACTCCATAAGTACAGAGCAGTAGGGCTTCAAGAGATCATATATGAACCACTCGCTCTTTGTACAAAGGACATCACAAGGTACTCGCTCTTTGTACAAAGGACATCACAAGGTATATCATTATTCTGCTTTATGACGACATTATCAATACATGAGGTGATTTACATAGGATCAGTGAGGTGAAGGAGTTCCTTGGACAGCAGTACGTCACCAAGGAGCTTGGAGAGCTACGATACTATCTTGGACTATAATTTACAAGGAATCAAAGAAGACCAGTGATGACTCAGAGGAAGTATGTTACTGATCTCCTTTTAGAAACTGAAATGGCATACTGTAGACATGTTATTACTCCAGTAAATCCCAATATGAAGATCTATGATGATCATACAGATGAGGTAGACAAGAGAAGATATAGTGAACTTGTTAGAAAGCCCCTATATGTGACGATCACCAAACCAAAAATCTTCTTTAACCTAAGCAAAATAAGTCAGTCCATGGAGCAACCATGTCAGGTACATATGGATGCAATTTCCAGGATCTTAACACAAGATAATTTTTTAGCAAAGGGGCATCCCTTGAGACCACAACATATGTAGATGTCGTGTACGCTTTTTTCCTTAAAGACAAGAAGTCAACGAATGGATTTGCAGTGTTCATTGGAAGCTCGTTGGTCTCATAAAAAAGAAAGAAAGAAAATAAGGTTGCTAAGTCAAGTGTTGGATTTGAATACACAATCATGATGCAAGGTAGTACTGAGATGATGTAGGTCATGTTTATCTTGATTGAACCAGACATTAGCACGTCTCTTCACATACATCTACTAAGTGACAATCAAGTCCCATTGTTTATTGCCAACAATCCAACCTTCCATGAATGTACAAAAACATTGAGATGGATTACCACTATACTAGAGACAAGATACATAAGGACTTCATAAATATATCACATATCAGTTGTGATACTATCTTGAGCTATAATTTACAAGGAATCAAAGAAGACTGGTGATGACTCAGAGGAAGTATGTTACTGATCTCCTTTTAGAGACCGAAATGGTATATTGCAAACCTAATATTACTCCTGTAAATCCTAGTATGAAGATCTATGATGATAATACAGATGAGGTTGAAGGATACGGTTAGATCCTCAAGCGCATCACGGAAGCGTGAGCGTCGTATCGAATACGATGAAGAACGACTAGTCGCACTAGTTGTTCTATGCAGCGGAAATTAAAAAAATTTATGCGACGAAACCACATGATCCAAGAACACTTCCCGGATCGTTTCGTCTAAACCACAAACAAGTAATAGGATTACCTCTTGAAGCGTGGTTGCGATCGAGTCTCTAAACGAAGAGACCTCCTGTCTCAAGTCCGATCCGACGGAGGAGACGCTTGCGAGCGCGGGGATGAACCGCGTGCTTCTCGCAATCCATGTTGATGATCCAAGCGGCAGATCTCCTGATCTCGACACACGAGATCCGACGTCTTTTTCACGAGCAGGGCACGCCGAAGTAGACGGAGATCCACGAGCAAACCATCGGGCAGCATAACGACGGTGACGCGGCGATGGAGAACCTCTCTAGGGCATCCATGGTGGACGGCCACATGAGAGGGAGAGAGAGTAGGCGTGTGAAGAGAAAGAGAGAGAGAGAGAGAGAGAGAGAGAGAGAGAGAGATGCTTCTCAAGCATTGTATATATAGAAGAGCAATGGGGTACCTCTCCTTTTATAACATTTTGGGATCCATGGATCTCAATCCATGGGACAACACAAATCCAATGGTCCTCATTGATTGTGTTTCTTTTAATGGCTAAGATTTGTGTTGGTAAAAACCAACAACAATTAATTTAATAAAAATCAAATATATATATTAAATATAATTTGATTTATATCAAATCAATCTCCATTGAAGAAATAGGAAAGGAGGCAAGCCTCCTTCCATGAAGGGAGTGGACGGCCACCACATTCCATGTAGGAAATGTGGTTGTCCACCCTCCATACAAGGAAGGTGGCTTTTTCTCCTTTTATTCCATGAGATACATTATCCTATTAATTTCTTTAATATTTGCAACAACTTTTGTTGCAAATTATTTCACAAAAATAAATCCAATTTATTTTGTGAACATTGCAATCATGCCATTAAAAAATTGTGAATCACATTCACAACCCAAAATAAAATGTAAATTATATTTTCAATTTAATGTTCCAATGTGAATCCAATTCACACTAACATTTAATTAACAAATGTAAATTACAAACATCTCTCTCTTATATATTATAAATCACATTTATAATATATTTGATTAATATGGATATTGCTATCTACATTATTCATATCCATGATAATTAAATCAAATTTAATCATCTTGGATCTCTATTCTGATGTGCCCAAATAATATGAATCATATTCACATTATTTACATCTTTGATAATTAAATCACATTTATTTATTTTAGATAAATCTCCTTATAATATGAATCAAATTCATATTATTCATGATAATTAAATCACATTTAATTATCCATTTCTCAATACTCAGATACATATATCAACAATAGAATTATCCATGAACCCTTTCAAGGATAATGCGCTTTCTCCGCGAATACTTGGAGATAAGGACAAGGCGATTGTTCCGCGTATAGTGACTTGGATATTGAGATCATATCTCAAATCCAGATCACGGGCCTCCCATAGATGCTTGATTAAATCAAGACCGCAAATCTAATCTTCTCATTGCATCTGAATCACATTCAGATCAATGTCCAACATTTGGACTAAGATCAGATTACTTCTATACCGAGAGGAGTCACTAAAATCCAGACCCGTTTCATCACTCCCTAGGAATGGAAGCGTCATGGTTATACAATCGTTTATGATCACATCACCCTCAGGTATTCCCAATACATGTACATTCTGCATACTGGAATACTCAGAATAAACCCGAAGTATTGGATCAACTTTATACTGTCTACTTCATGGTTTTATCAGTAAGTTTCTCATTCGATCATTGGGAGTCGGTATCGATCATATACTTTCCAAAAGCATATATCATACCTAGGTCTTGATCATATACTTTCCAAAAGTATATATCAAGCCTACAAATTCAGTCAAGCTTCCAAAGCGAGACGACCGTGCGCACGGAATTTGATTCTTCCCAATACCTCATGAGTGAGCTCATGTCTTCCGGTTCAATAACTGAACCTGTATGATCCCTTTGAGAGATCGTATTACTCATATGCCCTTATATGCACAACAGCGCGCCGGTGTATAGACCTTGGTTAGGTCATCAACCTATTGGTCTGCCAAATGTACATACTTAGGCATATAGTAACACATCTGTCTCCGGTCAGAGGATGCGTGCCTGTATCGTGACAGCATACGATATAGGACTTTGGTTATCTCGATCTCGTTAAGTCAACTCTTTGACCTAACTAATCTGACACCTCCGAATCTCTATTCCTATGCAGAGGACTTGCATCAAGAGGTCGGTCAGATATCAGCCTAAATGAGAAAGGATTGTCATCTCCTACTCAGGCTGGAGATCATCTCTTAACAATCATTTGACGGTGCTTGATGAGTCCTCAATCTAACTCTTTAGATATTCATCCAAGCACCAGCCTCTATGATTCAACAGTTGAATCAACAGCTGTATGATCATCAAGATGGCCATGGTACATAACCCTAATTGTACTAAGGGAACTATTATGCAAATTATTTATTCTTCATTTCAGATCAGGGAATGATATTTGCAATAACATTTATTGCATAATGGCTCGTTGTGGGCTCGCATGTCCAACAGAGATGGACAAGAGAAGATACAATGAGCTTGTTAGAAAGCTTTTATATGTGACGATCACCAAACCAAACATCTTCTTTGTCCCAAGCAAAGTAAGTCAGTTCATGGAGCAACCGCGTCATGTACATATGGATGCAATTTCCAGGATCCTAACACAAGATTACTCTTGAGCAAAGGGGCATCCCTTGAGATCACATGTGTAGATGATTATGCTTTTTCCTTGAAGACAAGAAATCAACGTATGGATTTGCAGTGTTCATTGGAAGCTCGTTGGTCTCATGGAAAAGAAAGAAAGAAAATGAGGTTGTAAGTCAAGGGTTGGATTTGAATACACAACCATGAATCAAGGTAGCACTAAGATGATGTAGGTCGGGTTTATCTTGACTGAGCCATACATTAACACACCTCTTCCCATACATAAACTATGGGACAATCAAGTCGCATTGTTTATTGCCAACAATCCATCCTTCCATGAACGCACCAAAACATTGAGGTGGATTACCACTACACTAGAGACATGATACATAAGGACTTAATCAATATATCACATATCATCCAAGCAGAGCAAACTACATATATATTTACTAAGAATGTATTTAGAGAACAATTACATAAGTGTTCTAACAAGTTGAGCATGATAGATATCTATGACCCAGCTTGAGGGAAAATGTTATAGCATTTATGTTATTTATTATTCCATTTTATGTGATTTCCCCTTTTGTTATTTGCCCTCTAGGATTCTCCTCTGTATAAAGGAGCCATGAGCCCTTCAAGTCATTTGTTTGTTTCCGCGTGATTATTGAAGTGCCTAAAAGAAGCTACACAGAAGCAAGTCAATATTGCAATGCTTTTTTAAAAGAATAAGAATTATATTCTCTTTTATAAGCATTCCAACACAATACAAAATATACACATAAGATAAAACTAAAGGCAAAGTAGAAACATGAATAGGAACCATTATGGATCTTATGGTAACAACACTACGACAATAGTGTAATTTATAACATCCTACCGTTTTGTACCATTCAGAACCGAATCTGAATTTTCAGAACTGGAACTAGATACTGCTGTCATATCGAAAGCAAGGTTGCATTCCATCACAAGTTTATGCAACAGATTAGGCTCACAAGAACAGCAACGCCAACTAGAAGATTTTGACAGTAGCAGCTGCTCTTCACCCATATTTTTACATACACATGTCGTGCAGAATGACATCTTGCAGAAACTGCAATTAACCAAATTGGCACATTTGCCGCACCATCTGCAATAGCCATCAGAATCAATGTCCAGCAGGCCATCCACCTAGATTAGATTGAGTATTATATTAAAAAAGAGTCAGGTACATATACCAGTATATAGTAGTAATCTACAACAAATAAAAAATATATTAGAGAATTAACAGCATCATGAAACAAATTAAGCAAGGTCATGCCAAGGAATTAGAATACTATAGTTCATGAAGTAACAGTATATATAGTTTGATAAATCAAGGTGTGCACATCCACACCCTCATATTCAAAAGTATGCTACTAATGTTTATATATAATATATCAAACAAGCAAGGATTCTCAAAAGAAACGCAATTGCATATGATAGAAAATCCCTGATTAGAAGAGCCTCTCTAACGGTTTGGTAGTAGAAGCAGTGGCTCCCACTTAAAAAGGACCAGGGTTCGAATCCTCCCCCCAAATCCCCGATTAGTTGCAAACTTGAAGAAAAATAGTGGCATCAAATACAAAACTTTGTGGCACTCATAGTAGGGAGCATTCAGATACAGGCAACCATAAACATACAAATGACGCCAATAGCAGACAAATGGAGATGACGCATATGCATGTGCAACCCTGCTAGCACGAGCAGCTTTAACAGCGAACACTGCAGCATGTCTTCATGTTAGCCATGCCATCCCTTTCATGAACCCTCTCAGCAATTTTATCATGAAACTCAATTTTTTGTTATCCATGCTAGAGAACACTAGATGATCCAGTGAACTTCCTATTACTGCCAACTAAATACTGAGTACTGCAGCAACGGGAGTATGTCTACTATATATGGCATCCTTCGTCTTAATATAACAAATGTTTTCTACATTTGAACCCCACTCCACTAGCATGCTTCGATCGCAAATCACAAGGAGTTACCGCTGCAAATACTGCATCAGCTGCATCAGGAAATGCAGCTTCCTACTCCATCAAGATCTACTACCTCATGACTCAGAATCCAACGTAATAAAAATAAAACTGGCTAATTGCAACTTCCTGCCTCTTTATAATGCATTTTTCTGCTTTGAAGCAAGGAAGAGGACGATCTGTGTTGTGCAACCTAAACCAAAAGGGTCTACCCCATGCTAAAGAGTAGTCATGTAATATTATTGCTCTATTGAGGAGTTAACAATATGCAAACTCATAATGCAAAAATCATGCAACATACTACCAAGAACTTACAAGCCTTTATCAGATGCATTCGCAAGAGTCCAGTGTGGCATGCCTATATTAGTTTATGAAAGTCCATGGAACAATCCATAATTCTTCCTAGTTACGTTTGGGCACTATGAAAGTTCTACCACATAAGATTTCTACCATCCAAACACTACCTTAAATCATTATATGTGTGCGTTACTGTTTTTGGATGTTTTAATAATAAATTACTCAATATGGATTGCGAGAACTATTCACTATAATATAGGACGAAGATGATCCAATGGTGTCACGCAAATTAGATTAGGGCATCTTTCCATTAATAAGAATAACGGACCAGTAAAAGACAAAACACTACGTTTATATAAACATATCCTTTATCTAATGCTTAGTCCAATATGCAAGGTAAGATAACTATACCATCTTTCTGAGGAAAGGTCATTCAGCAAGAGGGTCACCTTGACTTTGATAGAAAGTAATACAGATGGACTAGTAGCATAGAGACTCGGAATTATCATCTACTTTTTGAGCCATTTACCATTTATTTGAGATATCAATTTTCTATCTAATATGACATAAGACAGAAATCATAGAAATAATTAAAGAATTTCAAGCATTAGTGCAGAACGGACATGGTAAAAATCAAAACTGCTCATCCCGATAGAGGCGGTGTATACATTTTAAAAATTTAAGAAATTTTCTTAATGAGAAATGGATCATCTCCAAGTTACACCCACCAAAATACATTAAAAGTGTCTTAGGAAGATGAGTTGCATCAAATATAGTTTTATTTTTTATGATGAAAATAAAGAGATGTCTTTATCATTCTTCGTATATGTATTCAGCCAGAAATCAACATCCAACAGGATAAATACTAGTTGTCCGTATTTGCTTTTGTATGCACGAAGACAAGAGATGCAAAATGTATAGTTGTTTTTCTCATGAACATGATCCTGAAGTATATACTAGGACCATCGCATCATTTTCACATTGAGTATTTTTTTAAACGAATAAAGGGTTAAACATAGATGAGACGTCCACGCAAATCAAGTATTATTATTTGTTCCAAAAAGGAATTCTCATTAACACAAGAGTGGTTGTTTTTAAAGCTACTTCTCTAAATTAAAAACCAAGCACTCGGAGATTTTATGTATCATGAACTATACATGCATAACTATGCTAATACTTGAGATGAAATAGATTTTTTTCAAATCTCGAATTTAACTTTAGTAATCTTTGCATGCATTTGGAGAGAAATATGGACTCCTATAATTCATTGCTCCATGTGAAAGAAGAGTTATTGAACTAAATGGGAAATATTAGAATTCGTGTTATTATGGTGTCCGGATTTTTAAAGAAATCCATCTTGTTTCTATACTCGTAATTTTCTAAAAGTAAACATTTTGGATTACGTGTCTGCGGCAGGCTACTTTTTTTGTATCTTACGATTTTATATAGCAAATTACATATGCGATACATGACCAAGGATGCCAATTTTACAATGCAATTTAAAGCCTTTAAAATGTCAAGGACTAGAAGGAGACTTTGTTTCTTTGTTGCTATATTTCTATTAAGTTTTTATAAATGATGTAAAATAAGTGTAATAATATATATAACCCATTATCCTAATGAGAACAATTCGATTAAATAAAGAATAAATCAATCCCAAATTTAGACTGCGTTGTTGTAGCTAACGTCGTGCTTCTGAAAAGTTCAGTGTTATTCATTTTAGATTTTAAAACATTTTTCAGAACTCCAACCGTACGGATTGAAACATTATAATGCAAATATTGATTGGAAAAAAATCCACAGAAAAGGATTTTACATAATGTATGTTTTAACTGGTTTTTTACAGTATCATAACTACTTGCTTAAAATGATTTTTAGTTTCACAATAAAACACTTTATAAAAGCATATTCAACCGTGTATCTACCATGTAATGATCTAGTGGTAGTACAGTATGTCTACCACACAAAAGATCAGGGTTCAAATCCTAGTCTTGCAGGGTTGTGTTAGGTAGTCGACGGCTAGCATAAAAAATAGTCGAATGTTTCAATATGGATTTGAGCAAGAATCCATGTAGCCGACCCACTTTTAGTAAGAGAAGGCATAGTACATTTTTATAAAAGCATATTCAACAAAAAAGGAAATTTTAAGAGAGTAAGGAGATCCCATGTTTCAGGGCTTACGAGAACTAGAGAATATAAGATTTATGCTACATATTTAAATTGAAGATAGTTAATATCCTAGACGGGGCACCTTCTATTATCTATCTAAAACACCGCCCAACATCCCACGTCTTATGTTGCGATTTTTCAGTGACGTAATTAAAATAATGATGGATATTATGCGCAGTAATGCACACAACCCATTACCCACATGAGTACAATTCGATCAAATAATAAAACAAATCAATTCCAAATTTTGAATGTGCAGTTGCAATAAATTTAACACCATGCTTTGGAAAGTTCAATTTATATCGATTGTTAAAATTTCAAAATATTTTTTTGAAATGCAACCTTACATCTTGAACCATTATAATGCAAATGGGTATTGGTACAAGATTTACATTAAGGGAATTTACACAATAATACAATATTAACTATATCTTATATAGTGCAACATATATAGTTTTCAGAAAAATAAAGTGCAATATCCTTGACTTAATTGATTTTCATTTCCCCCCATCATATAAAAGTCTAATTCACAAAAATATAAATGATAAGAGAGGAGGGAGATCTCATGTAACAGTCATGTTACAGGGCAGATAAGAACCAATAAGATAAAATAAGAGATTTGTTTTATATCTCCTATATCAATGATAGTTAATATACTTCAGGGTGCCACTTTCCTATTATCCATCTACAACACTGCCCAACTTCCTATTATCCATTTACCACTCAGCCCAACTTCCCCCCATTCAGTAACTTTATTTTTGTGTTCCTATTTTCCTATTAAGTAATTAAAATAATGCTGTGAACTAAAGGTAACAATGCATACAACACATCATCCTTATGAGTAGTATTCGACAAAATAAAGTATGAATCAATTCCAAACTTAGAATGTATTGTTATAGATAAATCTAACACCGTCAGAAAATCACAATTTCTATCTGATTATAAAAATATGTTCTCCCAGAATTTCATCCTGACACATTGAACCATTGCAGTGCAAAAATGATTGGTCAAAACATACTTTCAACAAATTTTCAGAATGCATAATGTTAACTTTCATATATAATGTGTGATATTTACTTGATTAAAATGAAGTGCATTTCTCAATCAAGAACTGTATGGAAGTTTAATCCACAAAAAAGAAAGAATAAGAGGAGGCAGAATCCATGTTTTAGAGATTGTGAATAATTGATAACAGAAAATAAGATATTTATGTTGCATCTCTTATGGGGAAAATAAACATCCTCATTAGGTTTCGAATAGACTTTCCATCAAGCATAATCCAAGGACTCCATACAAGATGTAAGCAGGAAAAGAAACCAACAATAATAAACTTAGTACTTACTACTTACCATCTAGGGGAAAAACAAGAAGAAACTTGAGGAGAGGATTGTTCTACGCATGTAAAAAGTAAAGCAACACTAAGGTGGAGACTGAAACGACTTGATAATGTTAGGTTGACCTAAGTATTGCAAAAAGATCCACAATAGATATTAGTAGAGAAGATCCCTGAGTAATGCACATTATGTAGGAGAATATTCGGATAATAACAAATTTGGTATGTTGCAGTATTTTAATAACAAGCTAGGTGAATATTTCTTTTAAAATTATATAAAGATCATTTCATATGTTTCAGTGTAATCCAGGCATTGAATTTTAGCATTTCGACTTAGTCAAATGTCTGATGTTACTATCATGCATGCTTTCCGGTTCCAAGATATCGCCCACAAATTGTTCCATATTTGGAGATATCTTGCCAAAATGGGTGAAATGGGAAAATGCTTGGCAAATTTCCAGATTTTTCCTGAACCGGGCAAAATTTTTTATTACTTCGCCTATCTTGGTCATATTATTTTTCTATAGAGTAATTTAAATTGCTTCTTTGACAAGTCCTTTTGCTCTAGTAAAAATCTTGAGATCAAAGTTTTCTATGTGACCCCATATATCACTAGATTGCATAAGACTATTTACAACAATCTTATACCTCATATAACATGTCTCTGTATATCACTTACTAAAACCCAACTCAAATGATGCATGCATCTTTGATTAGATTTCAGGGTCTCCTCCCCCAAAACCCTGTATAAAGGGTGTGCACTTCCTCCTTCCAGGCTTGTTAATCAGAGAGTGAGGCCCCAATTTAGAAGGAGGGCTTCACTCCCCGTTATTGCAATTTGTGAATATGAAACCAAAATAAAAATGCATGACATGTGATTGTTATTGTTGTTAATACATGAACAATTTAAAGCAACACCAGCGAGTAGCATATGTAATCCACAAATCCACATAAGAAATTTTAGTTAATATGTGTAGTAGAGTAGGTATTTATTACCTTTTTTTGAATAAAAAAGGGCGGCATCCCATCATGGGACCCACCTCAGGTATTTATTACCTAGAATCTTTATATAATGTTTAACATATTATATGAACTTTTATTATTTTACATGCAGTGAAATGCAGTTCCTCTTTTTTGTTGCATTTTTCCAAAACACGCTTCTTTAGCTGCATATTTTATTTTAAAAGGATATATGTCAGTATTCAGTATGCAGCATATGATGTCATACAAGCATGGTATAAAAATTGTGCCTCGAGGCGTGAAAGTTGGTGAGGCAAGGCGAACCGGGGACTTTTCACCCTAAGGCGCTTGCATCAGCTGGGTGCACCAAGCTATACACCAAGCAATGTCAAAGAAGTCGTGAGGTGTAAATGTAAGAAGTGAAGCGAAAGTGTTGCCTCGGTCTCAAGCTGACTTAAGTGTTGTGCATGCAGCTCACATGACATAATACTATTACTATTTCTCCCAAACCCACCCCTAAACTTCTTTCTCCATTTCTTCACTACTACAGCCATTCCCCACTGTTGCCCTCCCTGAGCTGTTGTTGGCACCCTTGCTATAGCTTGCAGGACTCCGCAGTCACTTGCTGTTGGAAGCCTACCCTTGTGAGGACCTCTCACCCTTGCTCGCCCCCCTTTTCTTGTAGGTTACTTCAATAGCAGATGCTCACCATTACCAAGTAAGCACATATCATTTTTTTTCTTCTTATTGTTCTCATGCCACAATCCAATTAACTACACTACAAATATATTGGGTTATTTTTAAAGTTACTGTTGTTATTTTCATGCTATTCTCAAAAGTCGCCAAGTTATTTATCACTTAGAATTAAGCACTTACATGATGCTCTACATATGCATTTATGTAAAGATGCCTATGTACGTTATTATTTTCATGTAAAGATCATTATATAGCTTATACATATATATATACATATCTTTAAAAACCAGATAATTACTTTTTAGAATGTGGTCAAGCAATCCGATTTATTTTTCTTAGGTTTTGAATTGGAACAAATATTATGTATTTTATCAAAATTTGTTATCGCGTTTTGTTTAATGGTACGGTTTTTTCTTCTTCGACGCTGAAGAATCACACAAAATATGTTTTAATTTCTTAAATATACAGATGTTTATTACATTATGATTTTTTATAATAGTATACAATTATATTATGGTTTTATACAGTTATTCCTCTTTTAGATTCCGCATTATCAGTTATGCCCTTCCCTTTTTTTGCATAATCAGTTGTGCCCCTACCTTAGGCAAGTCGGCAAACTAAGCCGAGAAGAACAAGTGATAACGGTGCAATAAGGTGGCAAAATAACTGATAATGCAAAAAAAGGAGGAGCATTAACTGATATTGAAGAATTTAAGAGGGGCATAATTATAAAAGCCCCATTATATTAAGTTAAGTTCCCTTTTCTGGTATGAGGCTTTCACCTCAATTCAAGAGAAACTACCTCGTTATGCCTTTTGTTTTCAGAACCTTGGTTACAAGTCAACCTCCTACCGCATATATTTTAGCAAACAAATATGTCTTTCTACCTTATTTTTTATTTATGAGCATTGAAAATCTGATAGAAAAATTAACTTTTAGGTCATTTCCACAATTTCCAATATCAGCCAAAATTCCCCGACATTTTCATTTCCAACTTTGTCACAACTGCATCAAAATCAGTTTTCTGGCACAATGGCTTAAACTTTCGATATTGATCATAAATATAAAAAATAATGATAATTGGTAAGCTATTAATATTGGCAGAACAACTATATGAACAAAACATTGATACATCAACTCATATGCTAGTCGCATATTCAACGCTCGCGTTAATTTCAATCAAAATTACATTTTAAAACATACACAAAAGTTACAAGATTGAATCTAGATTATAAAAGGATATCAAGCAAAAATCCACAGGTGCAAAAGATTTATGTGTAATATGCAAACTCCATATGTGCAATATATCCACATGGAGGCGATAAAAGATCTAATATTCAACTATTCTACCAGTGTAATTGGATAACAGAATATTTTAAGTGAGTATTAGTATTTGGTGCAAAAAAATATTGGATCTAACGAGCATATTGCAAGCTTACACAAATGTTTTTTCTACGATCTCGACTCATGAAAGATAGGTACGAAAAGAAATGATAATTTCATAATAACAAACTCCAGACTTGAAAAGAGAACCAATAAAAAGAAAAAAAACATGAACGGCAATCAGAACTCAGCTAAAGAGGCAAGCCAGAACAACGCACGAAGTCAATAGAAACAAGCAAGCGATTAAAAAGTCAGCCAAAACAACAAAGAGGTTTCTTCACAATCCTGGACAAGTATGAGGTTGATCTCACGTCCGATGAAGCAATGATGGATCAAGATGCAAGTGGATAGACACTATCCTTGACATCGAAAATTGAGTCAATGAACCAAAGGTGTATAACTCTTGTAGATCATTTGTATGGGTAATAGCCATCTGATGGACATGGACATGCAAAAAATGTTGAGTGCAAGATAGAACTATCAGATATGTATACAGACAAAAGGCATTAACGTGTGCCGCAATGAACAAAATCCCATGTGTGTATGTTAAATTCTGTCCGGATATTGCCAGTTCCCAAAAAATGTGGCATAAAGAATACAAAATAGCTTTATTAAGTGGATATCTAGGGAAAGGTATGCACATGCAGTAACCAGAGTGCTCCCTTCTCCATGTAGAACAGAAAGTGTGCGAGGTAGATAAACTTATAATCCCAGCAGACTTGCATGATTTTGAATACCAAACTTAATGTTCATATAGACTTATTTTCCTACCAGTCATGTCCAGAACTCAGGATCTACAACAAAAGAACGGGTCATAGAGGAAGAATAGGATCATACAGAACTGGTTGAAGGATGGGATTCAACAATGTGATGACTTCAGAAACCATATTACCTACTTAATGAATTCCCACCGCAAAAGATCTCAATTGATCAAGGGTCCCTGTCCGAGGTAGAGAAGGTCCAAAAAGGACCTTGTCAGCCAAGAACACAGTAAAGAAGACTCTCCTGATAATCAATTAATTGCTCCCTGTCCACAGCACGATTAAGGGACAATTACAATTGAACTCTAAATTTAAAAACCACAAGTCAATTCCATAGCATTCAGAACAGGTGATGCGTAATTATTAAGACAGCAAGATAAATTACAGGACAACACTGCTTCAAATTAACATTCTCGTCATACCTTCTGCATTTTATCCTCAACAATGGAGTTGCAAGTTTCACAGATAATGACATCAAGAATTGGATGCCTGATAACTTCAGAGGCTGGCAGTCCTTTAAAGCAAGCAGTACAATGGAAATCCTTACACGAATCTGTTGGGAATAATCCATGAGTTCTTGGAGTGGGATCCGCATCAACATTTATAATTTCAATTCCATCCCTCACTAAATTAGAAGATATAGCATCACTTTTCATTTGGATGCATACTCTTTTCGCCTTTTTTTCGACAATGCCGGTATCATCATCACTATCTAATAAGATTGCATGGTAACTTTTGCTCTGATTGTCCGAGTCTGAGCAAACATTGGCACCCAAGGCTGCAATGCAACACAATCACACATTATATGATCTCAACTATTTCTGATAAAAAAGATAAAAATATTTGTGATTTCCCATTATGATGGAATGTACCTTCTTTAGGCGGAATGACATCCTCAGTATGATGACTACTGGGAATATGATGGGTTGGACACGTCCCCTCTTTACATTCACACCGCGGTTTTCTATCATCGGAAGCAACTATCTGAAAGACAACCCAGTTAGAATATTGCAAGCACTATTCTAGGAACTTTTCATTCAATGAAAACAAGAAACCAATGAGAAGCACCACTGAAAATCACATTAGACAGAAGGAAAACAGCTAAAACCTGATGGTTGTGCTGTGTCAATCTGCGTCTCTTCAACAGCTGTTGCAGCTTTTTAGTAACTTTGGCATCACTCTCTTCTGTCACCTAAAAATTTAAATAAAATTGGTTTTGTTTGCAATGTGTATGCACAGCATACGAACTTTGAACTAGCTAAAATATTTACTAAACACCAAACAGAAAAACTACACTAACAAAAAAAACGAAGAAAAAACAAGGAAGATTGAATATCCATAAAGTACTTTCGAATTGCATTTAGAGAAACAGGAATTTTAATACATTTTTTTAATATACATGGGCACCAGAATGCTGTCTACCAAGTATTTAGGTGGCACATTGCGATATGCCCAACAGATGGGCAATAAAAATGGAAAAAACAATAATTTTGGACTTGAGGCGAAGTTCAAAAGCACAATGACCCCCATGGAATACTAAGACAAAATGTAAGCATGATTTGTACACCATCACGGAGTTTGGTGGTACAGATCAAAGGTTTGCTCCTGTAGATTTCATGATCAAATATTAGGGTACCGGGCCAGCGCCCCTACGAACCCCTCATTTTTTTGTAAGAGAAAGAAGTAATATGTATGAGTGCAAGAGCCATGCATGTGCGCACACACAAAAAAATATCCAAGAAGCTATGCTAAAAACATGTATGTCATTCATTGATTATGTGTTCACAAGTACGAACATAGAATGTGGAAGTGTGGCTTGAAGCAAATTGGAATGGAACAATAAAGGTACGGAAGTTCGACAAAAAAAGCAGCTTTAGTGTAAATAGAAACCATGAAAAGCATATCTACAAAGATACATCCAAACAAGTTAGAGAAGAATGATAATGTGTTAGAACATGGTTAGAGGTGGAAACCACCAATAAAAGCTAGGTATTTGGTTCCCACAAGCATTGTTGCAGCTAGCATGCATCACCTGAGCCGGAGTTACATTATCCACCAGAAAGATCTCATCAAAACTGGAGTATAGAGCACAAACTTTCAGATTAAAGAAAAACAGCCATGCAGGAGAATACAATTGGTTCATGTCTGAAAGTTGTCCTCACTAAATGATGCATTCACCTTTTTGAAATTTCTTTGTTGTTCTTCAGAAAGTTCAATAACTTGTTCATTTCGAACTGCATCAGCATAAAAGGGGTCAGAACAGTCAAGGTCGATTTCATCAATTTCCTCTACCTGAGAAATAACAGGAGATATAAAGGTTAGCACACTCTCATAGCATTCAATACCTGAATGAAAGATCAAGTATTTAAAAAAAACACCAGTCAGAATTCCGATTAACAGATGCATGGATTTGAGTAGGTGACGATTTCACATTCAGTCTCCTCTGTTGAAACAGAATGTGTATGTTGGTCTCATTTACTGCTTCTGTGTATTTGTTTCAGATTATTTTCCTTAACCCTTTATTATGGTGTTTGTGCAATTTGTCCCATGGGCATTCCTTCTATATAAGAGGGTTCATGTTCCCTTCTTCTATGATATATACATATTTTATTTCCATGTAACATGGTGTCAAAGTAGCGTTCCTAGGCCAGGGTCTTATACCTCTCTTTTTCTAGACCCCCACCAACCGGCTCCTTTGAGGGCCACCAGCTGCAGCCCCAGGGAAAAACTGCCAGTAACCCCTCATGCCAACGTATCTCCAGTCTCCCACCCCTAGAAGGCATCCCACAGCTCGGAAGACATCTCTGAAATTTATCGCATTTCTGAAGGCATCTTGCAGCCCTAGAAGCCCTTCTGAAGCAATCGTCACCCATCCTATCTCGAGCAGCAACATCACCTACGTAGATCACCTCTATCTCGTGCACCCCCGTGGAACTCTCCTCTGAAGAGATATTGCCTATGGAACTTTCCTATGGAGAATGTCGTTGAATGACCAACATCACCTGGAACCACCAATATCATTAAATTCTACACAGGAGAGATACTGACTGGTTCCATTTCCCAGGCCAATAAAAAGCCTATTTGAGGTAACTGCTCCCTACTTGAGGCGATCAACTAGGCCCATAGAGCCGAGGGAAACATCACCCAGATAAATACGACTATATGCATGTATGGTTGTGTGTGTATTTGTATGTGTATGTATGTGTTCAATCCTCTATCATATCCGTCTTACATATATTAATACTTCTGTTCAAAGATTTAAAGGAACACTAGAGGTGGTCCAGATCAGCCGTGGGACTTGGGCGGAGCCCTAGGAGATGGAGTCCGGTGGCAACGGCGGAGCACCGTGGGTTATGGTCCGTCCAAGGCGGCACAAGGAGAAGCATACGGTGATCGCAGGACAACCGCGGGGATGCATCCCGGGCTCCCTACTCGAAGATATGGCCAAAAAGGGAATCCTTTTGGCCGTAGATGTTTTCGTTGCAGAACGTTGCATCAATGGGCGAGTGTTTTTCGGGAACTGGTGCGTTGTTCCATGAGCCAGGGCTATGTGCACCGAGCGAGGGAGTGCCCTTGGGGTGCTAGCGCGGTGGACAACGAGTGGCGGATGAGGCACAAGAAGGTGCAATTTTAATTGGCGAAGGAGGAGGATCGCAAGCATTCTTTTGTGGCACCTCAGATGTGGGAATGGCCATTGCCGGGAGGTTCGGCGGGGATGTGGTTTTGCTGAGCCCGTGGCAGGTGATGGCACGGGGCCTGGTGGGCGCTACTGCGACTGAACCAAGAATGGAAATATCTCCTTCGATGAGACCTCCAGGCAGCTTCGACGATCGAATCGACTTTCGGTTCTTAAACAAGGTGCAGGTGCGTGGTATACCTGTCTCGAGGAGAAGAGAAGAGGTCGTGCGGAAGATTTTATCTGGGGCCGCGTCGGTGGATAGGCTCGAGTGTGATGGTTGCGCGCTGGGCAGAAAGGCAGAACTTGTTGTCCACGTGCAGGAGTTCGACCCTCTGAGTTGGGGTGGAGGAAAGTGCACGTTCAGGGCATGTCTCTGGAGATCGAATTGGCATCTGTAGGCTCCGGCTTCTTTCCCGGAGAGTCGGAGAAGCCAGTTGCCGGTCATCGCAAGGCTTGGTCGGAGGTGGTCAAAGAGCGCACGACGACGACGCCGGTTGCCAAGGTTGGAAGGCGAAGGGTCGCGGCGAATTTGAGTGTATTGAAACTGCAAACTCGAAATTTGTGGGTCATTAAAGGTGAAACTTTAGGGGGATGGAGGCGCAAATCGGCAGAGGTTGTTACGCTTCTTGATATGGAAAGTAGAGGGACAATGCAACTTAACTTTTTTTTTGAGGCTGAAAAAAGGGGGACACACGCGAAGGTGCTCACCCCAATGCATTTAAAAGAGGAAGAAATACTTACAAGG
Source organism: Ottelia alismoides (assembly GCA_037367405.1). Lineage (NCBI taxonomy): Eukaryota > Viridiplantae > Streptophyta > Magnoliopsida > Alismatales > Hydrocharitaceae > Ottelia > Ottelia alismoides. The sequence continues at coordinate 196,893 of JAZKJV010006932.1, forward strand.
GGGAATGGAAGAGCAGAAAGTACAAAACAAGGTACAGGGGGTAAACAAAGAGCGTTACCCCCGCAACAAAAAACATATTACAATGAGGTCCAGTCACGAAGGAAGCCCGAGGCCGTGGAGCGAATATTCTCCAAATAGAACCGCTGCCGAGCAAAGATAGCTTCATTTCGTCCCAGCCAAAGGCTCCAAAGCCACGAAATTGGATCCAGCAGCGCAAGCCGTGGCCGCCCCGTACCACAGAACAAGCTATGACAGAAAGGAGCGAAAGATGACAGATCCAGCCAACCTAAGTCGGCCCATAGAGCACAAACACAGCTGCAATGTAGAAATAGGTGATCAATACTTTCCGTTTCCATGTTACAGAGTCCACAGAGAGGCGAAGAATTTGGAAACATCCGAGCACAACGATCACGAGTTAGCAATCTTCCCCGACGGAGAAGCCAAAGGAAAATACCAACTCGCTCAGGAAGCTTGAGCCCCCACAAGAATCTGCAATCTCTCAAGAATATGTCATCCGCCCCATCGAAGATGGGCAAGATGGCCTTATAAGCGTCACTGATAGAGAAAGACCCATTCTTCCAGGCCAAATAGTCACGGCCCCAAGAAGGCACGGGGGCATCAACAAGAAAGGAAATGAGAGCGATATAATCGTGCATCCGCTGATCCGACAAAAACTCAGAAATTGGAGGGCACCAAGCACGCCCATCCCAGCAGCAGGCCACCGTTACATCTTTGTTGGGCACCAAGGCGTAAAGGCGGGAGAATAGGATCCGTAAGGGCCCCCTTCCCATCCAGTCATCCTCCCAGAAGCGAATCAAATTACCATCACCGAGCTTAATTGAAAAAAAGGAGCGATTTCTGATAAGAGCGCCCATCACCCCTCGCCAAAAAGTTGATACCTGACCCTGATAATCACCACGAAAGGCAGAAAGAAAGCCATCCCCAGCCGCAACCCTCAAGCAGTTTAACAAGAAATTGTCCTCCCTACCCCAAATTCTCGCCGCCCATTTGAGCAATAGAGCATCGTTCACCGTCGCCAGGCGCCTCACGCCCAGCCCGCCCTCCTTCTTAGGTTGCGTGACCTCATCCCAGGCCACGAGGTGTACACCCTTCCCCCCTCCCCCTTCTTCCCCCACAAAAAGCCCCGCATACACTTCTCCAGACGCAAACGAACCCCCTTTGGCATCCCCCGCACCGAGAGAAAGTATATAGGGATGGAAGATAAAACCGTTTTAAGAAGCACTAACCGCCCACCACGGGAGAGGATAGCCGCGTGCCACCCAGCCAAGCGATGCTCCACCTTTTCGACGATCGACTTCCAATCACGAGTGCGCGCGCGACCCACCGTCAGAGGTAAACCCAAGTAATCAAAAGGGAGATCGGAGGCAGGACAGCCCAGCAAACGCGAGCACTCCGCCTCCTCCGCCGTGGACATGGAGAAAGGGACCGCCTTAGATTTGTTGCCATTGATTTGAAGACCCGAGAGCTCGCTGAAAAGCTGAAGAGTAGTAGCCATAGGGGAAACATTCGAAGGATCACCCTCGATGAAGCAAATTGTATCATCAGCAAATTGAACAAGCGGGACGTGGTAAGGGCCAAAAGAGCAGCCGCGAGACAGCCCAGCCGCCACAACACCCTCGATCATGCGCGGCAAAACATCAACCGCCAAAACGAAAAGGAGAGGAGCAAGGGGGCAGCCCTGACGAATCCCCCTCCTAGGTTGGAAAGAGCCCCCAACAATGCCCTGACAATGCACCTTAACTCAGGCGTACTCTTAGAGGGGATCCCGTCTTTCTAAGCAATCGTGGAGGCATATGGGAAGAAGGCCCAGATCTCGAAGCAGGAGGTACTGCAAGTGGGCACGGTCCAGGAAGTGGATCCGAGGATGAATCCAGAATTTGAGGCCCAGGTCCCGGTGGAGGAAGATCGGCTAGTGTGTGCGGCATCGATATTAGATCCGATAGGGGATTCGGATCCGTTGGGGCGGGCATATCTGCAACCCGACCAGCATTTGGAGGAGCGTTTACGGTTATTCCAAGCTAATGGATCCGACCAGTGTGGGGATAATAGATCCGATCGAGATGGGGAGTTCGGACATGTGTGCAGCCCGAATGACTTGGAGTTAGCAGGGCTTCGTGATCAGGAGCATGTGGGTGTCTTCGTGGACGTGGAGGAAGAGGGATCCCTAAGGGCAGGCGGATGGAAGGATGCTGATGGCATTCAGGCAGCAAGAGGCATCGGTTGTCATCAGTGATTCGAGAGGGCTAGCACAGGCGGCGTTGGTTCGAGATGCGGGACCATCAAGGCTGCAATCGGGAGGGGAATCCTCTCAAGTGGATGATGGAGGACCCAGGTTTGGAGTGTGTTTTGTGATGAGGGAAGCATTGAGGTCAATTAGAAGGAGGCGCAGGACAGAGTTTGTGGGTAAATCAGAACGTCCAGTGAGTATATCAAAGCCTCCCGCGGACGGTGAGTCGCCTTGGGGAAAGACAAGTCACTTATGTCCCCTAGAAAGAGGTTTTGTTGAGTGTTTGAGGGTGGTGCAACCACAACCACTAAAGAAGATCTCCATTGTTTCTAAATGAAACTCTTATCTTGGAACGTGAGGGGTCTAGACCGCCCTGAAAAACACATAGGGGTGGGAAACCTCATTCGAGAGGCCAAAGCTGATATCTGCCAATTGCAAGAAACGAAATTGTCAAGGAGTGTGGCAGAGATTGGTCGAGATTTGGGCATTGGACGGAGCTTTGCCTTCGCGAAGCTGGAGGCCCAGGGAGAGGCAGGTGGGCTGATTACAGGTTGAAAGGAGTGATTTCGAGTTGATGGCGGAATGTAGGTCCACCTTTTCGCTTTCAGTTCGACTCAGACGTCGACAAGGCCCTAAATATCAGTTTCAGTCACCAGTTCGGTGACTGACCGAAACAAAATTTCGGTCGAAATTCCACCGAAATTTCGATCATTTCGGTCATTTTTTGTACTAGGGCCTCAATAATTCGGTCATTTTGGCCATTTCGGTCAAATTTTGATTTCAACGGGATATCGATATTCGACAGAAATTCGATTGAATTTCGTTGAAATTTGAGGCCATGGATGTTGGGCAGATAGGCTCTCTTTTGCGGTGACGAATGCCTATGGGCCCAATGGATCAGAGAGGGGCTCTTTAGCGGATGACTTGGTGCATACGAGCGTCGGCCAGAATGATGGGGCCTGGATTTTACGGGGAGATCTCAACCTTACTTTGATGCCAGATGATCGCCCTCAGAAGGGGGTTGGGATGCTGGATCCGGTGATTTCCTGAAGATGGCGCACTCCCTGGGCAACACTTGTTGATGCGGTTGGATGTGGGTATACTTGGCGAAATGCAAGATCAAGGTCGAGATTGGACAGATTTCTTCTTTCAGTCGAAGGGGTGGGAAGTTTTCCACTATCGCATGCTTGGGAGCTTCCTCAGGCGCATTCAGATCATACGCCCATCCTCTGGTCTTCAGGGGAGGAGAGAAGAAGCATGTTCTTTTTTCGCTTCGAGTGCTCGTGGTTGTTGTAGGATGACTTCAAGGAGAGTGTGGTAGGTCTTTGGAGGAATGGTAGCCAAAAGGTTCAGCAGTTAGTCACCTGGCTACTAAGCTCGCACAGCTCAAGTCCTTCCAGCAGGGTTTTGGAAGGGAGGTGAGAGTGAAAAGAAGGGAGAAGAGGGTTGGGGTGTAGGATGAGGTGGTCCATTTGGATGTCCTAGATGACCTGAGAGGTTTAGATCAGGATGAGACAGTGGAGAAATCCAGGCTTTTGGAGGAACTGTTGCTGGAGGATCGTAAAAAGGAGGTGGAGTGGAGGCAGAAATCCATTTAGAACTGGCAGAGAGAAGGGAACGCCAACACAGGATTCTTTCACAACATGGCGTCTGGCAGAAAGAGGAGGAACAATATTCATGAGCTTGTAGGGGGCTGAGGATTTCAGGGAAGGTACAGATTGGCAGTACATTGAGAGGGTATTTTGTGGAAACGTCACAGAGGAGGATAAGGGGTGGGTGGGGCTGGCTGGGAGGGGGAGAAGCCTTTGCCACATGTGCAGTTTGAGGGGTTAGTGGAGCCGTTCTCGGAGGAAGAGGAGAAGAAGGTTGTTTGGGGGCTGAATGTAGACAGAGCCCCGGATCCGGATGGTTTTCCGGTCTTCTTCTACAGAGAATTTTGAGACATGTTGAAGGATGAGATCCTAGAGGTGATAGAAGAGTTGAGGGAAGGCAACAGGGACTTGGAGAAGGTTAAGAGGACGTTGATATTCTTGTTGCCTAAGAAAGATCTCCCGGTAAGGGGGGAGGACTTCAGACCGATCGCACTATCCAATGGAATCTATCTCATTGTGGCTAAGGTGTTGGCGAACATGCTCAAGGGGGTTATGGACTCTATCGTTCTTCAGAGGCATTCCGCTTTTATACGGGACGTCAAATGGTTGATGGTCAGGTCATGGCTTCAGAGATTTGCTTGGAGTGGTGGCGCAAGAACACAAAGGGAGTGATGTGGAAGATTGATTTCGTCCATGGAAGGAAAGTTCGCGATATATCGGTGATAAATTGCCGATATACCAATGTCGAGATGCAACCGATATGGGTTTCAATGTGACGATATATCCCAGTTTTCAGGCATTTCCTTCACAAAAGATCGTCGACATGGCCGATATTTCGGCGATATATCGTCGATATATCGTCGAAATATCGCACCGATACAATAACCGAAACGATATCGATACGACCTTCCCTGATTTCTCCAAAGCATATGATTGCGTGGACTAGAACTCCTTGTGGTTGTCCTTGAGGAGGAGAGGGATCCCGGAGTGCTGGATAGCTTGGATGAAGAGATGCATCACTATGTCGTCCTTTTCGATCATGGTGAACGGTAGGCCTGAGGGGTGCTATTTCCAACCACATTTGGGTGTGTGGCAGGGGTGTCCCTTGGCGCCAATGTTGTTTGTTCTGGTTGTGGAAACTTTGGCGGTACTTTTTAGGCAAGCGGTTGAGGGAGGCTCGTGCGAAGGCTTTCATCTTGGAGACATCTCGATGCCGTTGCAGCAGTACGATGATGACATGGTTCTTTTTCTAGGCGGATTGGGCGAGATGAACGACGGAGTGACTCAGTTGTTGGGCATTTTTGGCAGCCTCTCCGCACTGGAGATAAATGTGCAAAAATCGATGCTAATCACTTATGAGGAACGGGGCAGTATAGCGGTGGCTGCCTGTTGGGGGATTTACCGATCACCTATCTGGACCTTCCGTTGGTGGCTGGCAGGTTAAGAATATCGGATTGGGACGCGGTTGTTCAGAAGATGGAGCTTAGGCTGGCTAGGCAGAAAGAGACTACTTTATCAAAGGGTGGGAAACTAGTGTTGATGAAGCATGTGCTGTCAGTGTTGGAGTATTTGGTAGTGCACCTATTGAGTTGTAGCAGGGTAAATGGATCCTGGAGAAGATCCATTTACCCCATCCTGTGTTTAGTCCCATACCGCCCAATGGTGGGACTTGGAGGCTCTGGGAAGGCTATATAAGGAACCCCAGACCTCCTGTACTCATTGAGAAAAAGCAATGCATAGCATGCCCCTTTGAGGGCTTCTCCCGTGGTTTCATCCCGCTCCTCACGGAGTAGGGTTCCACGTTAAATCCCTTTGTTTTCTATTTCTTTATCTTTTCCATGTTCGCTTCCGCATTCTTCATATTTTATAACATGGTATCAGAGCGGGTTCGGTTCTCAGGATTTTTTTTATGTTCGTTCTTTATTCAAGATCCGATTTTGATATAGAAGATTATTTTCGAGAAGTTTATTGGAGATTCGGTTCTAGGGTTTCTCTCCTGAAACCCTATCATACAGCCGCATCATGCAGGCGGCGCGATGCTCCCAGGCGCAGGCCTCCATCTCCCAGGCGCAGGAGACCTGGCCGCATCTTCTCATCAACGCCGTCTACCTCGTCTGGTTGTCCAGTCCCGAGGCACGCACATCCTCTCCTATCGGTGCGCAAGCTCCCTCGCGCACCCCATCAGCATCGATCAGGCTCTCTTCACGCGGTCAAACTCCAGATGCACGCAAAGGCGGCGCACTGGGCGCGCAACCCAGGCGGCGCTCATCTCCAGTTTCTCATCATTGTTGGCGGCGCAGGTCAGGCCCCATCAGGGGGCGCGGCCCCTCTCGATCTCCAGGCTATGCCCCAAGCGGCGCGCGGTAGCCTCCTGCCCCTGTTGCGCCATGGCGCACATCCAGCATCGCCGCCAAACATCTAGAAGCAGTCAGGCGGCGCCCTCGCCGCCCCTGTTCTCCCCTCGTGCGGCGCTCTCCTCCAGACCTTCCACGCGACGCTGCCCCTGAGGCCCGCAAGCTGCTGATCGGCGGCAGCCTCCTCCTCTCGCGATACTCTCTCCAGGCGACTCCAGCAAATGCCCTATTGAAGGGGGTGACAGGAGAAGACCCCATCGGGCAACACTCTCTGTGGCGGCGCATGAGAAAAGGGTTCCCGTGAGGGGAACCCTAATAAACCCAAGGGGGTTCGATGTTATTTTAAAAAAAACTATTTTATGATGGGCCGTGGGGTGAGAAAATAAAAGGGCTGCAGTTTTTGTATTAAAAAAAACGGGGAGTGGGATGCGGCTGATTAGGCATGTTACAAAAAAAAAGAGAGAGGGCATGTCATTAAAAAAATGAATGAGTGTTTGTTAAAAAAATTCGAAAAAAAGAGAGGCGCGTACAAAAAAAGAGGCCGTACGTAAAATTTACAAAAAAAAAAGAGGAAAAGAAAGAAAAGAAAAGATGAAAAGCCGAAAAAAAATGTTGAAACGGCTTTAAAAAAAATGTGTTTCAAAAAAAATTGTTTGTCAAGAGCCGTAAAAAAAATGAAACGGCCAAAAGTTATCCATGTTTTGAGAAGCCGAAAAATTTGTAACGGCTTATTGGTATTGTATACCCTTATTTATCTTGTCTTCTCCCAACTTTGTCGATGTTGAGTTTCCGACAAGTATGGGAGAAAAGGGGAGTATATGTAGAGTCACAGGTCTATTCAGATGCTCCAGATATCAGATCTTCATATTCCAGGCCAGTGCACGTTGTTCAGACTCTACAGATCCAGTTTCAGACTCGACGATTGTCTTCCGAGTCCAGTTTCCGACACGCACGAGTTTGTGGTCATTGTCGGATGAGCATATGTTGCCATCATTTGTTCGAGGTCCCCATCATTCTTGTTGTCGGCCAGAGTTTTCATGTGAGCCATAGGGACTCCAGAGCAGAGGACCATTCCCTATGCCATATGTTGGCAAGGGTTTTCATGTGGTATCATAGGTACACCAGAGCAGTGCACCATTCTCTGAGCCAGATGGGAGAGACCCAGTTCTCCGACGAGGAGACTTCACGTGCAGTTTCAGACTCGATGGTCAGATTCCGAGTCTTCAGTTGACTCACACTCCAGCCCGTTCGTCCTCCTCACCTGCACGGCATGAGAAGCAACGTCCTCGACTGCAGCATGTGCGCGTTGGGTTGATATTGTCCGTAGTGTCCTGTAGCATGAGTTGAGTTTCTTTCTGTTTGTTTGTCCAAGCTGAGCATTGCATGCTCCAACTTGAGGGGGAGTGTTGGAGTATTTGGTAGTGCACCTATTGAGTTGTAGCAGGGTAAATGGATCCTGGAGAAGATCCATTTACCCCATCCTGTGTTTAGTCCCATACCGCCCAATGGTGGGACTTGGAGGCTCTGGGAAGGCTATATAAGGAGCCCCAGACCTCCTGTACTCATTGAGAAAAAGCAATGCATAGCATGCCCCTTTGAGGGCTTCTCCCGTGGTTTCATCCCGCTCCTCACGGAGTAGGGTTCCACGTTAAATCCCTTTGTTTTCTATTTCTTTATCTTTTCCATGTTCGCTTCCGCATTCTTCATATTTTATAACAGTCAGCCATCCTTATTTTCTTTTTCTCCACTAGACTGATGCATGTAGGGGCTAGAAAGAAGATTGAGAAGTTGATGAGAAGATTTTTCTGGTCAGACGGGAAGCAACAGAGGTCGGGTCTGCATCTGGTTGGCTGGAGGGAGGTTACAAGAGCTCGAGATCAGGGTGGCTTAGGGGTTCGGGATGTGGCTTGCATGAACAAGGCTTTATTGGCTAAGTGGGTGATGCGAATATGGGGTCCGTCTGAGGACTTGGCCACAAGATTGTTGCAAGAGATTTACGGGATGAAAGGAGGCCTGGTGGCAGAGGCATCTCATTTTGAATCACCACTATGGCAGGGGGTCCGTGAGGTCTTGTCGCTGCTGACTCCCAGGTTGAGGCCTAAGATGGGAGATGGGCGGTGCTTCAGTTCTTGAGGGATAATTGGACGGGAGATGGAACCCTGGAGATGACGTTTCTGAGACTTTTTGTGTTTGCGGTAACAATTTCACTTTTGTAGCTCAATCTGGGTCTTGGATGTCGGAGTTTGTTGCGGTCCTCTCGGATCGAAGGAGAGAGGAGCTTGTTAGCTTACAGTCGGAGACACCTTCCCTCAATGTTGTAAAAGTCACCCGACTAGCCCGACTAGTAGGTCCGACTAGTCTATTCGGTGGGGTGGCCGACCGAGGACCGACTAATTCCGACTAGGTCCATTAGTCAACCAATTTTTGCTTGGGAATACCATATTTTCTTACCTTTTTAAAAGCAAAGCTATTGTAATACGCTTAATGTTTTATTTTAATTCAATTACTTCTTTTGATTCATTATGATAGCAAAAAAATATTTAAATCTGTGTAAATATATTACAATATATGTATAAAAATAACTCATATATTTAAAAAATCAAAACCGATTAAAGCTCGACTAAATCCAATTAGTCGTCCGACTACCGATTAATCCTTAGTCAGTGACCTGACCGACCGAGTACCGACTACCGACTTTTGCAACCTTGCCTTCCCTAGTAGGCTTCTCTTTGAGCAGGGATCACTATGAATGGATGGGCACAAAATTTTCAGTCAATGAACTGTACGGAGAACTCAGAAACGGTTCTGAGGGCCAAGATAGAGAACTCTGCCAGGATGTGAAGATTATTTGGGCTAGCAAGATTCCGACCAAGTAAAGGTCTTCCTATGGTGCCTACGAAAAGAAATACTTTATAACAAAGTTAGGAGAGTGAGAATTTTTGGGCTGCATGACTTGACATGTGAAAAACGCAGGGAGCAAACGGAGAACTCGGAACATCTCTTCTTCAGTTGCACAGCTTCGGCAAAAGTTTGGATGGAACTTGCGATTCTGTGGGTGGAGGTTGATGGCTCGATGGGATTGTGGGAGTCGGTAAGGAAGGTGGGAAGCAACTCCTTGGACGACGACGCTAAGCCTTTTGTGGTGCTCTGGAAATTTGGTTAGCAAGAAATGATCTCGTTTTTAAATATTATAGCTTTTATTCAGAAAATGTAGTGTCTCATTATAGGGCTCTAATGAGCTTTTGAGAGTCCAAGTAATGTATTTTGTACTTTCTCTTTTTTATTTAATATATTGTTCTCGTGGTGACTCCTATCTCGGAAGTTCACCCTCTTTTCCATAAAAAAATTAATATTTGTGTTCATATTCATATCCATCTTAAAATAGATACAGTTCGATATTCGTAAATAATGGAATCCATATTTGTATATACATTTATATATATAATATAATTATATATTTATTTATAACTGTATGTAGCAAACTTTTATGGCTTCTTTAACTAGTGTTGATATAATTGTTATTAAATAAATACATTTAGAATGTTTCTTATATATGTAAACCATCAATGTACGTTTAAGTTCATAAATAAAGTATTTTTTATAGTATTCATATACAGTTCGTTTTAATTTTTGTTTTTAAGTATACGGTATGACATTTTCCATATCTGTCAATATCCATATACCTATTCAACTTTTTAATCAAAAAAAGGGGAAATGGTGGTGTATACTGTGGTCGGTGTGTCCCGTAACGAATGTTCGATGCTTCGAATGTGGGGTGTGGGGTCACAAATGGTGGGATTGCAAGTTTCGAAGGGTGCGGCAGCCGTGGGTAAGCCCCTCTTTGAAGGCAGAAGTTTACTGTGGGTAACAACAATGGGTTTTCAGGCCAAAAGTATATGTATCTGATACCTTCTGTGATTGATAGTGACTTGATAGAAAAGACTAGAACGATATCTTGGGTCCTTTTTGTGGACCACTTCTTGGGACATGTCCCCTTGGGATCGATGTCCGCTTGTGTGCAAGGTCTCCACGTCACAAGAGAGGATCATGCTGGCGGTTGATGCACTTATCTCTTGAGTTGTTCGACGAAGATCGTGTTTCCGAGCTGGAGATTTACCTCGGAAGCTCAACAAGACATTATGTGTTTCGGGTATGTCGTTCCCCTCGCAATGAATTGAGTGTTTCCATAGTCCATTGGTTGGGATTTCTAAGATGGTTGACCTCATCTCGGATGGATTTCATCTAGGACAGGGCATCGACGTTGCGGTCATGGTTGAAGGGTGCACAGCTGCGCAGATATTAGAGGTTGTGTTAAGCATGTCAATGTGAGTGTATCCTTTGGGTACCCAACATGAACCTGCTCCATTTAATGACCCAAAACCTGCCCCATTTATTTTGGGATGTGTTTGGATTTTAAACTTACTACCCATACGGGTACAGTTTCGGGTTTGGGATTCCCTCATGGGTACTCAAACCCGAATATATAAACATATATATACACTTGAACATTTACATGTTTGAGTGTTTGTGTTTTACGATATTCAAGATAGTCAAACTTAACCCATACCCAATTGTTTTCAACTCCCAATTGTTTTCAACTCACCTGTATAAAAGTTTCACTATATTTATCCTCATTCATTCAATGATTCAGTTTCAACTATCTTTTTTTACATCTAACATACATATGATTTTATTCTAATAGAGATAAACCATCCAATTAATACAAGTCCATGGTATTCCTAAACATGTATTGCATATATTTGATATCCCCACTATAATCTCACACATTATGTGTTATGCACAAACTAAATGTCAACATGTTGTGAATCTTCAATATTACAATTCAATATATATGTCCATAATCCTCAAAAAATTAAGTCCTTAATTGGTTTAGAATCAACTCCGTGGGATGTACGAAGTTTCTGTGTAACTTACTTATAATATCTTTTCCTAAGAATATATAGTATAAATGGTTAATGTATAATTGATTTTATATTACATATGTAGATACCCATTGGGCACATGCATACCCGATGGTATATGGGTACCCGTTTAGAACTACCCATTTACTAATCGTGTGGGTTTGGCTAGTAATTTTATAAATGGGTATGGGTTGAGAACACTAACACCCACCCCAAACTCCACTCTCTGACATCCCTAAGTTGTGTACATGGTGGGACACTTTTTCTTTATTGCTAGAAAAGTGCTTGCCAACGCCACCAGCGTGTGGTCTTCCTCTCTCCTCTGACCCACATGTGCATGCAAGACCGAAGGAGGGCTCCTCTAAACCGATGGACGGGTACTTTGACTGGCTTTTGTAAAGATATATTTTATGTTTATGTACTTTGATTGGCTCTTGTAGAGATATATTTTATGTTTATATACCTCAGCATGGATGGATTTCAATACAAACTTCATTTAATAACGGATACTTAGTAAGTACTAACAAGATAGTGATACAAAACCGCATGTCCACAACATACTCCAATCGATAGCGATTTTCTTTAGCTCAGTTGGAAGGTTTTGTTTCTAATTCATCTTCTTTCATTCAAAATTATGATTACTATGAATCACGTTCTTCAAAAACTATATGTTATTAACTTACTATGCCCGTTTGCTTATTTTTTTGATATCCTATATAGCTCGCTATTTTGTTTATACATAATATGCGATGTGATATAAAGTTAATGGGCCCAATGCATGTCATTTATGTCTCTAAGTTGTTTGAGTTTAAGCATTTGCTATAGTCAACATCGACAGCATGCAGCATCAATATGCAAAATATAATTTGCATTGGTGTGGTAAATACACCTCATTTTGCATATAAGAGTGTAATTGTACGTTAGTTATTGTTTGAAGAACTATGATGATCTTAATTTCAACAACAATAACGCATTTTCCCACAGTAAGTAGGATCGACTACATGGCCTCCATTCAGATCTATCTTGGGTCATTCTCAGGCTTAGATCAAAAAAACTAAGATCCCTTTGTATAACCACATTCCAACACTTCTTGGGCCTTCCTCGTCCGCTCTTAGTCATCCCAACAACCCAAAACTCGCATTTCCTCACCGGTGCATCAGCTGACCTCCTTTGAAAATGGTCAAACCAAGCAAAAAAAATTGCATCATTTCTGAGATTTTCAGTGAAATCTTCATATATCCCGATATATCCCTTTTCGAGCTGATCGATATTAATATCGATATTTTGAACATTGGTTCACAGGATGGGAGGGCAAAGACTAATCCGTGAATATTTTGACATGGAATGTTAGGGGAGTTGGTAAACCGGAGAAGATGAGGGCTATAGCTAATTTTCTTGGAGACGGTAGACTGAAAATTTTGTTACTTCAGGGGACTAAAACTCAGATTTGGACTGAAAAGAACTGGTATTCCTAAAGGGCCCGCATTTATCTTGCTTCCGGGCCATTGCCTTGGATGGTAGTGTTGTGGAGACACTCATTGGATGGGCTAGAGAGCAAAAATCCTTGTTTCAAGTGATTAAAGGGTATCATGTTCTCTCTGTGCATCTCAAAAGCATCATTGATGACAGACAGATATTAGTTTCTAATACTTATGGTTCAATCAATGTGCATCTTAGAACCAACCTATGGTGGGAGATTTGATATATCCGCAATGAACTTCTCGGGGTCCCATCGATTCTCAATGGTGACTTTAATGTAACTCTATATGCAGATGATTGTCCTGACGGTCGAGGTGGTCAAGACCAGGACTCCAATGAATTCACTAACTTGGTGGATGATTTGAATTTTTTTTGAGACAGGGTGGGATTGACCTCCATTAGAGACCCATCCAGAAAAATGTGGATGATTTGAATTTGAGATACTGATGCTAATAATGGTCGTTTCACATAGAGGAATAGAGCATCTCAATCATGGAATGATTGGTTTCCGGCATTGATTGAGGGCCTGCAAAAATTTTAATTTCGATAAGTTAAACCCCCTCCCCCTCGAGTTCACTCTGATCATACACCTCTTCTGTAAAGCTCGAGAGACGACGATTCCCATCGATGGTTGAAAAATCATCAATGGTTGAAGATGGCTTTTATGACACATTTTGGAGATCTTGAGAGGTACACAATTTAACTACTAGAAAATTTTACTTGAAGCTCCTGGCACTCTGCAAATGCCTCATTGAGTTCAAAAGGGTTACATTTAATGAAAGATTGCAAAGGAGTAATAATTATTTGTCTACTTCTTAACATCTTATAGGATCAAGGATATGAGAGACCTATTGCTTGAGGAACACGATGAACAACTTATCAGTAGTCTATTATTCTCGATGAGGATAATAAGTTCGGATTAGAATAGAAGTAGAAATCCATGCACCGATGGCTAAAAAAGGAGATGCGGATACCAAATTCTCTCATAACATTGCTTGCGCTAGAAGACAATGCAACTATATTCATTCTCTCAAGATTGATAGCACGACGGTTACGAGAAATGAAGAAATTGGCTTAGCTACTTCGAGTTTTTTCCACCAGCTTAGCAGATGTGGTCCGGTTGGTCAATAGATGGAGAGGAAGGAATGTGGATAAGATTTCAACTTCATACTGTAAGAGTGATCTTACAGCGCAAATAAACAAGCAGGAGGTCCAAGATGCAATGATGCAGCTTCATGCGGATGGCTCGTCCAAACTAGATGGTTTCATGCAGCCTTTTACAAATAAACAAGCATGAGGCCCAAGATGCAATGATGCAGCTTCATACGGATGGCTCGCCTGAACTAGATGGTTTCATGTTGCCTTCTACAGGTTATTCTGAGTCGTGATCAAGGATGATGTAATGGATGTAGCGAATGAATTCCAAAAGGGTAACATTGGCATTAAACTTATGACTAGAACTCTTATATTTTTGTTGCCAAAGGGTAATGTGAATACATGGGTAGAAGACTCCATACCTATTGCACATTCTAATAGTCCTCTCATATTGGAGAAGGTATTTGCTAATTGTCTTCGATGTGTCCTTTATTGCATTGTTTCTCCCCTACAATCTGCATTTATACAAGCTCGATCTATGATGTATAAAGTGGTTTTAACCAATTACATGGCCACTAATTAGAAGAGGCTCCAGATAAAGATATTTATCTGGAAGATCAATTTCTTCAAGGCTTGTCATAGCATTGATTGAAGATTTACTTCATTAACATTACAAAAGACGGGATTTCTAGGCATCTGGATCCCATAAATGAAGCAATATATATCGACCACGACGTTCTATGTATTGGTGAATGGCAAGCTGGGGGATACTTCTAGCCACAACGGGGGGATATGCCAAGATTGCCCCCTTGCACCGTTCATATTCATGATTATTGTAGATACTTTGGTCATTCTTGTGAAGAAATCAGTCTCTGCAAGGTTCACAATAAGATACACACATGGCAATATTTCCATCCCTTTGTCGCAATATGTTGATGGTGCATTTTTCTTTATTAGGGGCGCATATGTAAGACTCATGGCATGTCAGCTACGTTGGACCTTCTTTGTGATATCTTTGGCGTTACTATCAACCGGAGCAAATCATCTCTCGTCCCCTTTATTTTATCCCAGAATTGGCGGTGGAAATGGGGCTACTCTTAACTCTCCCAAGATCAGCCTCCCAATGCAGTACTTCGGCCTTCCTCTAAATTATAAGTAGCTCATGCATTCACAATAGTATCATTTAACGGAGCAGTTAGAGAAACGGCTTGCGGGATGGAAATCAGCTACCTTGTCAAAAGGGTGGTCGATTGGTACTAGTAAACTCGATGTTTGCAGTTACCCCTATTTTCTTTTCTTCTTGTCCAATGCATGTGCATGTAAGACAGCACTTGGAGAAGATTATGTGATGATTTCTATGGGACGGGAAAGGCCAAGAGACCCAATACTTTGCACTGGTTGCCTGGGACAATGCTGATTTGCCTAAATATTGCGATAGTATAGAAATTAAAAGATCGACGGAGTTGAACCAGGCTTTTCTTATGAAGTTGATCATGATGATATGGGGAACTCGGGAAGACCTGTTGAACGAACTATGTGTGGGATGTATGGCGTCAATATGAGCACGGAGGCTATCCCAAATGTGATAATACATCCCTCAATCTTACGGTGGGGGATTTGTGAGATCCTACCAAATGTAAGACGAGATGAAGCTTGTTTTAGGAAATGGAACCATATTTTAGTTTAGAAAGATGAACGGATAGGTAAAGGATGCTTGACGGATTGGTATCCGAGGTTATTCGCTCTTGCTATAGAGCAGGAGATTCATGTTGCAGGGGGCTAGGGAGGAAGGTGTGGGTTGTCCCTTATTCCAATCAGGATTGTCAGGGCAATGGGAGCAGCATTACATGGATTTGATGTGCAATCAGGGGGACATGAATGGTCCTTCCACTGGTCGGGATGGGTGGCACTAAGCGAATGACAGATTTTATGAGAAGAAGGCTAACAAATCCCATACCGCAAGCTTTGGACAAGATATAGGCAAGGATGTGGACATTTATAAGCGTATATGATGTTGCCCAATCCTTGTTAAGATGTTCCTTTGGCAAATAAAGGTCAGGTTGACCACTCAGACGCTCAGATGTGGGCTTTCTCAGGAGAATGGTGACCATGTCCTTTTCTCATTTCCATTTCTAGAGAGATGTGATCCCGGATTGGCTTGCATTGACTGCAGCATAAGACCTCAAATGACTTATGAAACTATACTCTTTCAACTTGTTCTTTAGTTCGTAGCGGTTGTTTTAAACCACTTGTTTATTTATTAGTGATTTGGCTCTCTCGTAATGAGATTGTATTTTGTTAGAACATTGTTATATGTTTCGTATACTCAAGAATTCCACCTTTCTTTCAGACAGATTATCAATCCCAATGGACCATCCATTTCAGGGTGCTGTCTGAAGCTTGGTTCATGTAATCGAACAACTTTTTTATAAGAAAAGTTTGGTTGTGACTCACCTCGAGATCACACCCTTTTCCTTAAAAGAAGAAACACGGATAGCAATAAAAAATGATAACTCAACTTCGCGTCAGTTGTAGGATCTCGCCGATGCAAAGAGGTCTCAACAATCACAAGTCAATGTCCGATGAGAACTCTGCATCACATTAATGGGGTGATCAAACCGATGAGTGAAATCTCCTTAACCCTAGAGCTCGCTTGACACATTTCGAGGGCCTCATTCCACGTGCACGCCACAAGCGCAATGTTGATAGCCCCACCTGCCACACTAGTAGCACATAAGCTCCCTCACTGGAGCAACCGAAAGACGTTGCACCCATCTATGATGTCATCGGACAACCGACCACTTGCCACCAACATCCCCAACCTCCCTCTCCGCAGCAACCCTCTTACTCACTATTATCCCTCAAAGCCATGCACCAACATAGCCCTCAAGATCACCTCAAGTCCATCACACGAAAGCCCCAAACCAGCCCGGCAGGGCAATGTCCATGAACACTGAAAGCTAGGGACACCTCGCATCGCCCAACCCAAAACCTAATCATGCCATGCTTGGGAACCGCCCACACCTTAAACCTACCTGCCACCGACGTGCCACGCAAGAAACACCATCGTTGCCCTTCTTTTCTCCAGATCCTGGAACCATCGCATCATAACTATATAGTTCGTCTTATCGAGAAGATATGGGCCACCTTTCTAGGATTTTCTTCACATAAAGACTCTAGGATGATCTTTCCTTATCATGGTTGAGCGATCCCATGTTGATGCCTCCTACAGAAGCTTCAATTCTGGATGTTCTCTCTAAGCACCAACATCTGTAGAAGGAACGCGAGGGATTAGGACCTTTGTCTATTCTTTTGTATTTGCAGTGTATGCAAAACATTGAATTTTTATGGGTGCTAAATGATATGCTTAGAATGTGCTACACTATTATATCTTAGTTTGATGGATATAAGCCCGGGATTGACCCAAGATAGATCTGAATGGAGGTGAAGAATCCATGTAGCCGACCCTACTTAATTGTGGGAAAAGGCTTTGTTGTTGTTGTTGTTGTTGTGCTGCACTATTATGGTCTGTAGAGGTTTACGTTATGTTATGATGTACCGCTACGTATTTCTTATTTATCTCATGTACATCTATGTAATTTACCCAAGGGTTTTCTCTCTATATAAGAGACCCTAGGGCTCTATGGAATAACACAACAGAGTCTTATTGGCTCCAACATGGTATCAGAGCCAAAACCCTAATCTAGGGTTTTTCTCCACCCGCCCCTCCCCCTCCTCGCCGTCAGCCTCCCGCCGCCTCCTGCCGCCAGCCAAGGCCGAGGCCCCTCCAGCCTCCAGCCCCTTCCGCAGAAGCCCCTCTCGCCGCCAGCCGCTACTCGTGGCCCCTCCTCCCGCTTCCTCCCTCCTCCCGCCGAGGCCCCTCCCGTGCCGACACCACCCGCCGTCGACCACAACAGCCGCTAGTCGCGGCCCCTCTTCTCCGGTCGACCTCGAGTTCAAGTGCATAAAGTCTACATATGCACTCGAATCCACACAGGTCTTTGTAGACGCCAGTTCTTTTGTCTATCATCCTTAGGTTTTCTTCTCCGGCAATATGTCAGAACAAAAAGTTGATATGCCCGCCATAGGTGCCTTTAAGGGTTCGGCACCAATCGTCAAAATGGACGGGACGAACTACGAACTCTGGGCTATGCAGTTCCTGAGTCTTATGAAGTCATGTGGTAAGAAGCATATTCTTACCGAAGATGAGCCGGCAGAGAAGGCGGGGATATATGCCTCATGGGAGGCTGATGATGCGTATGCCAAGGTCTGGCTGTCAGGGACGCTCACGATGGAGATCGCCAATGACATCCTCCATCAACCCACCGCCAAGGCGATGTGGGATATTCCGGCGACTACATATTCTCAAGTGAGGAACGAGACGAAGATGCTGCAGTTGCAGCATGATATCTTTACCACGAAGCAAAATGGACGGCCTCTTCATTCTCTGTACACGTCCCTACGTGGGATGTTCGAGAAATTATATAGCACCATCCCGCTCACAGCCACCCCCGAGCAGCAGAAGACGTTCCACAATGCCACTATGATAGGCGTATTGCTTGCTGCCCTTGATCCTGAGTACGAGGCATCCCGCTCTCAGATCCTCGCCGATGCCACTATCCCTCCGATGGAGGAAGTCTACAGGAGGCTTAGTCGTATCTCTGTTCCCTCCAGTACAGCGACTCTACCTCCTTCGGCAATGGCGGTCACCAGAGGACGAGGTAGTTCGTCTTCCTTTCGTGGTCGAGGAGGTGACGGACGTGGCCGAGGAGGTCGTATGCGTTCAACGTGCTCATTCTGTTGTCGCACTGATCATTCTGAGGATACATGCTATTCCAAGCATGGATTTCCTCCTTCTGTACGTGTTGCTGATCATGTTCAGGCTCCGTCAGCATCTACTCTAGATCACAGGTTCGAGGAGCTAGTGGCACGGCTTCGTGACATTATGCCACAGTCATCATCAGAGGGTGTTGATACATCTGACGTTGCGGCTTCTGCGTCCGCTACTACCTCTACTACTGCCAGCACCTTAGGTAGTACTTCTGCCTTTTGTCATAACCACGATCTCTCAGGTTGGATTGTTGACTCTAGAGCCACCCATCATCTCGGCCGTGATAGAGATATGCTACAGTCCTACAGGGATATTCAGTCTGGTCGTTCGGTGCTCATAGTTGATGGCACCCATTCCCCTATTGTGGGTCAGGGGGAGACATTCTTATTGCCCTCCATGCACCCACAGAATGTTCTACATGCACCAGAGTTCTCCATGAATTTATTATCAATTAGTCAGATTACAAAAGATTTGCACTGTCGCGCTATCTTTGACCCATCTTCTGTCATTTTTCAGGACATACTAACGGGCAGGGTGATTGGTTGTGGTTCTGAGCACAATGGCCTCTATCGTCTAGTACGGAACTCCTATGCTGGTGCATCACTACACTCTCAGGGATCCGTTTCTCCGTACACATGGCACCATCGCTTTGGTCACCTCCCGCTCCAGAAGATGCGTCACCTCCTGCCACAGATCTCTCCGAATTCTACATTTCGTTGTGAAGCGTGTCAGTTAGGGAAGCACCATCGTTCTAGCTTTCCTAGTCGTCAGGGTTGGAGCAGTCGCTCCCTGTTTGAGTTATTTCATATAGATATTTCGGGTCCTAGTCGTGTCCCGGATCATCAGGTCACAAGGTTTGATCTTGTTGTGGTTGACGATTTCTCTCGTGTTTCTTGGACTTTTCTTCTTAAGAATAAATCTGAGGCAGGAAGTGTTATCAAAAATCTTATCAATGAAGTGCAGAATGTTTTTTCCTCTACTATTAAATATGTGCGCACGAATAATGCATTGGAATTCTGTACTCGATCACTTGATCAGTTTCTCTCCTCTAAGGGCATTATCCACCAAACTACATGTGCTTACACCTCTCAACAAAATGGTGTTGCGGAGAGGAAACATCGACACTTTCATGATAGTGCTCGCACATTACTTATTCACAGTTGTGCACCATTAGCCTTTTGGAGAGATGCTATACTTACAGCATGCTATCTGGTCAATCGTATGCCTTCTACCGTTCTTGGAGAAAAGGCTCCAATATCTGTTCTCTTTCCTGATAAGGACTTGTTTTCACTTACCCCTCGTGTTTTTGGAATTGTCGCCTTTGTTCACCGCTTGTCTCCAGGACTTGACAAGCTCTCTCCTAGAGCTGTTAAGTACGTTTTTGTGGGCTACTCGCGTACACAAAAAGGATATCGTTGCTATGACCCCATTCACGACAAGTACTATGTAAGTGCTGATGTTACATTTTTTGGGCCAGTTATGTACTCTTCCCCTGCAGGTGACCGCTTGGCTTCCTCTACATCTACGGATGATAATGTCTATGTTCCCCTACCTCCAAGTCTGGGTCAATCTGAGTCGACTACACCACCACCACCACCACCTCCATATCCGCCCATTTCACCATTCCCTAAGTTTTATACAAGACGGTCAGGGCCTGCTCATGCTACAAGTCAACCATCCAGCACGCCTCAGGTATGCTTCGATATTATCGCTAATGATGGGTTAGATAATGCGCCGGTGCAGGAATCTTTGATACAGGAGGAGGATCCGCCAGTCAGCACAGTAAATGACGATCTTGATCGTCCTATTGCTCATAGGAAGCAGAAGAGGCAATGTGCATCCTACCCTCTTGTGTCTCAGGTGTCCTTTCATCGACTTACTGGTGATTTCCAGAGGTTTGCAGCAGTTGTCTCGACGGTTGAGATCCCACGAATTTATCAAGAGGCCATGAAGATTGATTGTTGGCGTTTAGCCATGGAAGAGGAGATGCGTGCCTTACAGTCTCGAGGGACTTGGTCCCTAGTTCCCACTCCACCCGGTGCTTCTGTAGTGAGTAGCAAGTGGGTGTTCACAGTTAAATATCACGCAGATGGGCGTCTAGATCGGTACAAGGCCATACTTGTCGCACGAGGCTTTACCCAAACCTATGGGGTAGATTATTTGGATACATTTTCACCAGTGGCTCGACACTCGACTCTTCGCATTCTACTATCTGTTGATGTGGTACGTGATTGGACTATTTTCCAACTTGATGTCAAAAATGCATTCTTGTATGGTGATCTACAGGAGGAAGTCTACATGCAGCAGCCACCGGGTTTTGCTGATGAGGGGGAGACCCAGATGGTGTGTAGACTTCATAAGGCTATCTATGGCCTTAAACAAAGTCCGAGGGCATGGTTCCAGAAGCTTTCCCAGCTGACTGAACGACATGGGTTCAAGAGATCAAATGCGGACCACTCATTGTTTATCCAGAAGACTCCCAGAGGTACGGTTGCTGTCATGGTATATGTAGATGATATTCTAGTCACAGGAGATGATGCTCAGGGAATCGAGATGACTAAATCTCGTTTGGGAAGTCAGTTTATTACGAAGGATCTGGGCACGATACGATACTTTCTGGGGATGGAGTTTGTGAGAAATGCACAAGGAATGGTGATGACCCAAAGAAAATACGTCACATACTTGCTAGTTGAAACAGGAATGGTTGAATGCAGACCGTCGAGCACTCCTATGGACCCAAGTATGAGGCTTTACGACAATGATACTGAAGAGGTGGACAAAAGAAGATACAGAGAGATAGTGGGTAAGCTTCTATACATCACCATAACTCGACCGGATATTGCCTTTGCAGTAAACTGGGTGAGTCAATTTATGGAGCAGCCTAGGCAAGTTCATATGGAAGCCTTGTATATGATATTGAGATACCTGAGGTCTTCCCCAGGCACAGGTTTGTTATTTATAAAAGATACGGATCTGTCTATTTCCGCGTGTGCAGACGCAGACTATGCAAGGTGTCCAAAGGATCGTAAGTCTACGTCAGGATTTGCTATCTTCATAGGAAGCTCTTTGGTTTCTTGGAAAAGCAAGAAACAAATTGTTGTGGCGAGATCCAGTGCTAAATCCGAATATAGAGCCATGGCACAAGCAAGCACAGAAATGATGTGGGTTCGAGCGGTCTTGGAAGATTTGAATGTAAATGTCTCTTTACCCATGCAGCTTCAATGTGACAACCAGGCAGCATTGTTCATTGCAAATAATCCAGCAATTCATGAAAGAACAAAGCACATCAAGGTAGATTGTCACTACACTAGAGACATGATCCAGAAGGGCTTGATTTCCACTTCACACGTCAGTTCAGAAGACCAGACTGCTGATATATTTACCAAGCCATTGCTCAGAGGACCTTTCCAGAGATGTTCTTCCAAGCTGAGCATGATTGATATCTATGCTCCATCTTGAGGAGGAGTGTAGAGGTTTACATTATGTTATGATGTACCGTTACGTATTTCTTATTTATCTCATGTACATTTATGTAATTTACCCAAGGGTTTTCTCTCTATATAAGAGACCTTAGGGCTCTATGGAATAACACAACAGAGTCTTATTGGCTCCAACAAGGTCATCATGGGTTCAGTTTTTGGGGAATGTTAAGTGATTTCTATTGCAACCATCCTATATATTTTTAATATTTATCAAAATGACTATGTAGGCATTCTTTCGTTGGAAACATAGCCAAGTTTACAAACGAGAGATTTTTTAAGATAACTACCAAAAGTCAAAAGAAGTGCAATCTCTAATTCCTAGAGAGCCTACAACAAATTTACAATTCAAACCTCATCTACTCCCGGTAACTTCAGTCCCAAACTTGCCGCTTGATGTGGCGTACTGGCCAAGTATACTGAGGCCCAGCTCTTGCTCCCAAATGACCTGCAGTCCTCGGATTTTCTATTAGAAGCAACAAACTCGGAAAATGAGGACCACGTCCCCGTGTTTTCTTCCATAGATCCATCATTTATGGCCAATTTACGAGCAAGAAAACCACTGGCGCCTTCTTCCAAGAGCTTCCCATGTTGCCTGAATAAAAAAATACTACTCGTAACAAGTGGACATCTTGAAGATTGTTGACAAAGAAACAACTACCTTCTTACAGGCCGACAAGACTGAAGGTATTTTTCAGCACTAGTTACAGTCTCTTTTACATCAGCTGTCACTTCACACCCAGACCAGTGGGTCCTCTTTCTCCAAGCTTCAGTAATGCAGCAACTTGGAGCCTCGGTCTCAATCAACCTGAAAAGAACAGGGAGCTCAATACCCGCTCCATCAAGCTGTTCCTGTAAACAAAAATCATGTTGACAAAAGATATATACCCCTTAAAGATAATGTATTGACTTATCACCAAAATAAAACAAAAATGAGACTAAAATAATATATTGGTGTATCGCCTGAACAAAACAAAAACGAGACTATCTCAAAGCGAGTACAACAATGACTGAAGTTATGGTTCCTCAAAGACAACAGGATACTGGCAATTTTCTTCTAAAACGTAAAACTTACATTCTGTCCAAGGCTTTTTTTATGATGCATAAATGAACACTATGTAAACAACAAACCGACATATTGGAAAGAGAGTGTTGGGAAAGAAAATAGAATTTTCTTGGATTTTTATAATACCTAAAAGTCAAGCTTCATTTAGATGATAGGAGAAATCATAAAGACCCACTGCCAAAGAATTTAAATAGTGACATAAGAAATTAGCCAGGTCACAAAACAGTGCCATAAGGCCATTCAATTATCGAACTGATGTGCAGCCGCTGATGAAGATATGTCCATCCCAAATATAACTTTCAATTACACAACGTTTAACTGTGATATCTGTTGTAATCTGAGAAGCGGAAGCGGAATCGATAAACAAAATAATAAACATGAAGAACAAAGAATTAACACGGAACCCTACTCCCTAAGGAGCTAGATGAAACCACGGGAGAAGCCCTCAAAGGGACTGGATATTCTATTGAATTTCTCAATGAGTACAGGGGGTGCCAGGCTCCTTATATAGTCTCACAGACATGCCGGAGTCCCACCGCTCATCCATGTGAGACTAAACATGAGTGGGGTAATTGAATCTTGGAGAGATCCAATTATCCACCTATTACATTCTCTAACACTCCCCCTCAAGATAGAGCTGAGAAAGCTGCAGCTTGCAAGAAAAAGAAAGTATACAACACATCTTCACACAATAAATCACAAGAAGAACACATCCGCTGCTAGTAGCAGACCTCGCACAAGGATAGGTCTACAGCTTTCAGAACATCGGAACGTATCTCTGTCATGCCTATAGAACCGCTGCGATATTAGGTCACCGGAACGTATCTCTGTCGTGCATGCAGGTCACCGGAACATATCTCCGTCGTGGCTGGAGAAGAATCGCTGCAGAAGAAGTCCAACGCGAAGTAGTAGTCAGGTAGCAAAAGAAGAAGTATGCGCCCTGATGAAGAAATCGATGCTTGGTGAAGATGGGGGATCTGTAGAAATCTGCAGGGACTGTCTGTCAATCGTGGTCAGGCAGTATAAGTTGTAAAGAATGCATCTCTAACTCCCCCTTTCTCCCATCTTGATAGAATAAAGAGCAGATAGCATCAAGTTGGGAGAAACAAATGAATAACATACAATCTTTTTTATTCATGTTTTTTGTGATTCATCATTCATTTTTGGGATTTTTACCGGACAGACCCTATAATCTTTGTCAATTACCTCTACGACCTTTGAAACTACGTAATTCCTCCCTTGCCCCTGTAAACTTGATGTCTTACCCCATAAACCCTACCGTTAAATTGACACATCTAGAGTTAACTTCCTTGGGTTAAGAGTGAGTTAATGTAACCAACCACGATCTGACGGCTAGAATTAACCCAGAGAAAAAAAGGGCGGAGGACTCGAGCAGGGAGGCGGGGGAGGGCTCGAGCAGGTGATGCGGCCGGGCCAGGGGGGCTCCGACCTAAGACAAGGGGTGGGTGGGGGACCCTGGGGTGGCGTAGGTGGTGGGGGATCTGGGGAGGCGCGGGTGGTGGGGGCCTGTGGAGGTGCGGGTGGCGGGCGGGCCTGGAGAGGCGCGGGTGGCGGGGGGCCTGGAGAGGCGCGTGTGGCGGGCGGGCGCGAGCAGGGGATCCGCGGGGTGGGGCCTGGGGAGGCGGTGCGGGTGGCGAGGGGGCTCAAGCAGGGGACCCCGTAGGGGGCGGGGGGGCTGGGGAGGTGGCGCTGGTGGCCAGGGGGCTCGAGCAGGGGACCCTGCAGGGGGGGTTGGGGAGGTGGCGCGGGTGGCGGAAGCTTGGGGAGGCGCAGGTGACGGGGGAGCTTGAGCAGGGGACCCGCGGGGTGTTGGAGGAGGGGGGGTGCGGGTGGCGGGGGCCTGGGGAGGCGCCGCGGGTGGCCGGGGCGTTGGGAAGCACGGGTGGTAGGGGGCTCAAGCAGGGGGGGAGGGGTGGGCTGGGGAGGCGGCGCGGGTGGTGGGGACCTGGGGAGGTGCGGATGGCGGGAGGGCTCGAGCAGGGGGGAAGGAGTGGGCTGGGGAGGCGGCGCGGGTGGAGGAGGCGGCGCAGGTGGCGGGAGGGCTCGAGCAGGGGACCCGCGGGGTGGGGGGGCGGGTGGCACTTTTAGTAAATTTGATGAATGAAATGGGTATAATGTGAAATAAGATAATAGAATCTGGTTAACTTTAACGGTTAAATGGATGACGGTTAACCACAGGGTCTGCAGGGTAAAGGTTAACAAGTTTACAGGGGCGAGGGAGGAATTACGTAGTTTCAAAGGTCGTAGAAGTAATTGACAAAGATTATAGGGTCTGCCAGGTAAAAATCCCTTCATTTTTTTTGCACAATTCAATATTTTTTTGCTTAGTCGTTCCCTTTTTTCTTGGCAATTCTCTTCTATTTTTTATTTTTTTTAAATGTGTATGACTTTTCTTTTGTACGCGCCCTTTCTTTTTCTTTCTTTTTTTTGAACAAACTAAACTTGGCCCACTTGAGCCCAAAAAATACCTCAGCCCATTTGAGCTTTACAAAATATACTCTCTCTCTCTTTTTAAGCCATACCCTTCCTGGGCCTGGAAATTGCAGAATTTTATTAAAGGGATTGTGGGTTCTTATTTATGGTTCCCATGCTGGGAATCCTTCTCACAAGAGAGCGTTGCCCCTGAATAAGGATGCATCTTGGGTTGTTGGCCGCTCACTTGAACACATGGAGCAGTGTCGCCTCCGGAGGTTGCGTTTGAAGATGGGGCTCTGCCCGGTGGTTGCGCACAGGGGGTGCTGCCAAGAGATGTTGAAGAGGCTGCCATGGCCAGGAGAGGAGTAGTCGCGAGGAGGTCCTCTGCCAGGTAGAATGGTTGGGCAAGTGGGCGGAGGGTGCCTGCTGCCTGGGCGAAGGAGTTGCGTCGTGCGATGCTCGGAGATTCACCTTTCCCGGGATGCATGATCGCCACTGGAGGCGCGTAAGGGTGGGTTGCGCAGGAGGTGGCCAGAAAGTCGAAGGAGTGCGCCATCGACTTGGTGGTTTTCTTCACCGCCTGGAGGAGCGCCTGCGGCGGGGGGAGGTCGTCGTCTCCACTGTTGAGCACAAGATATGGAGTGGGGGGCGGCTGGAGACTGTAGGGTTGTGCCTGGAGGCCTTTGGAGCGGCGCCTGGAAGGCCCGCTAATGGAGATATGACCCAGAAAAAAATCGATCATTCCAAACCCAATGATCTTGTCATGTACACAAGCCAAGAAAATGGGCGTGAGGTCCAACACCCTAAAGAGATCATGTAGGCAATGGTCGGACAGGTCAGAGGAGAACATGGGCATCCACCAGTTGTCTACCCATTGTGTTGTTGGGATGCATCCCAGCTGGTAGCTAACGCAAGTAGACGAGGAAATATCACCCTTACTGATGCTTCCCCGAGCCAATTATCCCGCCAAAATTTGAACAAATATACGTCTCCCACTACTGGTCTAACTCGTAGCACTAGTTTGGGAAACATTGCGCAAATTCCCTTCTAAAATGTTGTCGGTGAAATGCGTGACATGGGGGAAACGGAAGGATGTGGCAAGAGATCATAGATTTTTCTAACCATGCAGCATGTCAGGTCATTCCCATTTCCCCATAATCTACTTACCCATTTGAGAAAGAGGCTTTGTTCATATCAGGAGCCTTCGAAACCCAAGCCCCCATCCCCTCATTCAGAGGAAGAGTAACAGTGTCCCAGTTCACGAGGTGTACACCTTTACCATCATATGAGCTTCATAAGAAACTTCTCATTCATACTTGAAGATGTCTATGGATCCCCACGGGAATAATACACCTATACATGGAAAACAATGGGACCGCTGCCAGAACTGCCTCCAAGAGCACAAGTCTCCCTCCTTTGAATAGACATGAGCCCTTTTAGCCTGCCAACTTCTACTTAAAAATAGAGGATGAAAGGAGATTGACAGCGGAAGAGTAGGCGAACAGGGACCTTCACTTGCATGAGATTCTGGTTGAGGAGAAAAAGGAGGAGGTGGAATGGAGACAGAGATCTAGGCAACTCTGGCTGAAGAGGGTGATGCGAACACGAGGTTTTTTCATGCCATGACTAGTGCGAAGAGGCACATGAATTGCATACAATTGATTTCTGTAAGATGTTTGGTGGTTGACGTGGACAGGGATGTGGGGGTTGTGCAAAGATCACACTTTCCGGCTTTCAGCAGAAGGCGGGTCCGGTCTGGTTGGGGTTGGCAAGGAAGGGGAGTCTCACAGGTATCTAACTTTGAGGTTGGTGCGTTGAAGCGGTGGTTCATGGTGGCAAAAGGCCAGAAGGGTGCTTTTTCATCTTAATGCGGATGGGGCACTGGAACCAAATGGGTTCTAAGTATTCTTCTACAGGGAATTCTGGGAGACAGTCAAGGTGATGTAATAGAGGTGTTGGAGGAGCTTCGGTAGAAAAATAACGGTGTCGAGAGATTGAACAAGATGCTTATTTTCCTGCTACCTAAAAAGGACGTACCAGCCAGGATGGAGGACTATATGCCTATCGCGTTGTCGAATGCTATCTATCTCTTGGTGTCTAAAATTCTGGCTAATCGACTGCGAGAGGTGTTACATCGGCTTATCTCACCTGAACATACGGAGTTCGTGTCTCGGAGAGCCATGGCAGACGAGTCGGTGATGGCCTCGGAAATTATGACAGATTGGAAAAGAAACAAAGATCAAATGGTTGCTTTTGAAGATTGATTTCTCCAGCACGTATGAATTTGTTGACTGGAGATTCATGTGGCCCTCGTTCGAGGGAAGAAGATTCCCGAAGATGTAGGTTGCTTGCATCAAGAGGTGTGTTACTACGGCATCCCATGTTGTCCTCGTTAATGGTAGATCGGAGGGTGGCTTCGTTCAGCCACAGCGGGGAATCAGCAAGGATGTCCACTTGCACCACTTCTATTTGTGATTATGGCTGACGTACTAGCTGTGATGATGAGGAGGGTTGTTGATGATAGTTGGTGTTATTAATACAAGAGGGAGGACATTTCCATCCCGATTCTACAGTATGTCAATGATACGGTGCTTTTCCTGGGGGTTGAGGAGGAGAAGATTTGACGGGTTTTGCTTATCTAGATATCTTTGGAGACATCTCCGAGCTCCGAATCAATAGGGAGAAGTCGGCGGTGGTACCGTTCGTCATTGTGGAGGATGAGTTGCAGCGTGTGACTAAGATGCTAGGTTTCCCCAAGGTCTGCCAATTACATACTTGGGGCTCCCATTAGTAGCTGGCAAGAAAGTCTGAAGATTGGAGGGAGCTGCTAGAAAGATTGGAGAGGCTGGCAGAGTGGAAGGTGATGATGCTCTCAAAGGGTAGGAAGTTGGTGCTTTTGAAGCATGTGCTCTCGGCCATCTCGATTTTCTTTTTCCACGAGATCGTTGTATGCAAGGGTGTGTTCCAAGATTGAGGCTTTGATGAAAAGATTTTTGGTCGGATGGGTGACAGGGCAGGAAGGGTATCAACCTGGTGGATTGGGGTAAGGTGACAACGGCCAAGAGGAATGGTGGTTTAGGGGTGTTGCGGCTGGGGGAGATAAATAAGGCATTTATGGCGAAGTGAGTGGTATGTATATGGGGCGATTCACAAGACCTGGTCTATCGCTTGCTCAGGAGGATCTATGAAGTCTCCATGTCACTAGAAGCCGTTCCAGAATGTCTTCCATCCTCTCTGTGGAAGGGGATTACTACGATTATACCAGATATTGCCATTAAATGAGATTTAGGCTGCAAGATGGTGTAGGATTCTATTTTTGGAAGGATGACTGGACAAGGATGGTACGGTGGGGATGCGATACCCTCGCCCCTTAAGGCTAGCAGTTGATAGCGAGGTGCACGTGCGACACGTATAGGACGGTGGGGCATGATCGTCAACGTTTATGTCTGCATTGTCGTATAAGAAGATTAAGCAGTTTCTCTCTGTACAGACAGAGCTGTTACAGAGCGAGAGTCCGTCTTCGGATGGAGATCATTATGTTTAGGGTGACGGAAAGTTTACGATGCGAAAGGCATATTGCTTTCTGGTGGAGGACGGGGTGGAGGTGCAGGATGAGGTTTGTGTTGACACGGGAATGATTTGGCGACGCAAGGTGCCTAACAAAGTTAAGGTTTTCATGTAACTCTTCATATTGGG
Source organism: Ottelia alismoides (assembly GCA_037367405.1). NCBI lineage: Eukaryota > Viridiplantae > Streptophyta > Magnoliopsida > Alismatales > Hydrocharitaceae > Ottelia > Ottelia alismoides. Next base: position 226,091 of record JAZKJV010006932.1, read on the forward strand.
AGGATCCTAACCAAGGATCGTCGGGGACAGCTGCTGGGATTGGAGGATGTTGCATGTGATAGATGCAGATTGAAGAGGGAGGATGTGGATCATTTATTCTTCTCTTGCCCTTTCTCTGCTAAGGTCTGGAGTCGGGCCAACATCACATGGGTTGCATGGAATGATTGTCCTGCCTTTTGGAGAGACATTCGATCAGTGTGCGGCTTTGGATATGAGGACGCTCGATTCCCGTTCGCAGTGGTGTGGTCAATTTGGTGCGCTAGGAACAAGGTTATTTTAGGGGGGAGATGTTTCATACCGATAATGTAATGGGGCATTGTAGGATGCTCTATGTAGCATGGCAAATGTCAGTGTTGTAGAAGTCGCCCGAGTGACCCGACTAGTAGGTCCAACTAGTCTAGTCAGTGAGGTGGTCGACCGAGTACCGACTAATTCCGATTAGGTACACTAATCGACCAATTTTTGCTTGGAGATACCATTTTTTTTATGTTTTGCTTTTTTTGTGAGCAAACTTATTATAATATGCTTAATGTTTTATTTAAATTCAATTACTTCTTTTATTTTATCATGGTTGTATAAAAATGTATAAAATCTATGTAAATACATGTATAAAAATGAGTTATATATTTAAAATAATCATAAAATTCAAATCCGATTAAAGTCCGACTAAATCCGATTAGTCGCCCGACTGCCGATTAATTCTTAGTCAGTGACCCAACCGACCGAGTACCAACTACCGACTTTTGCAACCTTGGTAAATGTGATACAATGTAATACCCATACGTTATTATATTATATATACACAGTGGTGGGTCCTAAATTGGGATGCCACCCGTTTTCTCTTTCAAAAAAAACGTCCACACAAACCTTTCCACAAGAGGTAACCAATCGCCTTGACGTAGTCGTCCACTGCAGAGAAGCAGCCAAAAATAGTTCAATAGAAGAACACCTCTCCGTGTTGAGGTGATCCTTGCATAATTCTCCACACCAGCCTGAGAAAGATCAAAAGGTACTGTTAGAGTCGAAATACTCTGTTGTGTTATTCCATAGAGCCCTAGGGTCTCTTATATAGAGAGACAACCCTTGGGTAAATTACATAGACGTACATGAGATAAACAAGAAATAAGGAACGGTACATCACAACATAGCGTGAACTTCTACACTCCCCCTCAAGATGGAGCATAGATATCAATCATGCTCAGCTTGGAAGAACATCTCTGGAAAGGTCCTCTGAGCAATGGCTTGGTAAATATATCAGCAGTCTGTTCTTCTGAATTGACGTGTGAAGTGGAAATCAAGCCCTTCTGGATCATGTCTCTAGTGTAGTGACAGTCTACCTCGATGTGCTTTGTTCTTTCATGAAAGGCTGTATTATTGGCAATGAACAAAGCTACCTGGTTGTCACATTGAAGCTGCATAGGTAGAGAGACATTTACATTCAAATCTTCCAAGACCGCGCGAACCCATATCATTTCTGTGCTTGCTTGTGCCATGGCTCTATATTCGGATTCAGCACTGGATCTCGCCACAATAGTTTGTTTCTTGCTTTTCCAAGAAACCAACGAGCTTCCTATGAAGATAGCAAATCCTGAAGTAGACTTACGATCCTTTGGGCACCCTGCATAGTCTACGTCTGCATACGCGGAAATGGATAGATCTGTATCCTTTCTGAATAACAAACCTGTGCCTAGGGAAGACTTTAGGTATCTCAATATCATATACAGGGCTTCCATATGAACTTGCCTAGGCTGCTCCATAAATTGACTCACCCGGTTTACTGCAAAGGCAATATCCGGTTGAGTTATGGTGATGTATAGAAGCTTGCCCACCATCTCTCTATATCTTCTGTTGTCCACCTCTTTAGTCTCATTGTCGTAAAGTCTCATACATGGGTCCATAGGAGTGCTCGACGGTCTGCATCCATCCATTCCTGTTCAACTAGCAAGTCTGTGACATATTTTCTTTGAGTCATTACCATTCCTTGTGCATTTCTTGCAAACTCTATCCCCAGAAAATATCGTATTGTACCTAGATCCTTTGTAATAAACTGGCTTCCCAAGAGAGATTTAGTCATCTCGATTCCCTGAGTATCATCTCCTGTAACCAGGATATCATCAACATATACCATGACGACAACGGTGCCTCTGGGAGTCTTCTGGATAAACAATGAGTGGTCCGCATTTGATCTTTTGAACCATTGTCGTTCAATCAGCTGAGAAAGCTTCTGGAATAAAGCCCTTGGACTTTGTTTAAAGTCATAGATTGTCTTATGAAGTCTACACACCATCTGAGTCTCCCCCTCAGCAACAAACCCCGGTGGATGCTGCATATAGACTTCCTCTTGTAGATCACCATACAAGAATGCATTTTTGACATCAAGTTGGAAAATAAGCCAGTCACGTACCACAGCAACAGATAGTAGAATGCAAAGAGTCGAGTGTCGAGCCACTGGTGAAAACGTATCCAAATAATCGACCCCATAGGTTTGGGTGAAGCCGCGTGCAACAAGTCTGGCTTTGTACCGGTCTAGACGGCCATCTGCATGATATTTAACTGTAAACACCCACTTGCTACTCACCACAGAAGCACCAAGAGCAATAGGGACTAGGGACAAAGTCCCTCGAGATTGTAGGGCACGCATCTCCTCCTCCATGGCTAACCGCTAGCAATCAATTTTCATAGCCTCCTGATAAGTACGTGGGATCTCAACTGTCGAGACAGCTGCTGCAAACCTCTGGAAATCACCAGTAAGGCGGTGAAAGGATACGTATGACGCAAGAGGATAGGATGCACATTGCCTCCTCTGCTTTCTATGAGCAATAAGACGATCCAGATCATCATCCACTGTACTAACTGGCAGATCCCCCCCTGTACCAAAGATTCCTGCACTGGTGCATTATCTAACCCATCATTAGTGTTAGCATCGGAGCATACCTGAGGCGTGGTGGATGGTTGACGTGTAGCTTGAGCAGTCCCTGATCGTCTGGTGTAGTGCATAGGGAATGGTTGAATGGGAGGATATGGCGGCGGTGGTGGTGGTGGTGGTATAGTGGACTCAGATCGACCCAGACTTGGAGGCAGAGGAACATAGACATTATCATCTGTAGAGGTAGAGGAAACCATGCTGTCGCTTGCAGGGGAGAAGTACATAACTGGCTCAAAGAATGTGACATCAACACTAACATAGTACTTGTCATTAATCGGGTCACAACAGCGATATCCTTTTTGTGTCTGTGAGTAGCCCACAAATACGCACTTAACAGCTCTAGGAGAGAGCTTGTCAAGTCTTGGAGACAAGCGGTGAACAAAAGCGACAGTTCCAAAGACACGAGAGGTAAGTGAGAACAAGTCCTTTTCGGGAAAGAGAACAGAAATTGGAGCATTTTCCCCAAGAACGGTAGAAGGCATACGATTGACTAGATAAGATGTTGTGAGTATAGCATCTCCCCAAAAGGCTAATGGTGCACAACTCTGAATAAGCAAAGTGCGAGCAATATCAAGAAAGTGACGATATTTCCTCTCCGCGACACCATTTTGTTGAGATGTGTAAGCACATGTAGTTTGGTGGATAATGCCCTTAGAGGAAAGAAACTGAGCAAGAGAACGAGTGCAAAATTCCAATGCATTATCCGTGCGCACATATTTAACAGTAGATGAAAAAACATTATGCACTTCATTGATAAGATTTTTGATAACACTTCCTGCTTCAGATTTATTTTTAAGAAGAAAAGTCCAAGAAACACGAGAGAAATCATCAACCATAACAAGGTAAAACCTGTGACCCTGATGATTCGGGACACGACTAGGACCCCAAATATCAATATGAAATAACTCAAATGGGGAGCGACTGCTCCGACCCTGACGACTAGGAAAGCTAGAACGATGGTGCTTCCCCAACTGACAAGCTTCACAACGAAATGAAGAATTTGGAGAGATCTGTGGCAGGAGGTGACGCATCTTTTGGAGCGGAAGGTGGCCAAAGCGAAGGTGCCATATATACGGAGAAACGGATCCTTGAGAATGTAGTGAGACGCCAGCATAGGAGTTTTGTACTAGACGATAGAGACCATTGTGCTCAGAACCACAGCCAATCACCCTTCCCATTAGTATGTCCTGAAAAATGACAGAAGATGGGTCAAATATAACACGACAGTGCAAATCTTTTGTAATCTGGCTAACCGATAATAAATTCATGGAGAACTCTGGGGCATGTAAAACATTATGTAAGTGCATGGAGGGCAATAAGGACGTCTCCCCCTGACCCACAATAGGGGAATGAGTGCCATCAGGTATGAGCACGGAACGACCAGACTGAATATTCCTGTAGGACTGCAGCATATCTCTATCACGGCAGAGATGATGGGTAGCTCCGGAGTCAACAATCCAACCTGAGAGATCATGACTGTGAGGAAATGCAGAAGTGCTACCTGAGGTACTGGCAGTAGCCGAGGTACTAGCTGACGCCGAAGCCGCAACGTCAGATGTATCAGCAGCCTCTGATGATGGTTGTGGCATAATGTCACGCAGGCGTGTCACAAGCTCCTCAAACTTGTGATCTGGAGTAGATGTTGGCGGAGCCTGAACATGATCAGCGACACTTGCCGAAGGAGGAAAGCCATGCTTGGAGTAGCATGTATCCTCGGAATGACCAGTGCGACGACAGAATCAGCACGTTGAGCGCACACGACCTCCTCTGCCACGTGCACTACCTCCTCTGCCACGAAATGAAGACGAACTACCTCGTCCTCTGGAAGCCGCCATTGCCGAAGGAGGTGGGGTCGCGGCGCTGGAAGGAACAGAGATACGGCTGAGCCTCCGGTAGACTTCCTCCATCGGAGGTATAGTAGCATCGGCGAGGATCTGAGAGCGGGCCGCCTCGTATTCTGGATCAAGGGCTGCAAGTAATACGCCTACCATAGTGGCATTGTGAAACATCTTCTGCTGCTCTGGGGTTGTTGTGAGCGGAATGGTGCTATATAATTTCTCAAACATCCCTCGTAGGGATGTGTACAGAAAATGAAGGGGCCGCCCATTTTGCTTCATCGTAAAAATACCATGCTACAACTGCAGCATCTTAGTCTCGTTCCGCACTTGAGAATAGGTAGTAGCCAGAATATCCCACATCACTTTGGCGGTGGGTTAATGGAGGATGTCATTGGCGATCTCCATCGTGAGCGTCCCTGACAGCCAGACCTTGGCATACGCATCATCAGCCTCCCAAGAGGCATACATCCCCGTATTTTCTGTCGGCTCATCCTCGGTAAGAATATGCTTCTTACCACATGACTTCATAAGACTCAGGAACTGCATAGCCCAGAGTTCGTAGTTCGTCCCATCCATTTTGACGATTGGTGCCGAACCTTTAAAGGCACCTATGGAGGGCATATCAATCTTTTGATCTGACATGATGCCGGAGAAGAAGACCTTGGGATGAGAGACAAATGAACGTTTGTCTACAAAGACTGGATCGGATTCAAGTGCATATGTAGACGTTATGCACTTGAACCCATAAACGAAGAAGTGCCGACCGACGAGAAAGAGAAGCGCAAGGAAGAGTTACGGCAGTCTCAACGGGAGAGGGCCTCGGCGGGAGAGGGCCCCGCGGCTGGGAGGTGCCCTCGGGTGGGCGAGCGGCTGGGAGGTGCCCTCGAGTGGGGTGATCGGCGACTGGAGGGGGTGCCGCGGCCGGAGGGGGTGCCGCGGTGGCTGGGAGGTCCCCTCGGGCTGGGCTGGCGGGGCAGGAGACGGCGGCTGGGGGCCTCGAGTAGAGAGGCAGCGGCCGAAGAAGGGGGGAGGGGGGCGGTAGAAACCAAAAACCCTAGATTAGGGTTTTGGCTCTGATACCATGTTAGAGTCGAAATACTCTCTTGTATTATTCCATAGAGACCTAGGGTCCCTTATATAGAGAGACAACCCTTGGGTAAATTACATAGACGTACATGAGATAAATAAGAAATAAGGAACGGTACATCACAACATAGTGTGAACTTCTACAGGTACGAAAAAGGATTTGGACCTCTTGATGGCAAGGCCGGATAGTTCACCAAAGATGTCAAGTCCATTGCTCGTGCTTCTGATAGTTGTGCAAAAGGAAAAGATATCCTAGTTCTTGTGAAGCTGAGCTTCAAGAAGCTCCCAGCTTCTCAATAGCAGATAAAAAATAAAGACCGTAACATCTTAAATACTTCAAAAGCCCAATTACATAAAAGTTCATTTACAATGAGTTAGTTGCTACCATTTTGCCTTCTTCAAAAGGGGATATTCAGTTGCCAAAAAAGAAGAAGGTGGTGATGGTGATTTGGTGTCCACAGCAGCAAGCCATGCTGAAACAAGATCAGCCTTTGTTGAAAAGATTTTGAGTTTGGATATTAGTCAGATATATACCCTTCAGGTGGGCAGCCCATCGCTACTAACACCCAGCTCATGAGCGATTTGACAGCAAAGTTATGGAAATGAAAAAAAAATAGCAGCCTAATGGAGTTGTTATAAAAGAAAACCTAAGTACTTAAAGATGCATGGGAGTAACCTCAAGTGTTACAGAAGAACAGATAAATAAATCCCAAATCTGGATCATGGAAATCCTTTTTTAGGCATTACCATGAATCTAATCACAAACATATAGTCAAAATTATAAGACAGGAGGATAATAGATTATTCATAAGCCGTTCTGGCAATCCAACTGAATAGCCTGAGATCGATGCAAATAATATAAACTAGGCTGAAAGTGCAACACTAAATAGCATAAACTTTGATGCAACAGCACAAAATACAAAATCAAAAATTTGGAACAGCCTGGAAAAAAACAATGATAAGAAGATGAGGAGCTTCCAGTGAGACAACCAATTCGGAATGACATTATTCTTAATAAAAATTTACCAAAAGAAGCGAACTCTCTGTCTCAATATCATCTAGTACCGCCTCCCATTGTTCAATGAAAGTGTTCATTTCTGTTGATACAGCATTTTCCAACTGTAAAAATAGAACATGCAGGTAAATCACGTAATACAGCAGACAAAAGATGTGGTTAAAGATCACAACTCAATGCAACTCGGGAAAATTATACATCAGACATCAACTGCCTCTAATTAAAGGCTCGTAGAAATTGGGTCAAGTCAGAGTTCTACTAATGAGTTACGCGGGACCAATTAGTACTAGAATTTGAGAAAGCGACGTGAGTTTCTTATTTCATTTTATCTTTTAAAATTAATTTGCTAAATGACAAAGTAAATGGGTTCGAGAGTTGTCAGTTGCCGATGTCGGCATTAAATCACTTGTGCGAAGGAATCGGCAGAGAGATGCTACAGAATGAAGTTTAATTTGCACCCCTAATCAACCAATGCAAGGTTCAGGAAAGCGGTATGCGTATGCGTTCGGACTGGTCACCGAATACTGATTAAGCGGTATGCGGGGGCATATGCGGGGTATATGCGCTTCTATGCGGTTTTCTAATTTTTAATTTAAAAATAAATAAATATTTATGAATAACATTACCACTGAATTTATGTATTTAAGTGGAGTTAAAGAATATCTAAGAAAAATGGTTGATGTTAAATAGGTGTGTATATATGCTTTTAATTGCCTCATACTTAATCACAAAAAACATTCACCATAAAAACTTCACATATTATATGATTCGTAATAACAAAACTTCAATATACATACATGCACTACAAGAGCAAAATCTCAATCGACATATATAAAAGATATTCGACGATACATTGCATATACTCGTGAAATCAATACATGAGAAAACCATAAACATTGTATGTACATAATGGTATAATGCATTGCAATTGTATAGAAATGCATGTCATATTCTTACCATCGAATGAAGGAAGAGGTAGAGTTACGGAATTAAGGACCTGAATGAGAAGATTGAAAAGTTGGAGCTGCTGGAGCAGTATGCGGGGCATATGCGGGATACACGGGGCATATGCGGGGCATATGCGGGCCGCATATGCGGAGAGGGTGCTTATTGCACTGATTCATGTAATCGGTGCGGTCTGCATGCCGCTCAGGCATATGCGGCCGCATATGCGGCCCGCGCGGCCGATTTAGTGAACACTGAACCAATGTGAACGAATTTCGAAGAACTGGGCATTAATTGAGGATCAGATATCAAGTAAGCCAGCAGAGAATGGGGATGGCACCAGATCATATCATTTAGTCAGTAACCTTACATCAATAATAGTCTGGGATTTCGTTTGTCACATGACCAACGAGAAAATCTCTCATGTCATTTGTCGATCAGAAAATCCTTATACAACTGTATAAGGTATAAATATTTCAAAAAATATTGCATCGATGCGTGGATTTTTTTCTCTATTATTTTTGTACCATCTTATCTCTTTTATGTTTTGGGATCCTTATACAATTTACCACCACCCCTCCAATATAAGGACGGATAAGCTTCTTCGAATAAACAAGTTTTTCATTTTTCAAACATTGTATCAAAGCAGCTGTCCTAAACTGCTAGTCGACCATCCCACCCAATTAAATCCTACATTTTCCCTTCCACCAAAATCCTAATCCTGATTGCAGGTGGTTCCATAACCTAGCATCCATCATCATGGTGCATGGTTGTGCATGTTCTTTTGGTGTAGGCACTGGAGTCTAGACCCTAGAGACTACCTATGCTGCCTTGGGACTTCAGCCTCCTCTCTCAGGAGCCCTTCTCCAACGCCCAGGAGGTTGGACACTTTCTCCCTCCCCAGAGCATCACCCAAGAGCACGAGCACGTGGAAGTAGGCCAGTGCTCCTTCTGTCATTGCTCGACTAGGAGCGTCGCCCAGGTGCGACACATGTGCCATCTTTGGAGCATCACATCGCAGATTGGTGTTGTTGAAATCAGTGTTATCCGTTATTCGTATATTTTTATTTCTTCAAGGCTACTACATGTCGGAGTGAGAAGGAAACTTGAGGGCATCATGTCCTCTGAACGGACAAATGATTTCTCTTTGGTGGGCTAGAAGATGGTCACGTATTCGAAGGATGATCGGAGACTTGGTGTACACAGCATGGAAGAGACGAACAAGGCTCTACTCAGCAAGTAAATTGCACGTATATCGGGCGATTTCAACTACCTAGTTTGAAATATCATGCGTAAGATATATGACTCTAGATGTTCCTTCTCCAACTCAGGGGAGCTCGGACCGACGCCTTCTTACTTCTGGAGAGGCATCTGTGGTGTGGCTCAGGAGATTCGTCCTTTCATGAGACCTATCGTTGGGAACGCTTTTGGCTTCAAGTTCTGAACCGATGATTGTTGTGAAGACAGGATGTTGGGAGTATGTTTTCCTTGGTTGTCGACGTTGGTAGCTAATTAGGATGCTTCAATGGTCGAAGTCTGGGACGGGCACACTTCTCTCCCGCATTTTAGGTATGAGCTCTCAAATCAGTGGCTGGAGGAGTTGTTGACAATGATTGAGGAGCTTGGAATATGGCGGATCCCGCTGATGGGAGGGATTGTTGGTGCTGATGTGGCAATTTTTTCTCGATTGGAAAGGCCTATAGGGCTCTAAAGGGAACTATGACCTTTGATTTCGATGTAGGCGAGGCGAATTGTAGGAAATTTGGAACTGGAAAAATCCTACGCGCACAAAGGTCTTCATGTGGATTTTTAGGAGGGACAAACTCTTGATGGGGGAATGTTTTGCTCGCTTCGTTCCGAAAGCCGATACAATTTGATTGTCAAGAGGAAGTAGAAGATGTGGACCATCTGTTTTTCAGATGTAGATGCTCGGTGGAGGTCTGGACGATGTTTTGGGAATCATGCGATGCATGTTGACTGTGTGTCTGACTTATGGGAATCCATTGGGGAGAGATGGATTGGCACAAAAAAGGAGAGGTATGAAGTTTAAGCAATGATTTAGGCAATGTGGATCGCTAGAAATGAGGCGGTATTTCGTCAGGAGCATGTGTATGGAAAAAATGTGGTGTCGCATGCTAAGGCACTTGTTGAAAGCTGAATCCAGTCATTCTCTACTTCCCCCTATTGCCTAATTTATGCTTGTAATTTTTTGAAGTGATAAATGGTGAAGTTTTTGGACACACACCGATACGGTGGAGGCTCCTTTTTTCTTTCAAAAAAGGCATCGACCATGATCCACCGCTTGAAGGAACTTATCCAGCAGCTTCAAAAATCTTGGATTTTTTTTCATTCACAATATTCGGTAAGACACATGCATGTCAGGAGACTATTAAGACTTTTAAATATTTCTCAAAATAATGTTACTTTATGTTGATTTGTATTTGAACAATAATTGATCAACTGAGATACTATTTCGTATGTTAACCACAAAGCAACATGTCCTTTAAGATTTCAGGTTTAGGTGGTTAGTAACAACCACCATTAGATAGATGAAGACTCCGTTGTCCGTTCTACGCACAAACGGTCAAACTTGATTGGACAAACTATGACTAGTGGGCACAGAGAGTCATGTGAATAATCAATGCACTTGACAAGCACAGTTAGGAGTCGAAGAGGGAAATTATTTGTCTTGGAAGCACGATTACGTGCTCATTATTTCATGAATGTAGTCAACGCTTGGCCCACCGTCAAGGCGTCAGTAAGTCAGGAGGACAGCTCCGATGTAGACGGTGTTGGCTTCATGGAAGGAGGGCAACAGGCGCGTCGGTGGGTTGCGGTTATTTTGGGTGGAGTTACTCTCGGTGGGGACTAAGGGAGCGGAGACGGCGACAACTGGAAATTTACAGAGGTTTGGGTATGATGGGGGAAGGTAGTGCTGGTGGTGCGAGGGGAGCGGGCTTGGCAGCTGAAGAGGAGTCAAAAGGAGAGGCGGAGGTGGCATTGCTGAAATGTCTCAATCTTGTGGCACCATCAGGGATATCCAAGGTTATTAGATGAATATCATGTCATGGAACATTAGGGGTCTGGGGAGACCTGAAAAGAGGGTGATGGTTCAATAACTAATGTTCGAGCATGGAGCGGACATTTTGCTTTTATAGGAGACGAAGGGGTCTTAGGGGGTTGATGGAGTATGGAGGGATGTTGGGGGGCAGTAGAATGAGGGAATGTAGGCTGGTGGAATCCGAGGGAACTTTTGGGGGACTGATGACTGGATGGGATAAGGTTAAGGTTTCTTTGGAGGAGGAGGTCTTATGGGGGGTGGTTCTCTCTTACGATGGTGTTCCGGAGGAATTCAAATGAAAAAAGGATTCTAACGAACGTATACAGCCTGTCAAATCGAGTTGGGATAGATAGGCCAGCGGTGGCGATGTAGTGTGCTAGGGTGATGGCTCCCGAGGCAGCTTGGCCTATTGGGGGGTATTCAACGTCACTCTGCTCCCTGAGGATCGGCCTGGGGGACGTGGAGGTAGGGATGTTGGTTCGGTGGAGTTGTTGGGGCAGTGATAGAACTTGGCCTTCAAGTGTTCAACACGGCGGGATGTGTTTACACCTGGCATAACACGAGATCGCGGTCCCGCATTGATCGGTTCTTGATGTATATTGTGGTCATGGTAGATTTCCGTGGACAGAGGCACGCAAATTGTATCGGGCGCACTCGGATCATACGACATTGCTTCAGTTTTCTAAAGAGGAGGTATGGCCTCGTTCTTTCTTCCGCTTCGAGCGAGCCTAGCTGTTGGAGGACGATTATCAAGAGTCTGTGGCGACCTCTAGGAGAGATGCAGTCCTTCGGGGTCCACCACATTAAGGTTGAATGCCAAGCTGGCGGTGCTCAGAGGTCACTTGATGGGGTTTAATAAGGCAAATCGCACACTAAGGAGGAGCCGGTGGTGGAGGGCACGAGCTGAGGTCAGCAGATTAGATAGATTGAAGGATGAGAGCAAGGAAGGGCATATCGGTTTCGATATCATGTCGATACGATATTTCGACAATATATCGTGAAATATTGCCGATATCGACGCTCTTTTGTGAAGGAAATGACGGTACACATATCGGTCTCATCTCGATATCAATATATCGGTCTGAGGAGGTGTTGGTGAGGGGTGGTCACTTGGAGGAGATTCTTTTGGAAGACAAAAAGGAGGTACATTGGAGGCAGAAGTCCAGGCAGAGGTGGTTAAGAGAGGGTGATGTGAACACAAAGTTCTTCCATATTATGGCTAGCAAGAGAAGGTACAGAAGCTTGATTCATTTGGTGGTTGTTGGGGGGGGAGTGGGTTCGGCATTGCGCTCGTACATTCAGAACTTTGCCAAGCGAAGAACTCGTGCAGTTTGGGGTTGGTTGGGGAAAGGGGTTTCGCAAATTGCGGACGGAGACTCTGAGGTGTTGGTTGCAGAGTTCTCAGAGGAGGAGCCAGGCGAGCGTTGTTCCAGTTGAATGTAGATGGGTTACCGGGATCGGATGGTTTCCCACTGGACTTCTACAAGGAGTTTTGGGAGACTATTAACAAGGATGTCATGGAGGAGTTCATAGCAGGAAACATGGGGGTTTGAGAGGGTGAATAAAACGCTCATTTTTCTGCTGCCCAAGAGGGCACCTCGACTAGGATGGAGGATTACAGGTCTATTGCGTTGTCCAATGCTATTAACTCGGTGGCATCGAAGATCCTTACGAATCGGTTGTGAAAGGTGCTTCGCGGGATTATCTCGCCTGAGCAGTCGGCATTTATTCCGTGAAGCTATGGAAGATGGGATGGTGTTGACATCTGAGATAGTCACTGATTGGAAGCGTAGCAGGACCAAAGGGGTGCTCTGGAAGGTTGTTTTTCAAAGGCGTAAGATTGCGTGGATTGGAGGTTCTTGTGGGCATCACTGGAGAAGAGAGGATTCCCATAGTTGTAGATTGCACAGATTAAGAGATGTGATACAATGGCATCCCTTGCGGTGCTTGTTAATGGTAAATCGAAGGAGGATTTTTCCAGTCGCGGAGAGGCATTAGGTAGGGGTGTCTGTTGGCCCCGCTCTTGTTCATTTTTATGGTTGATGTTGTGGTTGTGATGATGAGGATGCCAGTTAGGGGAATTGATGCTTTGGATGTTCCAGGGAGGAGATTTCCATCCCACTGTTGCAGTATGCGAATGATATGGCGTTGTTCATGCAGGATGATCAGGAGATGATTCGGCAAGCGACGTTTACTATGAACACTTTTGAGGATGTTTCCGGGATCGTGGTAAATACGGAGAAGTCAGTGGTGGTCTCCTTCTATCTTTTAGAGGTGGAGCAACGACATGTTTCAGGGATTTTGAGATGCTCGGTTGCCTTGTTGCCCATTACGTACTTGGGGCTCCCTTTGGTGGCGGGTAAACCGAGGTATAGGGATTGTAGGATTCTGTTATAGAAGCCGGAGGCGAGGCTGGTGGGATGGAAAGCATTGATGTTATCTAGAGGAGGGAAACTAGTTTTATTGAAGCACGTTATTTCAGCGATTCCGATGTTCGTTTGCTCTACATGTACATTACAAGTGGGGGTGCGGAACAAGATCGAGGTTTTGACGGGGAGGTTCTTTTGGGTTGATGCTTGGCAGGGGAGAAAGGGCGTTCATTTGGTGGATTGGCATAAGGTGACGTCGTCAAATGGGGAGGTTGGGCTTGGGGTGTTGCGGATGAGGGAGATGAATAAGGCTTTGTGGCGAAGTGGGCGGTGCAAATTTGGAGCAATTCTGAGGATCTGATTTGCCAATTGCTAAGGAAGATATATAGAATTGATATGTCATTGGTGGTTGCTCCGGGGTGCATGTTGTTGTCATTGTGGAAGGAGATCACTGAGATGGTTCTAAAGATTGTTAGTTCTCTGCAACCGGTACTTGAGGATGGTGCGGATTTTCGATTTTGGTTAGATGACTGGATGGGAAGTATGGCTTTGGGGAAGCGGTACTCGTGTCTGATGATGTTTTTAAGGGACAGAGGAGTGGCAGTGCGGCAAGTTTGGGAGGGTGGAGCATGGACCCGGATGTTTTCCTCTGATTTATCTGACCAGAGGGTAGAGGAGTTCCTTGCCTTGCAATCGAATCTCTTGAGATGCAAGGCACCATCCTCGGGAAGGGACAATTTCTGGTGGAGGGATGGGAGGTTCACGGTGAGGAAGGCATACCGCTTTCTAATGCATGAGGGGTGCAGGAGGAGATGGTGGTGGACACGGGTTTGATTTGAAGGAGTAGAGTCCTGAACCGCATTAAGGTATTCTTGTAGCTGTTCTAGATGGGGAAGGTTCTTATGAAAGCTCGCTGAGGGCACCAGCTGGGAGCGGAGGAGATTGGATGTGATAGATGCAGTGCTGCAGAAGAGGACGCGGATCACTTGTTCTTCTCTTGCCCGCTATCGACGGAGGTCTAGGCCAGAGCCGGTTCTTCATGGTTGGAGAGTCGGAACAGGGCCACTTTCTAGAGGGATATTAGATAGGTTTGCAGCACTGGGCATGAGGCCAGCTCCCCTCCTTTTGCGATGGTCTGATCTATTTGGTGTGCCTGGAATGATGCCATCTTCAAGGGGCAAAGGTTTTGTGTTGAAAAAGTGGTTAAGCATTTTTGGGCGTTAGGCGTGGTGTGGCAAACATGATGTTAAGATTTGCGGTGTATTTATGGCAATGATGTAATCCTTTCTTTTTAATATATAATATATGCTTGCTCTGTGAGGTGGGTCCCAACTTGAGAGGCCACCGATATTTTAGTCAAAAAGAAGAAAAAATCCAAGAAAATAGCGTATTATGTTGATATGTGGTGTGTGCCCATCCAACTTAGGTTGATACTTTGGAAAAACTATGAAAATCCCCCCTCCACCGACTCGACAGCAATGCTTGCAATGCATGTTGCGATTAACTATGTATTTTTCAAGGTTGCAGAAAGCGGTAGTCGATATGCAGTCGGCAGGGTCACCTACTAAGGATTAGTCGGCAGTCGGGCGACTAGTCGGTCATTAGTCGGTTTTGGATTTTTAATTATTTTAAATATATAAATCAGTTTTTTATATATATATTCGTATGTATATACATATATTTGTACATTTTATATGACATCATGATGAAACAAAAGAAGTAATTGACTTTAAATATAACATTAAGCATATTAGAATATGTTTGCTTTAAAAAAAGTGAAAAACAAAAAAAAAAATAAGGTTGTTGTAAAAGTCGGTCGATTAGTCGGCCGACTAGTCGGCCTGACTAGTCGGGTGGACCGACTAGGCCTAGTCGAGTCAGCTACCCCCCCCCCCCCGACTCGACTAGTCGGCCGACTTTTGCAAGCTTGGTATTTTTTCTATATCTTATGTATTTTCGTATTTCTTTTATCTCTTTTATGTTATTTTCCCTCCCGAGCTTCTCCTCTCTACTTAAGAGGGTCCTATGGCCCCCATTCATAATCAAGTTATCATTTCTCTCCAAATTCATATCATAGTGGCAGTCCTAAACCGAAGTCTGAGTTTACGCGCCCCACCCCAAACCCCCTTTCCTTCGCCGCCATCAGCTAGCCGGTCCGTTGTCACCTCATTACGGCCTTACCCTCTCCAACTGACAGCCCCCAACACTACCCCAGTGCTAAGTGGTGTGGCCTCTTGTGACCACTTGAGGTGACGCCTATGCCGCCCACCAAACCTCCGAGCTTCACTCTTCAATGCTTCTTCCACATCTGGTGCCCATTAGAGGTCTGATTTTGCAGCTAAAAAGGGTGATTTTAGACCTATAAATCACCATATTGATCCTAGAGCGTACCTAGAGTTGATGGGAATGGTTGTGTCATGAGTCTGCGCATACAACTTCTTGGTATGGTTGTAGATATACCTTCAAATCTGTCTACAGCCCCAGTCATGTCCGTTCCTGGCTTCATCATCATGTCAGAGAAAAGGAAGATTTATCATCCTTTAAGGGCTTGGTCATGCCATTTTTCATCTATGAATTATGGATGCAAAGTTGGTCCTGGTTTTGCAACTATGAATTATGAATGGATGAGACCAACTATGAATTTTTCAGAGTCCATCATCAAGATGAATGGGACCAACTATGAATTATGGTCCATGCAATTTTTTACCATTATGCAGTCAAAAGCTTATGAAGTTTTGTATATAAATCTCGACTCTAAGGAGGGACAGAAGGATATATTCAGGTTGGCCAAAGCAAGAGAAAGAAAGACCAAAGACCCTTCTCAAGTGAGATGCATTAAGGACGAGGAAGGTCATGTGCTTGTTACTCAGAAGGATATAAAGACTAGATGGGAGCAGTACTTCCATAAACTTTTCATTGGGGAAGGAAATAGAGAGATCGATTTGGGTGATCTAGCTAGTAGTGAAAGTTACTTGAATCGTGCAAGCTATAGATGGATACAAAGAAAGGAAGTAGAGGAGGCTTTGAAGGATATGAGACTCGGGAAAGGTGTAGGATCGGATGACATCCTTGTAGAAATATGGAGAG
Organism: Ottelia alismoides; assembly: GCA_037367405.1. Taxonomy (NCBI): domain Eukaryota; kingdom Viridiplantae; phylum Streptophyta; class Magnoliopsida; order Alismatales; family Hydrocharitaceae; genus Ottelia; species Ottelia alismoides. Next base: position 242,418 of record JAZKJV010006932.1, read on the forward strand.
TTTTAGGTGAGTGTGGTTTGACTTGGCTTACGAATCTATTCAATGTTATTTGGCGAAGCAAGAAAATGCTTGAAGATTGGACGAGGAGTATCGTGGTGCCTCTTTATAAGAATAAGGGAGACATTCAAAATTGTTCAAATTATAGAGGTATCAAGATGATGAGTCGCACTATGAAAATTTGAGAACGTGTGATCGAAAGAAGGTTGAGGCAAGTTTCCAACATAAAAGAAAACCAATTCGGATTCATGCCAGGTCGCTCAACGATTGAAGCCATCCATTTGTTGAGGAGAACAATGGAGATTTATAGAGCTAAAAGGAAGAACCTCCATGTGATCTTTATTGATTTGGAGAAGGCTTATGATTCTTTCCCACGAGAGATATTGTGGAGAGTTTTGGGGAAGAGACAAGTACTTACACTAACCTCATAAAGGACATGTATGATAGGGCTTTATCTTGTGTAAGGACCTCGTCTGAGAAGACTGGATATTTTGACATCAACATTGGTTTACATCAATGTTTTGCTTTAAGTCCATTTCTTTTTACTTTGATTATCGACAAGTTGACAAGTTACATTTAGGATGAGTTACCTTGTCGTATGTTATTTGCTGATGATATTGTGTTAATTGACAAGACTAAAGATGGAGTAAATGAGAAGCTTGAGGTGTGGAAACATGAGTTGGAGACAAAGGATTTCGTATAAGTAGAGCTAAGACGGAATATATGGAGCGCACCTTTGATGGAAGCAATGGTGAAGGAATCGAGGTGAAGATTGGTGACGATAACATTCAGAAGAGAGATTCCTTTAGATATCTGGGATCTATTCTGCAACATTACGGGGAAATTGATGGAGATGTTACTAATAGAATAAATGCAGGCTGGCAAAAGTGGAGAGGAGCCTCTGTTGTTCTCTGTGATAAGAAAATTCCTTTAAAAATTAAAGGAAAGTTTTACAAAGCAGACGTGAGACCTGCCATGCTTTATGGATTTGAATGTTGGCCTGTGAACCATAGACATGTGCAGAGAATGAATGTAGCAGAAATGAAACTGCTAAGGTGGATGTGTGGACACACACGTAAAGATCGGATTCGGAATGATGCAATCAGAAAGAAAGTTGGTGTAGCTCCGATCGAGGATAAGATGCGAGAAAACTGCTTAAGATGGTTTGGACATTTGCAAAGAACATCAGTTGATGCACCAGTTAGGAGATGCGAGTGTTGGGATGTTGAGCCGGCTAAGAGAGGGCGAGGACGACCCAAGAAGTGTTGGAAAGAGACCATATGAAGGGATTTTAGTTTTGTGGATATAAGCCCGGGATTAACCCAAGATAGATCTGAATGGAGGCGAAGAATCCATGTAGCCGACCCTACTTAATTGTGGGAAAAGGCTTTGTTGTTGTTGTATGCAGTGCAATAACAAAAAGTATATTCCGATGAAAGCAGAGCCGATCGACAAGACTAGGGTGAGTGCTTCGTGGAAGCAAGATGATGTGTACGCACGCATATGATTATCTAGTACTCTGACTACAGAGATAACCAATGGCATCCTTAATCATCCCATTGTCAAGACAATAAGAGACATCCTCGCAGCCACTTATTCTCAAGAGAGAAATGAGACAAAGATCTTGCAACTTCAGTATTGTTGGAGTATTTGTTATATGCATCATGTGGGAGATGGGTAAATGCATCTGTCCAGGATACATTTACCACATCCAAGTCTTTAGTCCCACATCTACCAATTAGGAGAGGTGGAGACTCAGTATGGGCTATATATAGACCCCCACCCCCATTGTATTCACATGAGAAAAGTAATAGAAGCATTAGCCTTTGATGCGTTCTCCCGTGGTTTCATCCCGCTCATTAAGAAGTACGGTTCCACGCTAAATCCCTAAGTTCATGTTTATTTTTCTATTCTTCATACTTTGTTTATCATTTTTGCTAATGCATTCCCATTTTCTAACATGGTATCAGAGCGGGTTCAATTCTCGAAGAATCATTTTTTGTTTTTGTTTTAGTCGAGTTTCGATTCATTATTATCAGTGCTTCTGTCCACATCGACGAGGATGGATCTCCAAGCACCAACCTGCGCCTTTCATGCTGCAACAGTGGCCAGGCGACGGTGCCTAGTCCTGCTCATTCTCACGTGGGATCCCATCTCCAGATCACGCAAAAACGGCCCCAGACGCATCTTCACTAGATCCCTGTTGGCCCCCCATCTCCAAAGACCTCTCCACATGCACGAGATCCAGCAGCCTGAAGGCATATCTCCATACGCATCCCCATGCTGCGCCACCGCCATTCTTCCATTCCAGAAATAGCGGCGCTCCAACATCCTCAAGGCAGAGCTCATGAGGTATCAGAGCGACTACGACAAGTGGTGATAACGCTTCCTTTCAAGGTGTTGGCCTCCAGTGGCACAAGCACACTCTCCAGGCGGCGCAGAAAACCCCTTTCCCAGCGGCGGCAGAGCTAACTCCAGCAACGCACGAAATCCCCTCATCTCCAAGCTCCAAGGCGGAGCCAACTCCACTCGTCACCTCCTTGGCGAGGCTCCAGAGCCTTCAATCGCATCTCCCTCGCGAGCTCCAGCGATTGTGGCGCTCCTTCAGCGCCATTCTGCAGTGGCGGCACCCTCCTCTCCTTGCAGCTTTCCCATCTATAGCAGGTGGCGCAACCCTCGACCCTAAGCAGCAGCATGATCACCCAAGTGGAACTGGTGGCATGATGGTAAGCCCGCACCTCCTCTTCATGTCGATTCCTCCATCGTGGTGGCGGCAACAGCAAAAGAGCCTCATCGAGGCTGGCGGCTTCGAGAGAAAGGGTTCCACGCATGGAACCCTAAATAGAAGAGCGGGCTCTTTGGGTCATGCTATAAAAAATGTACTAAGCCTTCTCCCACTACAAGTAGGGTCGGCTACATGGATTCTTGCTCAAATCCATTTTGAAAGATTCGACTATTTTTTACGTTGGCCGTCGACTACCTAACGCAACCCCTGCAAGAGGGGGATTTGAACCCTGGTCTATTGTGTGGTAGACACACTGTACTACCACTAGACTATTAAGTGGGTATCCTTTGGGCCATGCTATGTTTAAAAAAAAGAGGAGCACGTCATAAAAAAAAGGAGGCAGTGCGTACAAAAACAAAAGACATGCAATTTAAAAAAAAGCTAAAAAAATGAAGATTGAACGGCTTTAAAAAATGAAAAAAAGGAGAAGAGTCGTATTAAAAATGATGAAGAATGAAGATTTCAAAAAATTGCAAAAAAAAGGCTGGAAAAAAATTTTAGCTCGTCTTATTAGAATTTTGTTTTCTCACATTCTCTTGACATCTCCGAACTTTGTCGATGTTAGTATTTCCAACAAGTACGGGAGAAAAGGGGAGTATTGTGTAGAGTCACAGGCTTGTTGCACATTCAGATGTCAGATTCTCCAGACCAACCAGATGTTCAAACTATACAGTTCAGATATTCAGACACGACGTTCAGATGGTTCCGAGTCTTCAGTTCAGACGCGCATATGTATGTGGTCTTTTTACATGTGCGCATGTTAGCCATCATTGCTTGCGGTCCCCATCTTTTATGTTTCGGACAGGGTTTTCATGTGATCATGGCCCTAGCCAGAGGACCAATCCAGAGGTATTGTTCCAAGCAGAGCATGATTGACATCTATGCTCCATCTTGAGTGGGATATTGAGAGTTATCTATGCATTTTTCCTTTTTTATGTATTTTCTTATTTATTATATCTCTGTTATGTAATTTATCCTCTAGGATTTATCCTTTCTATATAAGATAGCCATGTGCCCCCCTTTCATAATTAAGTTTTCATTTTTCTCCCAGCAATGCCCGTATCCTACTCCATAATGTCGATCATTATATCATCAGCACCACAAAGCGTTGGCATTCTGTAGAGATATATGTTATGTTATTCTGTATTGTTTCATAATTTTTCCTTTTCTTCTGGAATCTTGATGTAATTTACCCATAGGCTACGCTTTTATATAAGAGAGCTTGGGGCATATTGAATAAACAAGTCTCTTATTTTTCCCAACATGGTATCAGAGCGACGGTCCTAGACCGGAGTTCTCGATCCAAACCCTAACCCTAGCCCCCTCCACCTCCAAGCCCTTCGTGCGCTCTCCGTGCACCGCCTAGGCCTTGACCTCGGTCATCCCCGCACGCCGCCTAGGCCCCAGTCTCCTGCGCATGGGCCATGTCCTCCCGCGTGTGCCTCCCGCGCGTTGCCAAGGCACGGCACGTCGTCACCGCACGACGCCAGGCTCCTTCCAGCGCCACGGCATCTCGATGCCCCTCCGCTTATCCACACGCGCATATTGATCCCCTGAGGCTGTGACTCAGCCTTGCGTTTCCCGCCTAGAGCATCCGCCTAGGCTGTGACCGTGTGTGTATTTTGCCTAGTACACGCCACCGCTCTAGGGTTCGACCAACCCTAGGTTATCTTCATCAGCGAGGAGAGCTTCACCCACGTCTCCACCTTAATGAGTTTGGTTGCTTGAGTCTACACATGCAATCGAACCCGTAAATGTCAGTGTAGACAATCATATCTTCAGTCTACAACCCTAGTCTTCTTGTATCATCATGTCAGAAAGCAAGGCAGATATCCCATCTACAAGCGCCTTCAGAGGTCCTGCGCCTATTGTAAAGATGGACGGGTCGAACTACACACTGTGGACCATGCAGTTCATGAGTATGATGAAATCGACCGGTAAGAAGCACATTCTTACTGAGGAAGAGCATGCTGAGAAGACAGGGGTCAATGCCTCATGGGAGGCAGATGATGCATACCCCAAGGTTTGGCTATCATGAACATTGGCAATTGAGATTGCCAACGATATTCTCCACCAGCCCACTGCCAAAGCAATGTGGGACATTCTGGCTGCCACCTATTCACAGGCAAAGAATGAGACGAAGATTCTGCAATTCCAGCATGACATCTTTACAATCAAGTAGAATGGACGGCTTCTGCACTCATTGTACGCGTCTTTACGTGGAATGTTTGAGAAGCTTTGCAGCTTCATGCCTCTCACAACCATTCCTGAACAACAGAAGACCTATCAGAATGCCACTATGGTTGGTGTATTTCTGGCTGCCCTTGATCCAGCGTACGAGGCAGCACGTTCCCAGATCTTGGCAGATTCCACTATTCCTCCGATGGATGAAGCGTTTCACAAACTGAGTCGTATTACTGTTCCTTCATCTGCTGCAAATCAAACCACCTCAGCCATGGCAGCATATCGAGGTCGTGGAGGTCATCATCAGTTCTGTGGTCTTGGACCTCGGGTCAGAGGGGGTCATGTTCGGCTATCATGTACCTTTTGCCACTGTTCTGGGCATTTCGAAGACACATGCTATTCCAAACATGGATTTCATGCTTCTGCACGAGTAGCAGAACAGATTGAACCTCCATCTGCATCATCTCTGGATCAGCGCTTTGATGATCTTGTATCCCGTCTGAGGGGCATTATTCCTCCATCTGATCTTGTTGCATCAGCACCTACTTCTGAGAGTCACTCCGACGTTGTTGCCTCTGCATCCACCAGTACCTCAGGTAGCACTTACGCATTCACTAGCAGTAGTGGATCAGATACTTTAGAGTGGATTATGGACTCTGCTGCCACACATCATATGTATGGTAATCAAGGTTTACTTACAGCCTACCGACAGGTTCCTCCAGGCCATACTGTGGTTATTGCTAATGGGACGCATTCCCCGATTACTGGTCAGGGGGAGATTAGCCTGACACCATCTATGCACCTCAAGAACGTGTTGCATGCACCTGATTTTCTATGAATCTGTTGTCCATTAGCCAACTTACAAAGGATTTACATTGTCGAGCAATCTTTGATCCATCTTCTCTCATTTTTCAGGACAACCTAACGGGTAACGTGATTGGACGTGGCTATGAGCAGGGCGGCATATATCGTCTCAATCGAACTTCTTATGCCGGAGCCTCCTCTCTTCCTATTAGATTTGTCTCTCCTTTCCTGTGGCACTTGCGCTTTGGACATCTACCGCTTCAGAAATTGTGTCGTATGTTACCTCAGGTTTCACCTCTCACATCCATCCAATGTGAGGCTTGTCAGTTGGGAAAGCATCATCGGTCTACCTTTCCCAGTCGTCAAAGTCGGAGTAGTAACTCCAAGTTTGAGTTGTTTCACGTCAATATCTAGGGTCCTAGTCGTGTTCCTGATCATCAGGGACAAAGGTTTTATATGGTTATTGTGGATGACTTCTCTCGTGTGTCTTGGGTCTTTTTGTTAAAGAATAAATCTGAAGCAGGAAATATTATCATAATTTCATCAATGAAGTTCGTAATGTTTTTTCTGCATATGTAAAGATTGTGAGAAGTGATAATGCCTTGGAATTTTGCACCCATACTCTCTCCAACTATTTTTCAACACAAGGGATTGTCCACCAAACAACTTGTGCCTATACTTCCCAATAAAATGGGATTGCAGAAAAAAAACATCGTCATTTACTTGATGTCACCAGGTCGCTTCTCATACAGATTCATGCCCCTCATTCTTTCTAGGACGATGATGTTCTTACGACGTGTTATCTCATTAATCGCATGCTATCATCTGTTTTAGGTGAGAAGATTCCTTTCTCTCTTGTCTTTCCTGAAAGAGAATTATTCTCCCTCACTTCATGTGTGTCTGGCTCAGTGGCCTTTGTACACCAGTTGTCTCCAGGTATTGACAAGCTCTCTCCTAGGGCTGTCAAGTGTGTTTTCGTCGGGTACTCCAGAACGCAAAAAGGGTACAAGTGTTATGATCCATTGCGCAAAAAATATTTTGTTGTTGTTGATGTTACCTTCTTCGAGTCTGTATGTCCTTCTCTTCTACAAGTGATCAGTTAGTATCTCCAAGCATTGGTGAAGCCATATATATGTCACCACCATCACCACCTCCACCACTACGTACATCTCCTACACTACCTGCACCTCCTATTACCGTTCATGTTCCCCCATTGCCACTCCACTATACCCGTCGGCCTGCTTCTGCTCATGATCACCGCTCATCATCTAGCTCGCCTGAGGTATTTTTTGAGAATATAATCAATATTGATGGATCTAACGATTTACCTGAACAGGATGTGTTACGGAGGCCAGATGAGGATACAGGTGACTTGGATCTTCCTATTGCACTTCGGAAACAGAAGCGCAGTTGCGCGTCATATCCTATAGCATCCATCGTTTCCTTTGATCGCTTGTCGAGAAAATTCAAGAGTTTTGTCATTGCACTATCAGCGGTGGATATTCCACGGAATTACCAGGATGCATTGAAGGACAGTAGATGGCGTTTAGCTATGGAAGAAGAGATGGTTGCTCCAAGCCTTGTTCCTGCACCCATTGATGTGTCTACAGTGAGCTTCAAGTGGGTCTTTACAGTTAAGCAGAATGCAGATGGCAGCATTAACAGATACAAGGCACGCCCGGTTGCTCGTGGATTTACACAGACATATGGGGTGGAAGATCTTGATACATTCTCGTCGGTTCCTCGCCATTCAACCCTACGGATCCTTCTTTCTGTTGCGATTACTCGTGATTGGCCACTATCCCAATTATATGTTAAGAATGCATTTTTATATGGTGACTTGCAGGAGGAAGTCTACATGCAACAACCACCTGGTTTTGCTATTGAGGGGGAGTGTTCTAAGGTGTGTAGACTTCATAAGGCCATCTATGGCATTAAGCAGAGCCCCAGAGCTTGGTTCCAGAAGCTCTCAGACATGTTTGAAAAACAGAGGTACAGACGTTCCAATGCAGATCATTCCCTATTCATACAAAAGACATCCAGAGGTATAACTGCTATTATGGTATATGTAGATGATATCTTGATCACGGGTGATGATGGACCAGGAATTCAGAAGGCGAAAGAAATGTTGGGACGTGAATTTGTCACCAAGGATCTTGGAGCCTGAGATATTTTCTGGGACTGGAGTTCGCCAGAAATCCTCGTGGACTGGTAATGACCCAGAGGAAATACGTCACCGACCTGTTGAGTGAAACAAGAATGCTTAGATGTCGACCGGCCACTATACCTATGGATCTTAGCATGAAATTATATGATGACGACACTGATGAGGTGGATAAGAGAAGATACGGAGAACTAGTGGGCAAACTCCTTTATGTCACTATTACTAGACCCGATATCTCTTTTGTTGTTAGTCGGGTGAGCCAGTTCATGGAGCAACCACGTCAGGTACATATGGATGCTATACATATGATACTCAGGTATCTTAAATCATCTCCACATGCTGGTTTGTTATTCAAGGAAGACAAGGAGATCACTATTTCATCATGTGCAGATACGGATTATGTAGGATGCCCCAAGGATAGGAAGTCCACCACTGGATTTGCTGTGTATGTTGGAAACTCTCTCATCTCATGGAGAAGTAAGAAGCAAACGGTTGTAGCCAGATCCAGTGCCGAGTCTGAATATAGGGCTATGGCCCAGGTTTGTACAGAAATGATGTGGGTGAAAGTTGTTCTTACAAATCTATATATAGAAGTCCCACTTCCTATGTCCTTGGAATGTGGCAATCAAGTTGCTATACTCATTGCCAATAACCCAACGTTACATGAACGAACCAAGCACATTGAGGTTGATTGTCACTTTATACGAGATATGATTCAGAAAGGTTTTATATCTACATCTCATGTTAGCTCAGGGGACCAAACTGCAGATATCTTTACCAAGGCGTTACTTAGAGGGCCATTTCAGAAGTGCTCGTCCAAGCTGAGCATGATCGACATCTATGCTCCATCTTGAGGGGGAGTGTAGAGATATATGTTATGTTATTATGTACTGTTTCATATTTTTCCTTTTCTTCTGGACTCTTGATGTAATTTCCCATAGGCTACTCTTCTATATAAGAGAGCTTAGGGCATATTGAAAAAACAAGTCTCTTATTTTTCCCAACACATTCAAAACATGTCGAGATGCCAAGCCCTAACGACATAGCATGATATGGAGGCATATCGTCGGCATGCCTTAGCACCTCAAATTTATGAAAACCATATCAATACAAAAATAAGCATTTCCATCTCTTAAATTAAATCACTACACATGTTGAAGTATGTGAAGTTAAAAGATACTATTAGCAAGAGAGGTAAGATGGGCAGAAGATTATTAATGATCAATGTGTCATAGATCAAAATGCTGGAAAATATCCAATAAACAACCCATGTTAATGAAAGAAAAGGTTTATACGATTGTAAGCACACTTTGCTATCATTCAATACGAGGCATAATACTTGGTATCTAGAGTTAACCATCTTGAAGGTGTGCTCATGAACAAGTGCAGAGTCTGCAGACTCAAGTGTAGAGAATCAAGTTCGTGCCTGAGCTTGTCACTTTTGCAAAATAATCAGTCCGTACAAAGACAATGTGATGATCAGGATGCAAATGTGTGTTAGTAGTAGAGTTGTAGCAAGCACTTCGAATGAGAGTTGTGTGAAGTACAACAAATCACATTACATATTGTTCATAGAAGATTTGGAGTGGTGCTGAGTTTTCACTTTATTACCTCATCACCTGCAAGACTTTGTGCAAGTTCTTCTCTTACTTCATTTTCAACCCGGTCAAGGGACTCCTTTTCTAATGCCTCTTGTGCCTCTGCAGCCTAATATAAGAATTAACAAAACAATGGAATAAAAAGACCAAGCATTGGAAAAAAATGAATCCTACCTTGCTCTCCACTTCCAGAAGCTCTCTCACCAAATCCTCAATTTCAGCATCACTCAATGGTACCTAGAAAAAGCCAGTAAATGTAACTTAATGCCTACCAAATATAGTCAGATTATAATCAACCAACGTGTGGAATTCACTCATATTCGCATTATAAAGCTCTGCACCTGCAGACAACGTTAACACAATTTAATCGTAGCAACACAATTTAATCGTAGCATTCGGTGTAAAAAAAATACAGATGATCATTTATCATTTTTCTTAAAGGAAAACAGAACCAATTTCTCTCGGGTCCTCCTGGTAACATTTCCCATATTACTGTCAAAATGAAGGAAAAGCTTGGTGCTACATCTCCCAGGGCTGGAACCGTGTGAAAATGTAAGCTACACGAGATCTAACCGTGCGAGCAAAATCCAGATAGTAAGGTTAACAATGATGCATTGAGCGAGTGCATGAACCATAATTGACCATGCAAGCTCATCATTGTAGCACCGCAAACATAGTCTCACATCTAATACTCACGAAGTGTGAGAATGGGTTAGAAGAGAAAGAACTACTAGTTAACAACTTGGGCTCAAGCATTTAAGGCAGTGATCAATGGGCTTAATTGGGGCTGGGTCTAGCGAGTTCTTAGAGCCAGTTATCCTTAATAATTGCTTGGGTCTAGGCTCGGAATATTATAATAGTATCAAATCAAGTTCTCCCTAATAGTGGAGAATGGGTTAGAAGATATAAGAGGACAAGGCTACCCGAAAGGTACAGCTACCCAGCAACTAGGAATAAGAGATGGGCCTACAAATGGCAACAATGCCTTGAAAAATATAAGTAGGAATGATTGTAGCACCCTAAAAATAATCTCGCATCTAGTATTTGCAAAGTGTAAGGGTGGGTTATAAGATATAAGTGTTACTACTTCACAACTTGAGCTTAAGCATTTTAGGGAGGTGATATATGGGCCCAGTTTGGCTCGAGTTCAACTAATTGTCAGGGTCAAGTATCCTCGATAATGGCTCGGTCGTAAGCTGGAAAGTTATAAACGGAATCATACTGGTTCCCTTTCTAATAGTCGAAAAGTCTATCTAGGAGGTGGAACTACCCCTACAAAAGAGATTTGAGGTAAGGACTACCAAGAACATACAGCCACCACTATTACCCAGGTAAGAGGTGGCCATATGTCAACAAGGATATTGCATATGTAAGTGGGGAAGACTGTAGCACCCAAACAGTCTCACATCTAGTCATCACAAAGTGTGATAATTGGTTATAGCGGAGACTAATACTATGCGGACTACTAATACACAATTTAAGCTTAAGCATTTTAGACGGTCGTCAAACATGTCCAGTTGGGCCCATGCCCAACAACTTGTAAAGACTGATTATCCTTCATAACATATCATGTTTAGGGCCGAGATGTTACAAAGAGGGGGAGCGTGATTTTGGTTCATGGTTTTGTTTTATATATGGAATTATGAACTCCTTTAAGAGCCTTCAAGCCACTTATTGGTGCACATCATCTTCAACCACTCCTTGTTGGTGTATTACAGCTCATAGTACAAATCTTGGTCACTGAACACAGGCTCTTACACACATAGAAGGCTATATCGACGATATATCAGTGATATATCGTTGATATATCGGTTTCGACATGGAAGGGGTTTCGATATCACCCAGTATATCCTTTTACAGGGATATCGGTTATATATCGCCGATATATCAGCGATATATCGCTATATCAGCTCATATCGGTCAAAAATGAATAGATTCAATACAAAAAATCATGGATATCAATCGATATCGTCGATGTTCCGTTGATATCTCTATATATCAATGTTATTATTCATGCAAGATTGATTCCACTACTTATCTAGTTACACCCAGTAGTAAAACACATATCTAGCTACACCTGGTATTAAAACACACAATGGATTGTATATATTTTGTTTCGGGTACTACACCCCCAGTGTGCCCAAACTAGTCATAGTCGTATGTCTAGATCTAACCGGATGGTCCAGCATATTTTTATCCTCAGCAAGTGCAAAGAGACATGGGTACTACACCCCCAAATGCGCCCAAACCAGTCAAATTATCCAACCAAATGGAATGAAAACAACAAAGAGAGCATGTTTTCCGTGAAAGACAGTTTCTTTCTCCTATTACTATCTTCCCATTCTCTCTGCCTCCCTAACCATCTTTCTTTTGCACCTCCTCCTTTCTCTTAACTTTTCCTTCCCTACTCCCTCAAGGTTTCTCTCTTCTCATCCCATCTCCTCCTCCATCCTTCCGCTCCATCTTTAAAGGCGTGCCCTCGCCTTTTCTTCATAATCAAGGTTCTTTCATTTTCCCTATCTTGCTCCCAATCTCTTTCTCCTTCCCTAACTATCTTACTCTCATCTCCGGCTCTCCCTTCTCTCGATTATCTCTCTCACTCCTCCATCTCTCTTAACACTTCCCTCTCATCCCAAACTATCTCCCTCTCGCTCATTCTATATTTCTCTCACATCTCTTCCTCTCCTTCAACACTTCTTCCAACCAGCCATCTTATCAACTTTCCCTCTCCTTTTCCCAACCCTCCACCATCTTCTCGACCCCCCACTTCCTCGGTTTGTATTACTAAGCCATTCCATATTACCATGATTGGTTTAACAAACAAAATGCATGCTAAAGCCAAGGAATGTACATTTAGTTGCAATTGTCATTAGAAACTAAGCTAACACCTCCAACAAAACTGGAGAGATTTCCAATTGCAATGAACTTCAAACAAAAAAATATGTTAATAACAAGGTAGTTTGCAATTGTGCCATCCATCTTTGCTGATAAGACCGGAACACCGCCTATTTTATAATAATGCAATGATACCTACAAAACATATTCTCGCTTTACGACAGACATGGCATTAACCATTAGAGCATAAAGCTAGACACAATTTAGCTCCAGCAAGCAGAAACCTCCCTCAGTATACAAAAACAAGACAGCATTGACCGCTAGAAACTCACCTCATACAGCTCCTCTTCCTCAGCATCCACGCCTCCCTTGGGGTTGTCATCCTCCTCATCATCGATAAACAATTCATCATCTTCGCTCTGCTCCTGGTCCTCATCTACTTCCTCCGTTTCCATATCAACTTCTGTCAAATCTTCCTCCTCCACCTTCACCTCACCTGCATCTCCTCCACAATTCACACCCTTTCCCACCCCACCCTTCGCCGTTTCCGCTTCACCCTCACTCTCACTTTCTTCCAGATCCACAAACTCCTTCATTGCCACGTCCCCTTCCATAATCCTCCCACCTACAGAGGCGCGAGACCTCACTCGGGAATCACGACTTTACGGACACAAGCTGATCTCGATCTGGAGGAGAATATAATCGAGTTCGAGCGCATGGATATTAGAGTTAGGGTTTGGTGGATCGGTGCCAATGAAATGTTACCCGCAAAAAGTAAGGTGGGAGAGAAACCTGAAGGGAGACGGGAAAAGCGAAGGGTCTCTGACTTGCCGGACAAGCGGCTTTCGCTCGCCGGAAGCCCCGCCGACCTTTATATTGCGGAAAGGGGAGGGGTAGATGTGAAGTTTTCCGAGAGAGTCTATATGCGAGGGCGGGGTCGGGGTTATGGCAAGTTTCTTATTGGGGATTAGGATTGTGGCAAGTTTCTTATGATGAAAGGAAGTGGGTGGGGAGTGAAGTTGGTATTATCGCAAGTTTAGGGGTTGGATGTGAAGTCTCCCGCGGGTGACTGAAAGGGCGGGTTTGAAGTTATGGTAAGTTTCTTTCGTGTGATTGGATTATGCCAAGTTTATAATTGATAATTGGGAATGTGGTGGATTTTGGACAAATTTATCATGGGTGCCCAATGGGGCACCAACTTTCCTGTTGCACCACCAACCTTGGTTTGATTCTCATACCTCTTCAATCCCAACAAGCGAACATGATCCAAGGCTCGTCATAGTTTTCAACTTGGTTTCGAAATTCCCTCAAGCATGTGTGAGTTTATTGTGTGCGATGAGAATGGAAAATGAAAAAGACGATATGAAGTTCTTCGAATGTGATCGCGGGTGACTAAGAGGGTAGGGTTTGGATTATCGCCGGTTTCTTATGAGGGATGGGGTTATGACAATTTTTATCATGGGTGATTGTAGTGTGGTTGGGATTTGGCAAGTTTATTATGTGTGGTGGGAAGGTGAAAGGAGAGCTGAGGATGTGAAGTTTTTCGAGTGTCTGTGGGCAACTAGGAGGGTAGTTTAGGTGACTAGGAGGGCGGAACATTCAACAATGCATGGGATACAATAATGGATGCATGCCTCATTACGTATGAGAGCATGGCGGTGCCATGTATAGGGATGTAACATGCATATTGAAGAGGAATGTGATGCCATTAGACATGCTTTATAGATGTTGCATACGAGCATGTATGTGTGCATGCTCAATGATGCATGTACGTGAGTGGTTGGAAGGCCATAACGATACGTGTCGGAGGCTATCTCATAGTTTGTGGATAATTAGGGATGAGTACCGAATGGAAAGCTTGGAGAATGTGGATTTCTTTTGGCACAAGATCATGCATTCAGTGGTGCAAGGCAGAACAAGCGGTAAAGTTGTGTTGTCTTGTGTTGAAGCGCAAGGGATGGTGATGATTGTACAAATGATGTGACACTATTTGCAATAAAACGAAAGGATTAACAAGGAGACAAAGAGATGAGGAAGATAAAGAGTTGATGCAGAACACGATTGTATTGTAAAACTTGTAAAGCTCTTATGTCATGTGTCATTATGTGCAAATGTAATAATTATAGTGATCCACTGACTTGTGTTATTTATAAGGAGGGGTACAGCTCATCAAACACCCTCCACGCACACACATTATATGTACCTTTGTGAAATAAGAATACATGAGCTTTGTGCTCGACCTTGTGTCTATGCTTGTGCTTGAGCTTAACAGTGTTGGCTTAAGGTCTAGGTTCATTGGACAGGGACCCCCTTCTTAACCTCTCTCAGTTGAGCTCAACATCTCCTCCCATCTCCACTAACAGATAAGAGAGAGAGAGAGAGAGAGAGCAAGAGCATAGGGAATTACTTGCTTCACGGTGATGTCCTCTTACCTTGATCAATGTTTTAAAACCTAGATGGCAAATGAAAGAAGCATCTGATTCAAGATTTGATCGTCATCATCTCCAATGATCGATTATGGTGGTGACAACAACTCTTCTCGATTGATGAAGACTTTGTTTAATCCAAGAGGTGATTGACGTGCCCGCAAAAGCCGCGTTAAGATGTTTTTAATCGTCGATCGTGAAAAGAAATATGTGTCGTTCGTTGTAGGCGGCAATCGGAAACGGTCAAGAAAATACCACCAATAAGTTTAATCAAATTTATTCAAGTGGTTTTATGTTTATTTTACTTGGGCAAGTTCCAAGGTCGATCACAAGGAGGCAAAGGAACAACTTAGAGTTGTGTCTATCCAATTTTTAGTTCGGTTTTCAAGGCGGTCTTTTTTTTGGAATTTTTCAATGCAATATGAGATGCAAAATGCAAATCGGGCCTATTTTATGGACTAAAATGTGAATTACGTTCAAATAATGTCCGAAAAATACGAAACTTGGCCGAGATGTAAAATATGATGAAATAAGTGCATTGTAATTTTTTTTGGAATTTTTGGATGCAATATGAATTTTTTATGGATTTTTAAATGCAGACAGAATAATTTTCAATATTTAATTATAATAAATATTAAACCTACTTATTTTCGAGGAATAAAATTATCTAAGATCTGTCACTAGGTGATGGATCCCAGAAAAATCCTAAACCTTGAAAATGTGGGGTTGAATATTTATTAAAAATCAAGTACTGAAATGTGCTAAATGATTTTTACAGAGCAAAGTATGCATGCAAATGCAAAGATTTTTGGGCACAATGTTAATCAAAGTAATCTCTACAATATGTGATTTTTCGGGGATTGTTAGAGCAACGGTTAATTAAATATGAATTTCCGAGCACAGATTGGGCAAAATATTCTAATTTCCACGAAATAATTATTTATTAATCAACCGTAAATCACAAAAATGTCCACAGCATGTCAAAATGTAGAGAATTAAAAGATGAACAAAATGATATTTTTAAATAAATAAAATAATGTCTAGAATAGGTCCAAAACATAGGGGGAACACAGGGGTGTGAATGCAAATAGCAATAAATAAAATAATAAAAATGCAGCAGGGGCCTACTGTTATTTACCTAGATTATGGGGGGCGTAAGCGCAAATTACCCAGAATGAAGGGTTGTGCCCTCTGGAATGAAGGGCTGGCGCGTAATTAGGAGGAGGTCTAGGGGGTGTCTGAGCAATTTGCCCACAGTCACGTGCGCAGCACGTGACCCGGGGCTGACGTCAGCCTGACGTTCCCCACGTACGCGACTCGCGCGTGCTGGGGCCTCGGGCGTCGAGCCCGGCGGCTGGTGGCGGAGGCGGCGGCGCTCGGCGGTGTTGAAGGTGGAGTTCCAGGCGGCTGTTGATGACGCCCAGGGCGGTGGAGCGAGTCGGAGACGCTGAGGACCGTGTCGAAGAAGATGGTGGCGCAGATCTCCTGGAAGGTGGCGGCGTAGTTGAGGCGGAGTTGGTGAAGAAGTCGGTCGCGGGAGGGCTGGAGACGTAGTTGTCGATGGCGAAGATGGCCGGTGAGCGTAGCTCCTCCAGGCGTCGGGTGAAGCAAGTTGTCGGAGACGAAGCGGTGTGGCGGAGATGGAGCGTTGGTTGCTGGAGACGAAAGCGATGGAGGAGCTTCTGGAGGTTGTCGAAGTTGGAGGAGGTGCGAAGAAGATGGCGATGGTAGTCGGCTCGACGAGAACTCGGAGCTAGGGCAGAGCAGCACAGGGCTGCGAGCTGCGACGACCGTGGAGGCGGGCCGGATCTCGCCGGAGAAGGAAGGCGCGGGCTGTCACCACTGCCCATCGTGGAGGCCAACGGCGGATGAAGGTCTGGGGGGGGCGGCGATGGAGCTTATATAGGGTAGAGGGGGAGAAGGGCTCCGGTGGTTGCGGGAGAGGTTGAGGTCAGCGCGGGGATAAGGGAGGAGGAAGTGGTTAGCGGCGGCCGTTGCGAGGCGGCGGGGCGAAGATTGGGGGCGGCGGTTTCGGAGGGGAGAAGGCCTGGAGAAGACGACGGTCAAGGGCCGTCCGATCGACCGAGATCGGACGGCCAAAAAGGGGCCACGTGGCGGGGGCCTGGGTAGGCGCAGGCGCACGTGCAGTGCGCGTGCGGGGTAGGCACGTGCGCTGCACGTGCGTGGGTTTATTATTAATTTTTTTTAATAAAAACGAAGAAAAGAAAAGGCCAAAAACCACTGACACGTGGCGGCCTCTGAGGCTGCCACGTGTCAGCTCCAGATAAATCGAAAATAAAACCCTTTATAAAATCAAAAAGAAATATCAAATGACCTCGGATCGAAAAGGTTCCTTCACGAAAAATGCTCGTCTCGACGAGATCTACAACTTTCATGAAGACATCAAAGCCAAATTCGATCAAATGTGAAAAGTGAATTTTTTGGGTATCCCATGTACATAGAATACCTTGATTTTTGGGTTTTCTAATTTTTTTGTCATTTTTTAAACAAGATAAAAAATCCGGAAAAATATGGAAAACTCAAAGATAAATAAAAGGCACCTAATTCTAATTTTTTTGATTTTTATTAATTAATAAAATATATACATAAAATATAGGTCAGAAAAGCCGCGAAAATATACAAAAGAGGCCCAAAACCCAACTTTCACATACGAGCTCCGATTCACTTGAACTTGGTCTTGTTTTGAAGATAATTGAATGTGCATTAGTTCAAAAGTGAGTAGGATCAAATCGGACACTAGATGGGGAAGATATGTGGCTTTTAGTCCGAAAATCCTGAAACTAGGGTTTGGGTTTTTGGTCCACTTATTTGAGTTAGTGATTTTTTTGTATTTTTCATTTATTCTTGTAAGTGATATGTACACAGTGGAGGTGGGTTTGTGGCATTCGGAGTTAGCATGGAGGTGTTAAAAATAGGGGAAGTTAGGCTATTTACAGGTCATTTTTTGCTTGGATTTTTGGCTTCTTATTTGATGCAGAATTTAATGCTAAAATGCAATTCTTATGAAATCATGCACAAATGCTAATTATGCGAAATAAATGCAGAAATGCAGTTGATTTTGAGGGACTTGAGCCTAATTAATGAGACTTAGAGTGATGAATACGAGATTCATCATCCCCCTATACTTAAACCATGCTCGTCCCTGAGCATTAAAAAGAAATGCCATGAAGTGAAATGAGACTGGGTTCCATACCAAGACCATGAACTGAAGGTGAAAGTGAAACTAAATTCGACCTTTGGATTAATAATGTGTCGGAACTTCTGTGAGACTTAGAATTTAAAAATCAACAGCCCTCAAGTTCTACACACCATTGTCACAGTTTCGGCTCAGAAGTCATCTTAGATCAATCCTCTTCCCAAAATATACCCTATGAACATTGAATAACCGACTCGTGTGTGTGAAGGGTTTTAGCTCTTCCCATTCAGAATGCTGGACTACCATGCTCCTCTTCTTTCCAGTAACTCGTCCTCGGGGAGTCAGGCATTTCCTTCTAAGGTCTGTCGTGCTGTGTTCACAATCGAAATGGGGGAGAAGCTAGAAGAAAGAGAAAAGAACTGGAGGGGGTGGCCAGTGTAGTCACCTCTCCTTGTGAAGATGGCCAGTGTAACCAAGTCTCCACCAAGATCTGCAGGTTTCTTGAAGCTTGGACCTTTTTGGTCGAATTTTTATTTGGTAGACTGCTTCTTTGTATTTGGAATTTTTGGTGGTTCTGCTTGGATCTTGTTTTGCCCCTACGGATATAGCATCTTTTTATTCCGTACATTTTTTGGGATCTTAGAAAAATTGTGCCTAGCCGTCCATCCCTTTTCCGAAGCTTTATTTCAACCCGTACTCCGGTCTTTAGATTTCCACGCTACCAAAAAAGAGACTCACACAGTCTTCCAACATCCCGTCTGGGTTGAGCTAAGTGCATAGTGCGAGAGTACAAATTAATTCCCTATTCCAGAGTTGTACCCAGAATGAAGAGATCAGGTTAGACACTAAGAGTCAAACGCTGCACATTGTCATGTGGAACTTAAAGGATTAAGTCAAAAGACCTGAAGCTCTTAAAATCCTATTTCTCTGTGAAGTTCCTCTGAAAATTAGGTGGATTAAGGGCAAGTTCAGACCACTCTCGGTTTCGGCTCATAACTCGATTCAGAACCCAATGACTTTTCACAGATGCAAATGCATGTAATGTTGGATGAAGTGCAGGTGTGTGCAATGCAGACACAAATTTTTTTTTATGCAGAAAATGGAATCAGAAGCCCTTTTTTTTCAAAAAAATTTGGGCAAGACAGTGTTAGTAGCAAAACTCTTTTTTTTCAAGTTAGTACCCACCCCGTAAATACATATAGACTTACGCGAAAGTACGAGATATGGGTAAAATATATACAAAGTATATATACAGACCCCCCTATACTTAGCGAGTGCTGTGTCCTCAGAGCACAAAAAGCGTAATGAAGTCATAGCTCGTGCTAAGCGTAAGAGAGTGGAAAATTTATATACAATGGGTTAGGAAGTAGAGCGGAAAAGAGTGAGTGAGGAGAGTATATACAGGTGGATGTCGGCTCCCCCTATACTTAGGCTCTGGACAACCTAAGTATGGAAGAAGGGTGGAAATGGAGCGGTTGGAAGGATGAGAAGGATGGTATAAACAGATGGCATCGGTCCCCCCCTATACTTAGGCTTTGGCCTAAGTAGAGGAAGAAGTTGTACAAGGAGACCGATGTGGTCGGGAGGGAGGGTGGGTAGCCGAATGATTAAGGCGGTTTTCGGTTGATCTTCTTGTGAGCCTGCGGTGGGAGATCATAATGATGAGGTGAAGATGGAGCATATGATTCCCAACTACAATCAGTGTCATCCTCAGAAAAATCATGATGGATAATAGATGAAGTGTTTGAGTCAGATGAAAGATATCCATCATCAGAGTTATCCTCAGAGGAGTAGTATTTGAAAGTGGACATACTCCAAGTTTGCATATCTTTTTGTTTCTTTAATTGTTTCCTCAGAATTCGTTCCTTCTTGGGGTCAATCAATTTATCCTCAGATGATAGCTCAGAAGCACCGGTCTCAGTCAGCTCATACGAAAGAATTCCAGTGTACTTGAAGAGGGCAGGAGCATCAGCTTTGGATGAGTAGTAGTTAGGAACGGGAGTTGTCCAATGAGAATTGAATTTTGGATCCTTACGAAGATATGGCTTTAGGGCTGCCGAACAGACTTCACTCATGTAGACTACCTTTTCCGGACCTGATGAGGGACCATCAGACGATACCTCTTCCGGAAGGTCAAAGGTGACTCTCTTTTTATTTCGTCGTGAAGGTGTCGGTTCACTTGAGTATCCAGATGAATAGCCATTTGAATTTTCCTTGGTTGGTGCTCGATCTGCGTGCTTGCTCTTAGTCTCCCGTATGTTTGAGCATTCTCGATTTGGGATGATTTGGTCAAGATATTCAGAGAATGTTGCTCCCGGGTGTGACCATGCATATGTCTCAGGATCGTAGTAGAAAGATTTGTCTATTTTGAGATCTTCGGGGATTTGAATATTGGGGAGAGTCTCTGCATGTTCTTTCTCCATTGATTCGATGTTGGTGCATTCCTGAGTCGAGTTGATGTAATCCATGTAGTCAGAGTAGGTTGATCCAGGGTGTGCCCATGCATAAGTCTCCGGATCATATGATTCATATACATGATTGTTCATGGTGAGAGCGGCTGGGAATGGAGCAGGGGGGAGATTTTCTAAACCAATAGTCTCATCAACAACCGCTATCTCTGGTGTGGCTGCGGGGTAGGGCTCTTCTACCACTTCATGGCTACGGTTGTCGGGGACTTCGTGGGTTGCCTCAGGAGATCGTGATTCCTCAAAGACATGGTCAGATCTAAGTGCTTCCAATGCTGTGAAATTGATTTCCCGAGTCTCACAATCAATACTCGCCTTGGCCAATGCCAAGAATGGCTTTCCGAGAATGATTGGAGACTGGGTAAATTCTCCTTGATGCTCAATATCAATGATCGTGAATTCTACTTTGAGCGGAGCACCTTGGAATTTCATGATGACAGAAATGGTTCCTCTCGGTCGTTTTATCGACCGGTCCGCCAATTGAATGATCTCTCGTATCTTTCGAATCGGTCCGAGTTTGAGTTCATGGAATACAGAGGTCGGGAGGATATTAATTGGTGAATCGTCATCAATCCGAGCATGGGTGAAAATTATGTCTTTGAGTACACATTCAAATCTGGGCAACCGCTTCACTATGCGGCTCTTGGTTTTTCTCCTCAACACCAAGGAGGAGGCCATTGACAATATATGTCTCTCGGTTTTTGTTCGAATCCTGCCCGATTTCTTCATCGTTAATTTGTCCAATACAAATCCTTTAAGATCGGGGAAGTGTTCAATGGCCTGTAGAAAGGGAAGTTCAAAAATCAATTTCTTTCCTAATGCTTCCCGTACGGTTGGATCCAAATTCCTCAGATCGTTTTCAGTCTCAATTTTTATGAAATTTTCTAAATTTTCAATTTTTTGTGGTTTTCAAATATTTTTATTTTTTTGGTATTTTCTGGGTGGTGTGGGGGTGTGGGGTGTTCTTTAGATGGGCTCTGGAGTTCAGGGTGAGGGTCAAAATTGTCCATAGGTCCCTGAATATCCTCAAAATTTTCAATTTCAGATCCAATCATTTCCTCATCCATTTTTATAGCCGAGCTACCAGAGATTAATCGATCGGCAAGTTCTTGAAATTTATCCTCCATTAAATCAAATTTCTTATTCATCCTCAAAATATTCTCCAAAATCTCTTCTTGGCCAAATATGGGAGCAGTTGGGGTATGTTTTTGTAATTCAATGTCCTCTTCCATTTTTCTATATGTACTAGGAGAGGGATCTCTGGAAATATCCGATGTACGATCATCATTTTCTGAAAGTATCTCCTCAATAATCATGGAAGGTGGCTGCTCATATGGTGTAGGTAAGCGGAGTTGGTCCAAGGGGAGTTGTGATCTTATGTGGTCGGCCCAATCCTCTGTATGAGTGAAGAGGGGGTTATTATGTTCAATCCAAGGTAATGATTTTTCTTTGGTGTTCGAGAGTGATGGAAGAGGTGAAGAAGTGTTCAATTCGATCATGTGGTTATCTTCTCCCATGAATGATGGATTGACATTTACCGAATATGAGGGGTGAATTGTATGATCAATGTAAAGAGGATTAAATGAAGAAGTAGAGCCCTCAATCATTTCTTGGTTTGTCTGCTCTGAATACAAAGGGTTGTCATTCATGAAATAGGTCATATTAGCAGAAGGAGATGGATTTATTGGTGGTTGAGGGGGAGGTGTTTTGGGTCTAACCGATACGAATTCATTTTCATAGTATAGCTCTGATGGATTCTCGGATAAACGTTCGGCTATTTTTGAAAGAGCGGAAAGGAATGAGGGGTTGGGTCTGCAAGAATTATTGGACAAGAATTCCATGGTGAATTTTAAATCAAGAGAGGCGAGAGATGATTGCACGGGATAGTCAAGAGAAATCAAATGTGCGGCTATTGATCTTGAAATCGGTTCACGCACACCAATGCAAACACAATTCAAACCCTGGGTTCACTAACGCACACAATGAAGCCGTAAGAGTTCGGCTATTATCTTTTCAATTTTAGTTGGTGATAAATCAATCTTGGCAAAAATTTAGTGAGCTGAGATTTCAGATTTGGGCTCTAGCCTTAAGTGTCGTCTCTCGCTCACTCAGAAAAATAGAAACATACAAGGTCGGGGTTGCTCTCCCGCAGAAATTCTTGATTTTATGGATTATTTTGATCGGCTATATTTAGCAGTTCCAATTTTAATGAGGTGATCACTGAAAAATTTAGATGAGCACAAATACACGTCTACCGTCCAGTCCCAATTTCCTTTAGATTTATGTGATAAAACAAGGGGGAGAAAGTCGGGAAAAGCCGATGCACGCGGAAAACTATGATGAATGCTCAGTTAGAAGACTTACAGTGCCTCCTCGCAATCTCCATGTGGGATGCAATACAGAATTGAAAAATTTATACTAAATGCGTGCAAGCCGATGAAAAACCGCACCTATGCAGAAAGTTCTATTAGCGGGAAGAATTGAGTTAAATTTTTGGCTAAGTTGAACGATCTAAGGTGCGCCTCAGTTAATGTGCAGTGTGGCTTAAGATCCTACGAGCACAAGCAAAAATATAAATGCTCTGAGAGCCGTATGTGTAGGTCTATCCTATTCGCCACTCAAGTCGAGCCCCACCCTCTCCGGAGAGTGAAACAGGCCACGACACACCACAAATAAAGTTCAAGGTCTTTTTACACACGCGAGAGTCCAAACGGACACCGCTATAAATGAGCAGAAATTAAAAGTGCAGAAATTAAAAACCTAGACTCTACTCTCTCTCACGACTCGACTCGATCTTAATTTAATTGCGGTTTCTTCGGGTGTCGGTGAAGATGCGTCGGTTCCTTGAAAAATCGCTCCACGTGCGCCGGGTACCTCGCAAGAAAAATAAGAGAGAAAATGTAAGAGAGTGACTCAAAACAGAATAAGCGAATAATTGCAGAAAAATAAATGGTATTCACAATGAGAAATTCGGGGGTCAGACTACCCGAATGCGGGAAAACCGATCAAAAAGTCTCAAAACACAAAACTAAGCCGTTTGCCTCCCCGGCAACGGCGCCATATGACGTGCCCGCAAAAGCCGCGTTAAGATGTTGTTTTTAATCGTCGATCGTGAAAAGAAATATGTGTCGTTCGTTGTAGGCGGCAATCGGAAACGGTCAAGAAAATACCACCAATAAGTTTAATCAAATTTATTAAAGTGGTTTTATGTTTATTTTACTTGGGCAAGTCCCAAGGTCGATCACAAGGAGGCAAAGGAACAACTTAGAGTTATGTCTATCCAATTTTTAGTTCGGTTTTCAAGGCGGTCTTTTTTTGGAATTTTTCAATGCAATATGAGATGCAAAATGCAAATCCGGCCTATTTTATGGACTAAAATGTGAATTACGTTCAAATAATGTCCGAAAAATACGAAACTTGGCCGAGATGTAATTTTTTTTGGAATTTTTGGATGCAATATGAATTTTTTATGGATTTTTAAATGCAGACAGAATGATTTTCAATATTTAATTATAATAAATATTAAACCTACTTATTTTCGAGGAATAAAACTATCTAAGATCTATCACTAGGTGATGGATCCTAGAAAAATCCCAAACCTTGAAAATGTGGGGTTGAATATTTATTAAAAATCAAGTACTGAAATGTGCTAAATGATTTTTACAGAGCAAAGTATGCATGCAAATGCAAAGATTTTTGGGCACAATGTTAATCAAAGTAATCTCTACAATATGTGATTTTTCGGGGATTTTTAGAGCAACGGTTAATTAAATATGAATTTCCGAGCACAGATTGGGCAAAATATTCTAATTTCCACGAAATAATTATTTATTAATCAACCGTAAATCACAAAAATGTCCACAGCATGTCAAAATGTAGAGAATTAAAAGATGAACAAAATGCTATTTTTAAATAAATAAAATAATGTCTAGAATAGGTCCAAAACAGAGGGGGAACACAGGGGTGTGAATGCAAATAGCAATAAATAAAATAATAAAAATGCAACAGGGGCCTACTGTTATTTACCTAGATTATGGGGGGCGTAAGCGCAAATTACCCAGAATGAAGGGTTGTGCCCTCTGGACTGAAGGACTGGCGCGTAATTAGGAGGAGGTCTAGGGGGTGTCTGAGCAATTTGCCCACAGTCACGTGCGCAGCACGTGACCCGGGGCTGACGTCAGCCTGACGTTCCCCACGCACGCGACTCGCGCATGCTGGGGCCTCGGGCGTCGAGCCCGGCGGCTGGTGGCGGAGGCGGCGGCGCTCGACGGTGTTGAAGGTGGAGTTCCAGGCGGCTGTTGATGACGCCCAGGGCGGTGGAGCGAGTCGGAGACGTTGAGGACCGTGTCGAAGAAGATGGTGGCGCAGATCTCCTGGAAGGTGGCGGCGCAGTTGAGGCGGAGTTGGCGAAGAAGTCGGTCGCGGGAGGGCTGGAGACGTGGTTGTCGATGGCGAAGATGGCCGGTGAGCGTAGCTCCTCCAGGCGTCGGGTGAAGCAAGTTGTCGGAGATGAAGCGGTGTGGCGGAGATGGAGCGTTGGTTGCTGGAGACGAAAGCTATGGAGGAGCTTCTGGAGGTTGTCGAAGTTGGAGGAGGTGCGAAGAAGATGGCGATGGTAGTCGGCTCGACGAGAACTCGGAGCTAGGGCTGAGCAGCACAGGGCTGCGGGCTGCGGCGACCGTGGAGGCGCGACCGGATCTCGCCGGAGAAGGAAGGCGCAGGCTGTCACCACCGCCCTTCGTGGAGGCCAACGGCGGATGAAGGTCTGGGGGGGCCGGCGATGGAGCTTATATAGGGTAGAGGGGGAGAAGGGCTCCGGTGGTTGCGGGAGAGGTTGAGGTCATCGCGGGGATAAGGGAGGAGGAAGTGGTTAGCGGCGGCCGTTGCGAGGCGGCGGGGCGAAGATTGGGGGCGGCGGTTTCGGAGGGGAGAAGGCTTGGAGAAGACGACGGTCAAGGGCCGTCCGATCGGCCGAGATCGAACGGCCAAAAAGGGGCCACGTGGCGGGGGCCTGGGTAGGCGCAGGCGCACGTGCAGTGCGCGTGCGGGGTAGGCACGTGCGCTGCACGTGCGTGGGTTTATTATTAATTTTTTTTAATAAAAACGAAGAAAAGAAAAGGCCAAAAACCACTGACACGTGGCGGCCTCTGAGGCTGCCACGTGTCAGCTCCAGATAAATCGAAAATAAAACCCTTTATAAAATCAAAAAGAAATATCAAATGACCTCGGATCGAAAAGGTTCCTTCACGAAAAATGCTCGTCTCGACGAGATCTACAACTTTCATGAAGACATCAAAGCCAAATTCGATCAAATGTGAAAAGTGAATTTTTTGGGTATCCCATGTACATAGAATACCTTGATTTTTGGGTTTTCTAATTTTTTTGTCATTTTTTAAACAAGATAAAAAATCCGGAAAAATATGGAAAACTCAAAGATAAATAAAAGGCACCTAATTCTAATTTTTTTGATTTTTATTAATTAATAAAATATATACATAAAATATAGGTCAGAAAAGCCGCGAAAATATACAAAAGAGGCCCAAAACCCAACTTTCACATACGAGCTCCGATTCACTTGAACTTGGTCTTGTTTTGAAGATAATTGAATGTGCATTAGTTCAAAAGTGAGTAGGATCAAATCAGACACTAGATGAGGAAGATATGTGGCTTTTAGTCCGAAAATCCTGAAATTAGGGTTTGGGTTTTTGGTCCACTTATTTGAGTTAGTGATTTTTTTGTATTTTTCATTTATTCTTGTAAGTGATATGTACACAGTGGAGGTGGGTTTGTGGCATTCGGAATTAGCATGGAGGAGTTAAAAATAGGGGAAGTTAGGCTATTTACAGGTCATTTTTGGCTTGGATTTTTGGCTTCTTATTTGATGCAGAATTTAATGCTAAAATGCAATTCTTATGAAATCATGCACAAATGCTAATTATGCGAAATAAATGCAGAAATGCAGTTGATTTTGAGGGACTTGAGCCTAATTAATGAGACTTAGAGTGATGAATACGAGATTCATCATCCCCCTATACTTAAACCATGCTCGTCCCTGAGCATCAAAAAGAAATGCCATGAAGTGAAATGAGACTGGGTTCCATACCAAGACAATGAACTGAAGGTGAAAGTGAAACTAAATTCGACCTTTGGATTAATAATGTGTCGGAACTTCTGTGAGACTTAGAATTTAAAAATCAACAGCCCTCAAGTTCTACACACCATTGTCACAGTTTCGGCTCAGAAGTCATCTTAGATCAATCCTCTTCCCAAAATATACCCTATGAACATTGAATAACCGACTCGTGTGTGTGAAGGGTTTTAGCTCTTCCCATTCAGAATGCTGGACTACCATGCTCCTCTTCTTTCCAGTAACTCGTCCTCGGGGAGTCAGGCATTTCCTTCTAAGGTCTGTCGTGCTGTGTTCACAATCGAAATGGGGGAGAAGCTAGAAGAAAGAGAAAAGAACTGGAGGGGGTGGCCAGTGTAGTCACCTCTCCTTGTGAAGATGGCCAGTGTAGCCAAGTCTCCACCAAGATCTGCAGGTTTCTTGAAGCTTGGACCTTTTTGGTCGAATTTTTATTTGGTAGACTGCTTCTTTGTATTTGGAATTTTTGGTGGTTCTGCTTGGATCTTGTTTTGCCCCTACGGATATAGCATCTTTTTATTCCGTACATTTTTTGGGATCTTAGAAAAATTGTGCCTAGCCGTCCATCCCTTTTCCGAAGCTTTATTTCAACCCGTACTCCGGTCTTTAGATTTCCACGCTACCAAAAAAGAGACTCACACAGTCTTCCAACATCCCGTCTGGGTTGAGCTAAGTGCATAGTGCGGGAGTACAAATTAATTCCCTATTCCAGAGTTGTACCCAGAATGAAGAGATCAGGATAGACACTAAGAGTCAAACGCTGCACATTGTCATGTGGAACTTAAAGGATTAAGTCAAAAGACCTGAAGCTCTTAAAATCCTATTTCTCTGTGAAGTTCCTCTGAAAATTAGGTGGATTAAGGGTAAGTTCAGACCACTCTCGGTTTCGGCTCATAACTCGATTCAGAACCCAATGACTTTTCACAGATGCAAATGCATGTAATGTTGGATGAAGTGCAGGTGTGTGCAATGCAGACACAAATTTTTTTTTATGCAGAAAATGGAATCAGAAGCCCTTTTTTTTTCAAAAAAATTTGGGCAAGACAGTGTTAGTAGCAAAACTCTTTTTTTTCAAGTTAGTACCCACCCCGTAAATACATATAGACTTACGCGAAAGTACGAGATATGGGTAAAATATATACAAAGTATATTTACAGACCCCCCTATACTTAGCGAGTGCTGTGTCCTCAGAGCACAAAAAGCGTAATGAAGTCATAGCTCGTGCTAAGCGTAAGAGAGTGGAAAATTTATATACAATGGGTTAGGAAGTAGAGCGGAAAAGAGTGAGTGAGGAGAGTATATACAGGTGGATGTCGGCTCCCCCTATACTTAGGCTCTGGACAGCCTAAGTATGGAAGAAGGGTGGAAATGGAGCGGTTGGAAGGATGAGAAGGATGGTATAAACAGATGGCATCGGTCCCCCCCTATACTTAGGCTTTGGCCTAAGTAGAGGAAGAAGTTGTACAAGGAGACCGATGTGGTCGGGAGGGAGGGTGGGTAGCCGAATGATTAAGGCGGTTTTCGGCTGATCTTCTTGTGAGCCTGCGGTGGGAGATCATAATGATGAGGTGAAGATGGAGCATATGATTCCCAACTACAATCAGTGTCATCCTCAGAAAAATCATGATGGATAATAGATGAAGTGTTTGAGTCAGATGAAAGATATCCATCATCAGAGTTATCCTCAGAGGAGTAGTATTTGAAAGTGGACATACTCCAAGTTTGCATATCTTTTTGTTTCTTTAATTGTTTCCTCAGAATTCGTTCCTTCTTGGGGTCAATCAATTTGTCCTCAGATGATAGCTCAGAAGCACCGGTCTCAGTCAGCTCATACGAAAGAATTCCAGTGTACTTGAAGAGGGCAGGAGCATCAGCTTTGGATGAGTAGTAGTTAGGAACGGGAGTTGTCCAATGAGAATTGAATTTTGGATCCTTACGAAGATATGGCTTTAGGGCTGCCGAACAGACTTCACTCATGTAGACTACCTTTTCCGGACCTGATGAGGGACCATCAGACGATACCTCTTCCGGAAGGTCAAAGGTGACTCTCTTTTTATTTCGTCGTGAAGGTGTCGGTTCACTTGAGTATCCAGATGAATAGCCATTTGAATTTTCCTTGGTTGGTGCTCGATCTGCGTGCTTGCTCTTAGTCTCCCGTATGTTTGAGCATTCTCGATTTGGGATGATTTGGTCAAGATATTCAGAGAATGTTGCTCCCGGGTGTGACCATGCATATGTCTCAGGATCGTAGTAGAAAGATTTGTCTATTTTGAGATCCTCGGGGATTTGAATATTGGGGAGAGTCTCTACATGTTCTTTATCCATTGATTCGATGTTGGTGCATTCCTGAGTCGAGTTGATGTAATCCATGTAGTCAGAGTAGGTTGATCCAGGGTGTGCCCATGCATAAGTCTCCGGATCATATGATTCATATACATGATTGTTCATGGTGAGAGCGGCTGGGAATGGAGCAGGGGGAGATTTTCTAAACCAATAGTCTCATCAACAACCGCTATCTCAGGTGTGGCTGCGGGGTAGGGCTCTTCTACCGCTTCATGGCTACGGTTGTCGGGGACTTCGTGGGTTGCCTCAGGAGATCGTGATTCCTCAAAGACATGGTCAGATCTAAGTGCTTCCAATGCTGTGAAATTGATTTCCCGAGTCTCACAATCAATACTCGCCTTGGCCAATGCCAAGAATGGCTTTCCGAGAATGATTGGAGACTGGGTAAATTCTCCTTGATGCTTAATATCAATGATCGTGAATTCTACTTTGAGCGGAGCACCTTGGAATTTCATGATGACAGAAATGGTTCCTCTCGGCCGTTTTATCGATCGGTCCGCCAATTGAATGATCTCTCGTATCTTTCGAATCGGTCCGAGTTTGAGTTCATGGAATACAGAGGTCGGGAGGATATTAATTGGTGAATCGTCATCAATCCGAGCATGGGTGAAAATTATGTCTTTGAGTACACATTCAAATCTGGGCAACCGCTTCACTATGCGGCTCTTGGTTTTTCTCCTCAACACCAAGGAGGAGGCCATTGACAATATATGTCTCTCGGTTTTTGTTCGAATCCTGCCCGATTTCTTCATCGTTAATTTGTCCAATACAAATCCTTTAAGATCGGGGAAGTGTTCAATGGCCTGTAGAAAGGGAAGTTCAAAAATCAATTTCTTTCCTAATGCTTCCCGTACGGTTGGATCCAAATTCCTCAGATCGTTTTCAGTCTCAATTTTTATGAAATTTTCTAAATTTTCAATTTTTTTGTGGTTTTCAAATATTTCTATTTTTTTGGTATTTTCTGGGTGGTGTGGGGTTGTGGGGTGTTCTTTAGATGGGCTCTGGAGTTCAGGGTGAGGGTCAAAATTGTCCATAGGTCCCTGAATATCCTCAAAATTTTCAATTTCAGATCCAATCATTTCCTCATCCATTTTTATAGCCGAGCTACCAGAGATTAATCGATCGGCAAGTTCTTGAAATTTATCCTCCATTAAATCAAATTTCTTATTCATCCTCAAAATATTCTCCAAAATCTCTTCTTGGCCAAATATGGGAGCAGTTGGGGTATGTTTTTGTAATTCAATGTCCTCTTCCATTTTTCTATATGTACTAGGAGAGGGATCTCTGGAAATATCCGATGTACGATCATCATTTTCTGAAAGTATCTCCTCAATAATCATGGAAGGTGGCTGCTCATATGGTGTAGGTAAGCGGAGTTGGTCCAAGGGGAGTTGTGATCTTATGTGGTCGGCCCAATCCTCTGTATGAGTGAAGAGGGGGTTATTATGTTCAATCCAAGGTAATGATTTTTCTTTGGTGTTCGAGAGTGATGGAAGAGGTGAAGAAGTGTTCAATTCGATCATGTGGTTATCTTCTCCCATGAATGATGGATTGACATTTACCGAATATGAGGGGTGAATTGTATGATCAATGTAAAGAGGATTAAATGAAGAAGTAGAGCCCTCAATCATTTCTTGGTTTGTCTGCTCTGAATACAAAGGGTTGTCATTCATGAAATAGGTCATATTAGCAGAAGGAGATGGATTTATTGGTGGTTGAGGGGGAGGTGTTTTGGGTCTAACCGATACGAATTCATTTTCATAGTATAGCTCTGATGGATTCTCGGATAAACGTTCGGCTATTTTTGAAAGAGCGGAAAGGAATGAGGGGTTGGGTCTGCAAGAATTATTGGACAAGAATTCCATGGTGAATTTTAAATCAAGAGAGGCGAGAGATGATTGCACGGGATAGTCAAGAGAAATCAAATGTGCGGCTATTGATCTTGAAATCGGTTCACGCACACCAATGCAAACACAATTCAAACCCTGGGTTCACTAACGCACACAATGAAGCCGTAAGAGTTCGGCTATTATCTTTTCAATTTTAGTTGGTGATAAATCAATCTTGGCAAAAATTTAGTGAGCTGAGATTTCAGATTTGGGCTCTAGCCTTAAGTGTCGTCTCTCGCTCACTCAGAAAAATAGAAACATACAAGGTCGGGGTTGCTCTCCCGCAGAAATTCTTGATTTTATGGATTATTTTGATCGGCTATATTTAGCAGTTCCAATTTTAATGAGGTGATCACTGAAAAATTTAGATGAGCACAAATACACGTCTACCGTCCAGTCCCAATTTCCTTTAGATTTATGTGATAAAACAAGGGGGAGAAAGTCGGGAAAAGCCGATGCACGCGGAAAACTATGATGAATGCTCAGTTAGAAGACTTACAGTGCCTCCTCGCAATCTCCATGTGGGATGCAATACAGAATTGAAAAATTTATACTAAATGCGTGCAAGCCGATGAAAAACCGCACCTATGCAGAAAGTTCTATTAGCGGGAAGAATTGAGTTAAATTTTTGGCTAAGTTGAACGATCTAAGGTGCGCCTCAGTTAATGTGCAGTGTGGCTTAAGATCCTACGAGCACAAGCAAAAATATAAATGCTCTGAGAGCCGTATGTGTAGGTCTATCCTATTCGCCACTCAAGTCGAGCCCCACCCTCTCCGGAGAGTGAAACAGGCCACGACACACCACAAATAAAGTTCAAGGTCTTTTTACACACGCGAGAGTCCAAACGGACACCGCTATAAATGAGCAGAAATTAAAAGTGCAGAAATTAAAAACCTAGACTCTACTCTCTCTCACGACTCGACTCGATCTTAATTTAATTGCGGTTTCTTCGGGTGTCGGTGAAGATGCGTCGGTTCCTTGAAAAATCACTCCACGTGCGCCGGGTACCTCGCAAGAAAAATAAGAGAGAAAATGTAAGAGAGTGACTCAAAACAGAATAAGCGAATAATTGCAGAAAAATAAATGGTATTCACAATGAGAAATTCGGGGGTCAGACTACCCGAATGCGGGAAAACCGATCAAAAAGTCTCAAAACACAAAACTAAGCCGTTTGCCTCCCCGGCAACGGCGCCATATGACGTGCCCGCAAAAGCCACGTTAAGATGTTGTTTTTAATCGTCGATCGTGAAAAGAAATATGTGTCGTTCGTTGTAGGCGGCAATCGGAAACGGTCAAGAAAATACCACCAATAAGTTTAATCAAATTTATTAAAGTGGTTTTATGTTTATTTTACTTGGGCAAGTCCCAAGGTCGATCACAAGGAGGCAAAGGAACAACTTAGAGTTATGTCTATCCAATTTTTAGTTCGGTTTTCAAGGCGGTCTTTTTTTGGAATTTTTCAATGCAATATGAGATGCAAAATGCAAATCCGGCCTATTTTATGGACTAAAATGTGAATTACGTTCAAATAATGTCCGAAAAATACGAAACTTGGCCGAGATGTAATTTTTTTTGGAATTTTTGGATGCAATATGAATTTTTTATGGATTTTTAAATGCAGACAGAATGATTTTCAATATTTAATTATAATAAATATTAAACCTACTTATTTTCGAGGAATAAAACTATCTAAGATCTATCACTAGGTGATGGATCCTAGAAAAATCCCAAACCTTGAAAATGTGGGGTTGAATATTTATTAAAAATCAAGTACTGAAATGTGCTAAATGATTTTTACAGAGCAAAGTATGCATGCAAATGCAAAGATTTTTGGGCACAATGTTAATCAAAGTAATCTCTACAATATGTGATTTTTCGGGGATTTTTAGAGCAACGGTTAATTAAATATGAATTTCCGAGCACAGATTGGGCAAAATATTCTAATTTCCACGAAATAATTATTTATTAATCAACCGTAAATCACAAAAATGTCCACAGCATGTCAAAATGTAGAGAATTAAAAGATGAACAAAATGCTATTTTTAAATAAATAAAATAATGTCTAGAATAGGTCCAAAACAGAGGGGGAACACAGGGGTGTGAATGCAAATAGCAATAAATAAAATAATAAAAATGCAACAGGGGCCTACTGTTATTTACCTAGATTATGGGGGGCGTAAGCGCAAATTACCCAGAATGAAGGGTTGTGCCCTCTGGACTGAAGGACTGGCGCGTAATTAGGAGGAGGTCTAGGGGGTGTCTGAGCAATTTGCCCACAGTCACGTGCGCAGCACGTGACCCGGGGCTGACGTCAGCCTGACGTTCCCCACGCACGCGACTCGCGCATGCTGGGGCCTCGGGCGTCGAGCCCGGCGGCTGGTGGCGGAGGCGGCGGCGCTCGACGGTGTTGAAGGTGGAGTTCCAGGCGGCTGTTGATGACGCCCAGGGCGGTGGAGCGAGTCGGAGACGTTGAGGACCGTGTCGAAGAAGATGGTGGCGCAGATCTCCTGGAAGGTGGCGGCGCAGTTGAGGCGGAGTTGGCGAAGAAGTCGGTCGCGGGAGGGCTGGAGACGTGGTTGTCGATGGCGAAGATGGCCGGTGAGCGTAGCTCCTCCAGGCGTCGGGTGAAGCAAGTTGTCGGAGACGAAGCGGTGTGGCGGAGATGGAGCGTTGGTTGCTGAAGACGAAAGCTATGGAGGAGCTTCTGGAGGTTGTCGAAGTTGGAGGAGGTGCGAAGAAGATGGCGATGGTAGTCGGCTCGACGAGAACTCGGAGCTAGGGCTGAGCAGCACAGGGCTGCGGGCTGCGGCGACCGTGGAGGCGCGACCGGATCTCGCCGGAGAAGGAAGGCGCAGGCTGTCACCACCGCCCTTCGTGGAGGCCAACGGCGGATGAAGGTCTGGGGGGGGCCGGCGATGGAGCTTATATAGGGTAGAGGGGGAGAAGGGCTCCGGTGGTTGCGGGAGAGGTTGAGGTCATCGCGGGGATAAGGGAGGAGGAAGTGGTTAGCGGCGGCCGTTGCGAGGCGGCGGGGCGAAGATTGGGGGCGGCGGTTTCGGAGGGGAGAAGGCTTGGAGAAGACGACGGTCAAGGGCCGTCCGATCGGCCGAGATCGAACGGCCAAAAAGGGGCCACGTGGCGGGGGCCTGGGTAGGCGCAGGCGCACGTGCAGTGCGCGTGCGGGGTAGGCACGTGCGCTGCACGTGCGTGGGTTTATTATTAATTTTTTTTAATAAAAACGAAGAAAAGAAAAGGCCAAAAACCACTGACACGTGGCGGCCTCTGAGGCTGCCACGTGTCAGCTCCAGATAAATCGAAAATAAAACCCTTTATAAAATCAAAAAGAAATATCAAATGACCTCGGATCGAAAAGGTTCCTTCACGAAAAATGCTCGTCTCGACGAGATCTACAACTTTCATGAAGACATCAAAGCCAAATTCGATCAAATGTGAAAAGTGAATTTTTTGGGTATCCCATGTACATAGAATACCTTGATTTTTGGGTTTTCTAATTTTTTTGTCATTTTTTAAACAAGATAAAAAATCCGGAAAAATATGGAAAACTCAAAGATAAATAAAAGGCACCTAATTCTAATTTTTTTGATTTTTATTAATTAATAAAATATATACATAAAATATAGGTCAGAAAAGCCGCGAAAATATACAAAAGAGGCCCAAAACCCAACTTTCACATACGAGCTCCGATTCACTTGAACTTGGTCTTGTTTTGAAGATAATTGAATGTGCATTAGTTCAAAAGTGAGTAGGATCAAATCGGACACTAGATGAGGAAGATATGTGGCTTTTAGTCCGAAAATCCTGAAACTAGGGTTTGGGTTTTTGGTCCACTTATTTGAGTTAGTGATTTTTTTGTATTTTTCATTTATTCTTGTAAGTGATATGTACACAGTGGAGGTGGGTTTGTGGCATTCGGAATTAGCATGGAGGAGTTAAAAATAGGGGAAGTTAGGCTATTTACAGGTCATTTTTGGCTTGGATTTTTGGCTTCTTATTTGATGCAGAATTTAATGCTAAAATGCAATTCTTATGAAATCATGCACAAATGCTAATTATGTGAAATAAATGCAGAAATGCAGTTGATTTTGAGGGACTTGAGCCTAATTAATGAGACTTAGAGTGATGAATACGAGATTCATCATCCCCCTATACTTAAACCATGCTCGTCCCTGAGCATCAAAAAGAAATGCCATGAAGTGAAATGAGACTGGGTTCCATACCAAGACAATGAACTGAAGGTGAAAGTGAAACTAAATTCGACCTTTGGATTAATAATGTGTCGGAACTTCTGTGAGACTTAGAATTTAAAAATCAACAGCCCTCAAGTTCTACACACCATTGTCACAGTTTCGGCTCAGAAGTCATCTTAGATCAATCCTCTTCCCAAAATATACCCTATGAACATTGAATAACCGACTCGTGTGTGTGAAGGGTTTTAGCTCTTCCCATTCAGAATGCTGGACTACCATGCTCCTCTTCTTTCCAGTAACTCGTCCTCGGGGAGTCAGGCATTTCCTTCTAAGGTCTGTCGTGCTGTGTTCACAATCGAAATGGGGGAGAAGCTAGAAGAAAGAGAAAAGAACTGGAGGGGGTGGCCAGTGTAGTCACCTCTCCTTGTGAAGATGGCCAGTGTAGCCAAGTCTCCACCAAGATCTGCAGGTTTCTTGAAGCTTGGACCTTTTTGGTCGAATTTTTATTTGGTAGACTGCTTCTTTGTATTTGGAATTTTTGGTGGTTCTGCTTGGATCTTGTTTTGCCCCTACGGATATAGCATCTTTTTATTCCGTACATTTTTTGGGATCTTAGAAAAATTGTGCCTAGCCGTCCATCCCTTTTCCGAAGCTTTATTTCAACCCGTACTCCGGTCTTTAGATTTCCACGCTACCAAAAAAGAGACTCACACAGTCTTCCAACATCCCGTCTGGGTTGAGCTAAGTGCATAGTGCGGGAGTACAAATTAATTCCCTATTCCAGAGTTGTACCCAGAATGAAGAGATCAGGATAGACACTAAGAGTCAAACGCTGCACATTGTCATGTGGAACTTAAAGGATTAAGTCAAAAGACCTGAAGCTCTTAAAATCCTATTTCTCTGTGAAGTTCCTCTGAAAATTAGGTGGATTAAGGGTAAGTTCAGACCACTCTCGGTTTCGGCTCATAACTCGATTCAGAACCCAATGACTTTTCACAGATGCAAATGCATGTAATGTTGGATGAAGTGCAGGTGTGTGCAATGCAGACACAAATTTTTTTTTATGCAGAAAATGGAATCAGAAGCCCTTTTTTTTTCAAAAAAATTTGGGCAAGACAGTGTTAGTAGCAAAACTCTTTTTTTTCAAGTTAGTACCCACCCCGTAAATACATATAGACTTACGCGAAAGTACGAGATATGGGTAAAATATATACAAAGTATATTTACAGACCCCCCTATACTTAGCGAGTGCTGTGTCCTCAGAGCACAAAAAGCGTAATGAAGTCATAGCTCGTGCTAAGCGTAAGAGAGTGGAAAATTT
Organism: Ottelia alismoides; assembly: GCA_037367405.1. NCBI lineage: Eukaryota > Viridiplantae > Streptophyta > Magnoliopsida > Alismatales > Hydrocharitaceae > Ottelia > Ottelia alismoides. The sequence continues at coordinate 278,740 of JAZKJV010006932.1, forward strand.
ATATACAATGGGTTAGGAAGTAGAGCGGAAAAGAGTGAGTGAGGAGAGTATATACAGGTGGATGTCGGCTCCCCCTATACTTAGGCTCTGGACAGCCTAAGTATGGAAGAAGGGTGGAAATGGAGCGGTTGGAAGGATGAGAAGGATGGTATAAACAGATGGCATCGGTCCCCCCCTATACTTAGGCTTTGGCCTAAGTAGAGGAAGAAGTTGTACAAGGAGACCGATGTGGTCGGGAGGGAGGGTGGGTAGCCGAATGATTAAGGCGGTTTTCGGCTGATCTTCTTGTGAGCCTGCGGTGGGAGATCATAATGATGAGGTGAAGATGGAGCATATGATTCCCAACTACAATCAGTGTCATCCTCAGAAAAATCATGATGGATAATAGATGAAGTGTTTGAGTCAGATGAAAGATATCCATCATCAGAGTTATCCTCAGAGGAGTAGTATTTGAAAGTGGACATACTCCAAGTTTGCATATCTTTTTGTTTCTTTAATTGTTTCCTCAGAATTCGTTCCTTCTTGGGGTCAATCAATTTGTCCTCAGATGATAGCTCAGAAGCACCGGTCTCAGTCAGCTCATACGAAAGAATTCCAGTGTACTTGAAGAGGGCAGGAGCATCAGCTTTGGATGAGTAGTAGTTAGGAACGGGAGTTGTCCAATGAGAATTGAATTTTGGATCCTTACGAAGATATGGCTTTAGGGCTGCCGAACAGACTTCACTCATGTAGACTACCTTTTCCGGACCTGATGAGGGACCATCAGACGATATCTCTTCCGGAAGGTCAAAGGTGACTCTCTTTTTATTTCGTCGTGAAGGTGTCGGTTCACTTGAGTATCCAGATGAATAGCCATTTGAATTTTCCTTGGTTGGTGCTCGATCTACGTGCTTGCTCTTAGTCTCCCGTATGTTTGAGCATTCTCGATTTGGGATGATTTGGTCAAGATATTCAGAGAATGTTGCTCCCGGGTGTGACCATGCATATGTCTCAGGATCGTAGTAGAAAGATTTGTCTATTTTGAGATCCTCGGGGATTTGAATATTGGGGAGAGTCTCTACATGTTCTTTATCCATTGATTCGATGTTGGTGCATTCCTGAGTCGAGTTGATGTAATCCATGTAGTCAGAGTAGGTTGATCCAGGGTGTGCCCATGCATAAGTCTCCGGATCATATGATTCATATACATGATTGTTCATGGTGAGAGCGGCTGGGAATGGAGCAGGGGGAGATTTTCTAAACCAATAGTCTCATCAACAACCGCTATCTCAGGTGTGGCTGCGGGGTAGGGCTCTTCTACCGCTTCATGGCTACGGTTGTCGGGGACTTCGTGGGTTGCCTCAGGAGATCGTGATTCCTCAAAGACATGGTCAGATCTAAGTGCTTCCAATGCTGTGAAATTGATTTCCCGAGTCTCACAATCAATACTCGCCTTGGCCAATGCCAAGAATGGCTTTCCGAGAATGATTGGAGACTGGGTAAATTCTCCTTGATGCTTAATATCAATGATCGTGAATTCTACTTTGAGCGGAGCACCTTGGAATTTCATGATGACAGAAATGGTTCCTCTCGGCCGTTTTATCGATCGGTCCGCCAATTGAATGATCTCTCGTATCTTTCGAATCGGTCCGAGTTTGAGTTCATGGAATACAGAGGTCGGGAGGATATTAATTGGTGAATCGTCATCAATCCGAGCATGGGTGAAAATTATGTCTTTGAGTACACATTCAAATCTGGGCAACCGCTTCACTATGCGGCTCTTGGTTTTTCTCCTCAACACCAAGGAGGAGGCCATTGACAATATATGTCTCTCGGTTTTTGTTCGAATCCTGCCCGATTTCTTCATCGTTAATTTGTCCAATACAAATCCTTTAAGATCGGGGAAGTGTTCAATGGCCTGTAGAAAGGGAAGTTCAAAAATCAATTTCTTTCCTAATGCTTCCCGTACGGTTGGATCCAAATTCCTCAGATCGTTTTCAGTCTCAATTTTTATGAAATTTTCTAAATTTTCAATTTTTTTGTGGTTTTCAAATATTTCTATTTTTTTGGTATTTTCTGGGTGGTGTGGGGTTGTGGGGTGTTCTTTAGATGGGCTCTGGAGTTCAGGGTGAGGGTCAAAATTGTCCATAGGTCCCTGAATATCCTCAAAATTTTCAATTTCAGATCCAATCATTTCCTCATCCATTTTTATAGCCGAGCTACCAGAGATTAATCGATCGGCAAGTTCTTGAAATTTATCCTCCATTAAATCAAATTTCTTATTCATCCTCAAAATATTCTCCAAAATCTCTTCTTGGCCAAATATGGGAGCAGTTGGGGTATGTTTTTGTAATTCAATGTCCTCTTCCATTTTTCTATATGTACTAGGAGAGGGATCTCTGGAAATATCCGATGTACGATCATCATTTTCTGAAAGTATCTCCTCAATAATCATGGAAGGTGGCTGCTCATATGGTGTAGGTAAGCGGAGTTGGTCCAAGGGGAGTTGTGATCTTATGTGGTCGGCCCAATCCTCTGTATGAGTGAAGAGGGGGTTATTATGTTCAATCCAAGGTAATGATTTTTCTTTGGTGTTCGAGAGTGATGGAAGAGGTGAAGAAGTGTTCAATTCGATCATGTGGTTATCTTCTCCCATGAATGATGGATTGACATTTACCGAATATGAGGGGTGAATTGTATGATCAATGTAAAGAGGATTAAATGAAGAAGTAGAGCCCTCAATCATTTCTTGGTTTGTCTGCTCTGAATACAAAGGGTTGTCATTCATGAAATAGGTCATATTAGCAGAAGGAGATGGATTTATTGGTGGTTGAGGGGGAGGTGTTTTGGGTCTAACCGATACGAATTCATTTTCATAGTATAGCTCTGATGGATTCTCGGATAAACGTTCGGCTATTTTTGAAAGAGCGGAAAGGAATGAGGGGTTGGGTCTGCAAGAATTATTGGACAAGAATTCCATGGTGAATTTTAAATCAAGAGAGGCGAGAGATGATTGCACGGGATAGTCAAGAGAAATCAAATGTGCGGCTATTGATCTTGAAATCGGTTCACGCACACCAATGCAAACACAATTCAAATCCTGGGTTCACTAACGCACACAATGAAGCCGTAAGAGTTCGGCTATTATCTTTTCAATTTTAGTTGGTGATAAATCAATCTTGGCAAAAATTTAGTGAGCTGAGATTTCGGATTTGGGCTCTAGCCTTAAGTGTCGTCTCTCGCTCACTCAGAAAAATAGAAACATACAAGGTCGGGGTTGCTCTCCCGCAGAAATTCTTGATTTTATGGATTATTTTGATCGGCTATATTTAGCAGTTCCAATTTTAATGAGGTGATCACTGAAAAATTTAGATGAGCACAAATACACGTCTACCGTCCAGTCCCAATTTCCTTTAGATTTATGTGATAAAACAAGGGGGAGAAAGTCGGGAAAAGCCGATGCACGCGGAAAACTATGATGAATGCTCAGTTAGAAGACTTACAGTGCCTCCTCGCAATCTCCATGTGGGATGCAATACAGAATTGAAAAATTTATACTAAATGCGTGCAAGCCGATGAAAAACCGCACCTATGCAGAAAGTTCTATTAGCGGGAAGAATTGAGTTAAATTTTTGGCTAAGTTGAACGATCTAAGGCGCGCCTCAGTTAATGTGCAGTGTGGCTTAAGATCCTACGAGCACAAGCAAAAATATAAATGCTCTGAGAGCCGTATGTGTAGGTCTATCCTATTCGCCACTCAAGTCGAGCCCCACCCTCTCCGGAGAGTGAAACAGGCCACGACACACCAAAAATAAAGTTCAAGGTCTTTTTACACACGCGAGAGTCCAAACGTACACCGCTATAAATGAGCAGAAATTAAAAGTGCAGAAATTAAAAACCTAGACTCTACTCTCTCTCACGACTCGACTCGATCTTAATTTAATTGCGGTTTCTTCGGGTGTCGGTGAAGATGCGTCGGTTCCTTGAAAAATCGCTCCACGTGCGCCGGGTACCTCGCAAGAAAAATAAGAGAGAAAATGTAAGAGAGTGACTCAAAACAGAATAAGCGAATAATTGCAGAAAAATAAATGGTATTCACAATGAGAAATTCGGGGGTCAGACTACCCGAATGCGGGAAAACCGATCAAAAAGTCTCAAAACACAAAACTAAGCCGTTTGCCTCCCCGACAACGGCGCCATATGACGTGCCCGCAAAAGCCACGTTAAGATGTTGTTTTTAATCGTCGATCGTGAAAAGAAATATGTGTCGTTCGTTGTAGGCGGCAATCGGAAACGGTCAAGAAAATACCACCAATAAGTTTAATCAAATTTATTAAAGTGGTTTTATGTTTATTTTACTTGGGCAAGTCCCAAGGTCGATCACAAGGAGGCAAAGGAACAACTTAGAGTTATGTCTATCCAATTTTTAGTTCGGTTTTCAAGGCGGTCTTTTTTTTGGAATTTTTTAATGCAATATGAGATGCAAAATGCAAATCCGGCCTATTTTATGGACTAAAATGTGAATTACGTTCAAATAATGTCCGAAAAATACGAAACTTGGCCGAGATGTAATTTTTTTGGAATTTTTGGATGCAATATGAATTTTTTATGGATTTTTAAATGCAGACAGAATGATTTTCAATATTTAATTATAATAAATATTAAACCTATTTATTTTCGAGGAATAAAATTATCTAAGATCTATCACTAGGTGATGGATCCTAGAAAAATCCTAAACCTTGAAAATGTGGGGTTGAATATTTATTAAAAATCAAGTACTGAAATGTGCTAAATGATTTTTACAGAGCAAAGTATGCATGCAAATGCAAAGATTTTTGGGCACAATGTTAATCAAAGTAATCTCTACAATATGTGATTTTTCGGGGATTTTTAGAGCAACGATTAAATAAATATGAATTTCCGAGCACAGATTGGACAAAATATTCTAATTTCCACGAAATAATTATTTATTAATCAACCGTAAATCACAAAAATGTCCACAGCATGTCAAAATGTAGAGAATTAAAAGATGAACAAAATGCTATTTTTAAATAAATAAAATAATGTCTAGAATAGGTCCAAAACAGAGGGGGAACACAGGGGTGTAAATGCAAATTGCAATAAATAAAATAATAAAAATGCAACAGGGGCCTACTGTTATATACCTAGATTATGGGGGGCGTAAGCGCAAATTACCCAGAATGAAGGGTTGTGCCTTTGGACTGAAGGACTGGCGCGTAATTAGGAGGAGGTCTAGGGGGTGTCTGAGCAATTTGCCCACAGTCACGTGCGCAGCACGTGACCCGGGGCTGACGTCAGCCTGACGTTCCCCACGCACGCGACTCGCGCGTGCTGGGGCCTCGGGCGTCGAGCCCGGCGGCTGGTGGCGGAGGCGGCGGCGCTCGGCGGTGTTGAAGGTGGAGTTCCAGGCGGCTGTTGATGACGCCCAGGGCGGTGGAGCGAGTCGGAGACGTTGAGGACCGTGTCGAAGAAGATGGTGGCGCAGATCTCCTGGAAGGTGGCGGCGCAGTTGAGGCGGAGTTGGCGAAGAAGTCGGTCGCGGGAGGGCTGGAGACGTGGTTGTCGATGGCGAAGATGGCGGGTGAGCGTAGCTCCTCCAGGCGTCGGGTGAAGCAAGTTGTCGGAGAAGAAGCGGTGTGGCGGAGACGGAGCGTTGGTTGCTGGAGACGAAAGCGATGGAGGAGCTTCTGGAGGTTGTCGAAGTTGGAGGAGGTGCGAAGAAGATGGCGATGGTAGTCGGCTCGACGAGAACTCGGAGCTAGGGCAGAGCAGCACAGGGCTGCGGGCTGCGGCGACCGTGGAGGCGCGACCGGATCTCGCCGGAGAAGGAAGGCGCAGGCTGTCACCACCGCCCTTCGTGGAGGCCAACGGCGGATGAAGGTCTGGGGGGGGGGGGCGGCGATGGAGCTTATATAGGGTAGAGGGGGAGAAGGGCTCCGGTGGTTGCGGGAGAGGTTGAGGTCAGCGCGGGGATAAGGGAGGAGGAAGTGGTTAGCGGCGGCCGTTGCGAGGCGGCGGGGCGAAGATTGGGGGCGGCGGTTTCGGAGGGGAGAAGGCCTGGAGAAGACGACGGTCAAGGGCCGTCCGATCGGCCGAGATCGGACGGCCAAAAAGGGGCCACGTGGCGGGGGCCTGGGTAGGCGCAGGCGCACGTGCAGTGCGTGTGCGGGGTAGGCACGTGCGCTGCACGTGCGTGGGTTTATTATTAATTTTTTTTAATAAAAACGAAGAAAAGAAAAGGCCAAAAACCACTGACACGTGGCGGCCTCTGAGGCTGCCACGTGTCAGCTCCAGATAAATCGAAAATAAAACCCTTTATAAAATCAAAAAGAAATATCAAATGACCTCGGATCGAAAAAGTTCCTTCACAAAAAATGCTCGTCTCGACGAGATCTACAACTTTCATGAAGACATCAAAGCCAAATTCGATCAAATGTGAAAAGTGAATTTTTTGGGTATCCCATGTACATAGAATACCTTGATTTTTGGGTTTTCTAATTTTTTTGTCATTTTTTAAACAAGATAAAAAATCCGGAAAAATATGGAAAACTCAAAGATAAATAAAAGGCACCTAATTCTATTTTTTTTGATTTTTATTAATTAATAAAATATATACATAAAATATAGGTCAAAAAAGCCGCGAAAATATACAAAAGTGGCCCAAAACCCAACTTTCACATACGAGCTCCGATTCACTTGAACTTGGTCTTGTTTTGAAGATAATTGAATGTGCATTAGTTCAAAAGTGAGTAGGATCAAATCGGACACTAGATGGGGAAGATATGTGGCTTTTAGTCCGAAAATCCTGAAACTAGGGTTTGGGTTTTTGGTCCACTTATTTGAGTTAGTGATTTTTTTGTATTTTTCATTTATTCTTGTAAGTGATATGTACACAGTGGAGGTGGGTTTGTGGCATTCGGAGTTAGCATGGAGGAGTTAAAAATAGGGGAAGTTAGGCTATTTACAGGTCATTTTTGGCTTGGATTTTTGGCTTCTTATTTGATGCAGAATTTAATGCTAAAATGCAATTCTTATGAAATCATGCACAAATGCTAATTATGCGAAATAAATGCAGAAATGCAGTTGATTTTGAGGGACTTGAGCCTAATTAATGAGACTTAGAGTGATGAATACGAGATTCATCATCCCCCTATACTTAAACCATGCTCGTCCCTGAGCATCAAAAAGAAATGCCATGAAGTGAAATGAGACTGGGTTCCATACCAAGACCATGAACTGAAGGTGAAAGTGAAACTAAATTCGACCTTTGGATTAATAATGTGTCGGAACTTCTGTGAGACTTAGAATTTAAAAATCAACAGCCCTCAAGTTCTACACACCATTGTCACAGTTTCGGCTCAGAAGTCATCTTAGATCAATCCTCTTCCCAAAATATACCCTATGAACATTGAATAACCGACTCGTGTGTGTGAAGGGTTTTAGCTCTTCCCATTCAGAATGCTGGACTACCATGCTCCTCTTCTTTCCAGTAACTCGTCCTCGGGGAGTCAGGATTTCCTTCTAAGGTCTGTCGTGCTGTGTTCACAATCGAAATGGGGGAGAAGCTAGAAGAAAGAGAAAAGAACTGGAGGGGGTGGCCAGTGTAGTCACCTCTCCTTGTGAAGATGGCCAGTGTAGCCAAGTCTCCACCAAGATCTGCAGGTTTCTTGAAGCTTGGACCTTTTTGGTCGAATTTTTATTTGGTAGACTGCTTCTTTGTATTTGGAATTTTTGGTGGTTCTGCTTGGATCTTGTTTTGCCCCTACGGATATAGCATCTTTTTATTCCGTACATTTTTTGGGGTCTTAGAAAAATTGTGCCCAGCCGTCCATCCCTTTTCCGAAGCTTTATTTCAACCCGTACTCCGGTCTTTAGATTTCCACGCTACCAAAAAAGAGACTCACACAGTCTTCCAACATCCCGTCTGGGTTGAGCTAAGTGCATAGTGCGGGAGTACAAATTAATTCCCTATTCCAGAGTTGTACCCAGAATGAAGAGATCAGGTTAGACACTAAGAGTCAAACGCTGCACATTGTCATGTGGAACTTAAAGGATTAAGTCAAAAGACCTGAAGCTCTTAAAATCCTATTTCTCTGTGAAGTTCCTCTGAAAATTAGGTGGATTAAGGGCAAGTTCAGACCACTCTCGGTTTCGGCTCATAACTCGATTCAGAACCCAATGACTTTTCACAGATGCAAATGCATGTAATGTTGGATGAAGTGCAGGTGTGTGCAATGCAGACACAATTTTTTTTTATATGCAGAAAATGGAATCAGAAGCCCTTTTTTTTCAAAAAAATTTGGGCAAGACAGTGTTAGTAGCAAAACTCTTTTTTTTTCAAGTTAGTACCCACCCCGTAAATACATATAGACTTACGCGAAAGTACGAGATATGGGTAAAATATATACAAAGTATATATACAGACCCCCCTATACTTAGCGAGTGCTGTGTCCTCAGAGCACAAAAAGCGTAATGAAGTCATAGCTCGTGCTAAGCGTAAGAGAGTGGAAAATTTATATACAATGGGTTAGGAAGTAGAGCGGAAAAGAGTGAGTGAGGAGAGTATATACAGGTGGATGTCGGCTCCCCCTATACTTAGGCTCTGGACAACCTAAGTATGGAAGAAGGGTGGAAATGGAGCGGTTGGAAGGATGAGAAGGATGGTATAAACAGATGGCATCGGTCCCCCCTATACTTAGGCTTTGGCCTAAGTAGAGGAAGAAGTTGTACAAGGAGACCGATGTGGTCGGGAGGGAGGGTGGGTAGCCGAATGATTAAGGCGGTTTTCGGCTGATCTTCTTGTGAGCCTGCGGTGGGAGATCATAATGATGAGGTGAAGATGGAGCATATGATTCCCAACTACAATCAGTGTCATCCTCAGAAAAATCATGATGGATAATAGATGAAGTATTTGAGTCAGATGAAAGATATCCATCATCAGAGTTATCCTCAGAGGAGTAGTATTTGAAAGTGGACATACTCCAAGTTTGCATATCTTTTTGTTTCTTTAATTGTTTCCTCAGAATTTGTTCCTTCTTGGGGTCAATCAATTTGTCCTCAGATGATAGCTCAGAAGCACCGGTCTCAGTCAGCTCATACGAAAGAATTCCAGTGTACTTGAAGAGGGCAGGAGCATCATCTTTGGATGAGTAGTAGTTAGGAACAGGAGTTGTCCAATGAGAATTGAATTTTGGATCCTTACGAAGATATGGCTTTAGGGCTGCCGAACAGACTTCACTCATGTAGACTACCTTTTCCGGACCTGATGAGGGACCATCAGACGATACCTCTTCCGGAAGGTCAAAGGTGACTCTCTTTTATTTCGTCGTGAAGGTGTCGGTTCACTTGAGTATCCAGATGAATAGCCATTTGAATTTTCCTTGGTTGGTGCTCGATCTGCGTGCTTGCTCTTAGTCTCCCGTATGTTTGAGCATTCTCGATTTGGGATGATTTGGTCAAGATATTCAGAGAATGTTGCTCCCGGGTGTGACCATGCATATGTCTCAGGATCGTAGTAGAAAGATTTGTCTATTTTGAGATCCTCAGGGATTTGAATATTGGGGAGAGTCTCTGCATGTTCTTTCTCCATTGATTCGATGTTGGTGCATTCCTGAGTCGAGTTGATGTAATCCATGTAGTCAGAGTAGGTTGATCCAGGGTGTGCCCATGCATAAGTCTCCGGATCATATGATTCATATACATGATTGTTCATGGTGAGAGCGGCTGGGAATGGAGCAGGGGGGAGATTTTCTAAACCAATAGTCTCATCAACAACCGCTATCTCAGGTGTGGCTGCGGGGTAGGGCTCTTCTACCGCTTCATGGCTACGGTTGTCGGGGACTTCGTGGGTTGCCTCAGAAGATCGTGATTCCTCAAAGACATGGTCAGATCTAAGTGCTTCCAATGCTGTGAAATTGATTTCCCGAGTCTCACAATCAATACTCGCCTTGGCCAATGCCAAGAATGGCTTTCCGAGAATGATTGGAGACTGGGTAAATTCTCCTTGATGCTCAATATCAATGATCGTGAATTCTACTTTGAGCGGAGCACCTTGGAATTTCATGATGACAGAAATGGTTCCTCTCGGCCGTTTTATCGATCGGTCCGCCAATTGAATGATCTCTCGTATCTTTCGAATCGGTCCGAGTTTGAGTTCATGGAATACAGAGGTCAGGAGGATATTAATTGGTGAATCGTCATCAATCCGAGCATGGGTGAAAATTATGTCTTTGAGTACACATTCAAATCTGGGCAACCGCTTCACTATGCGGCTCTTGGTTTTTCTCCTCAACACCAAGGAGGAGGCCATTGACAATATATGTCTCTCGGTTTTTGTTCGAATCCTGCCCGATTTCTTCATCGTTAATTTGTCCAATACAAATCCTTTAAGATCGGGGAAGTGTTCAATGGCCTGTAGAAAGGGAAGTTCAAAAATCAATTTCTTTCCTAATGCTTCCCGTACGGTTGGATCCAAATTCCTCAGATCGTTTTCAGTCTCAATTTTTATGAAATTTTCTAAATTTTCAATTTTTTGTGGTTTTCAAATATTTTTATTTTTTTGGTATTTTCTGGGTGGTGTGGGGGTGTGGGGTGTTCTTTAGATGGGCTCTGGAGTTCAGGGTGAGGGTCAAAATTGTCCATAGGTCCCTGAATATCCTCAAAATTTTCAATTTCAGATCCAATCATTTCCTCATCCATTTTTATAGCCGAGCTACCAGAGATTAATCGATCGGCAAGTTCTTGAAATTTATCCTCCATTAAATCAAATTTCTTATTCATCCTCAAAATATTCTCCAAAATCTCTTCTTGGCCAAATATGGGAGCAGTTGGGGTATGTTTTTGTAATTCAATGTCCTCTTCCATTTTTCTATATGTACTAGGAGAGGGATCTCTGGAAATATCCGATGTACGATCATCATTTTCTGAAAGTATCTCCTCAATAATCATGGAAGGTGGCTGCTCATATGGTGTAGGTAAGCGGAGTTGGTCCAAGGGGAGTTGTGATCTTATGTGGTCGGCCCAATCCTCTGTATGAGTGAAGAGGGGGTTATTATGTTCAATCCAAGGTAATGATTTTTCTTTGGTGTTCGAGAGTGATGGAAGAGGTGAAGAAGTGTTCAATTCGATCATGTGGTTATCTTCTCCCATGAATGATGGATTGACATTTACCGAATATGAGGGGTGAATTGTATGATCAATGTAAAGAGGATTAAATGAAGAAGTAGAGCCCTCAATCATTTCTTGGTTTGTCTGCTCTGAATACAAAGGGTTGTCATTCATGAAATAGGTCAGATTAGCAGAAGGAGATGGATTTATTGGTGGTTGAGGGGGAGGTGTTTTGGGTCTAACCGATACGAATTCATTTTCATAGTATAGCTCTGATGGATTCTCGGATAAACGTTCGGCTATTTTTGAAAGAGCGGAAAGGAATGAGGGGTTGGGTCTGCAAGAATTATTGGACAAGAATTCCATGGTGAATTTTAAATCAAGAGAGGCGAGAGATGATTGCACGGGATAGTCAAGAGAAATCAAATGTGCGGCTATTGATCTTGAAATCGGTTCACGCACACCAATGCAAACACAATTCAAACCCTGGGTTCACCAACGCACACAATGAAGCCGTAAGAGTTCGGCTATTATCTTTTCAATTTTAGTTGGTGATAAATCAATCTTGGCTAAAATTTAGTGAGCTGAGATTTCGGATTTGGGCTCTAGCCTTAAGTGTCGTCTCTCGCTCACTCAGAAAAATAGAAACATACAAGGTCGGGGTTGCTCTCCCGCAGAAATTCTTGATTTTATGGATTATTTTGATCGGCTATATTTAGCAGTTCCAATTTTAATGAGGTGATCACTGAAAAATTTAGATGAGCACAAATACACGTCTACCGTCCAGTCCCAATTTCCTTTAGATTTATGTGATAAAACAAGGGGGAGAAAGTCGGGAAAAGCCGATGCACGCGGAAAACTATGATGAATGCTCAGTTAGAAGACTTACAGTGCCTCCTCGCAATCTCCATGTGGGATGCAATACAGAATTGAAAAATTTATACTAAATGCGTGCAAGCCGATGAAAAACCGCACCTATGCAGAAAGTTCTATTAGCGGGAAGAATTGAGTTAAATTTTTGGCTAAGTTGAACGATCTAAGGTGCGCCTCAGTTAATGTGCAGTGTGGCTTAAGATCCTACGAGCACAAGCAAAAATATAAATGCTCTGAGAGCCGTATGTGTAGGTCTATCCTATTCGCCACTCAAGTCGAGCCCCACCCTCTCCGGAGAGTGAAACAGGCCACGACACACCACAAATAAAGTTCAAGGTCTTTTTACACACGCGAGAGTCCAAACGGACACCGCTATAAATGAGCAGAAATTAAAAGTGCAGAAATTAAAAACCTAGACTCTACTCTCTCTCACGACTCGACTCGATCTTAATTTAATTGCGGTTTCTTCGGGTGTCGGTGAAGATGCGTCGGTTCCTTGAAAAATCGCTCCACGTGCGCCGGGTACCTCGCAAGAAAAATAAGAGAGAAAATGTAAGAGAGTGACTCAAAACAGAATAAGCGAATAATTGCAGAAAAATAAATGGTATTCACAATGAGAAATTCGGGGGTCAGACTACCCGAATGCGGGAAAACCGATCAAAAAGTCTCAAAACACAAAACTAAGCCGTTTGCCTCCCCGGCAACGGCGCCATATGACGTGCCCGCAAAAGCCGCGTTAAGATGTTGTTTTTAATCGTCGATCGTGAAAAGAAATATGTGTCGTTCGTTGTAGGCGGCAATCGGAAACGGTCAAGAAAATACCACCAATAAGTTTAATCAAATTTATTAAAGTGGTTTTATGTTTATTTTACTTGGGCAAGTCCCAAGGTCGATCACAAGGAGGCAAAGGAACAACTTAGAGTTATGTCTATCCAATTTTTAGTTCGGTTTTCAAGGCGGTCTTTTTTTGGAATTTTTCAATGCAATATGAGATGCAAAATGCAAATCCGGCCTATTTTATGGACTAAAATGTGAATTACGTTCAAATAATGTCCGAAAAATACAAAACTTGGCCGAGATGTAATTTTTTTTGGAATTTTTGGATGCAATATGAATTTTTTATGGATTTTTAAATGCAGACAGAATGATTTTCAATATTTAATTATAATAAATATTAAACCTACTTATTTTCGAGGAATAAAACTATCTAAGATCTATCACTAGGTGATGGATCCTAGAAAAATCCCAAACCTTGAAAATGTGGGGTTGAATATTTATTAAAAATCAAGTACTGAAATGTGCTAAATGATTTTTACAGAGCAAAGTATGCATGCAAATGCAAAGATTTTTGGGCACAATGTTAATCAAAGTAATCTCTACAATATGTGATTTTTCGGGGATTTTTAGAGCAACGGTTAATTAAATATGAATTTCCGAGCACAGATTGGGCAAAATATTCTAATTTCCACGAAATAATTATTTATTAATCAACCGTAAATCACAAAAATGTCCACAGCATGTCAAAATGTAGAGAATTAAAAGATGAACAAAATGCTATTTTTAAATAAATAAAATAATGTCTAGAATAGGTCCAAAACAGAGGGGGAACACAGGGGTGTGAATGCAAATAGCAATAAATAAAATAATAAAAATGCAACAGGGGCCTACTGTTATTTACCTAGATTATGGGGGGCGTAAGCGCAAATTACCCAGAATGAAGGGTTGTGCCCTCTGGACTGAAGGACTGGCGCGTAATTAGGAGGAGGTCTAGGGGGTGTCTGAGCAATTTGCCCACAGTCACGTGCGCAGCACGTGACCCGGGGCTGACGTCAGCCTGACGTTCCCCACGCACGCGACTCGCGCATGCTGGGGCCTCGGGCGTCGAGCCCGGCGGCTGGTGGCGGAGGCGGCGGCGCTCGACGGTGTTGAAGGTGGAGTTCCAGGCGGCTGTTGATGACGCCCAGGGCGGTGGAGCGAGTCGGAGACGTTGAGGACCGTGTCGAAGAAGATGGTGGCGCAGATCTCCTGGAAGGTGGCGGCGCAGTTGAGGCGGAGTTGGCGAAGAAGTCGGTCGCGGGAGGGCTGGAGACGTGGTTGTCGATGGCGAAGATGGCCGGTGAGCGTAGCTCCTCCAGGCGTCGGGTGAAGCAAGTTGTCGGAGACGAAGCGGTGTGGCGGAGATGGAGCGTTGGTTGCTGGAGACGAAAGCTATGGAGGAGCTTCTGGAGGTTGTCGAAGTTGGAGGAGGTGCGAAGAAGATGGCGATGGTAGTCGGCTCGACGAGAACTCGGAGCTAGGGCTGAGCAGCACAGGGCTGCGGGCTGCGGCGACCGTGGAGGCGCGACCGGATCTCGCCGGAGAAGGAAGGCGCAGGCTGTCACCACCGCCCTTCGTGGAGGCCAACGGCGGATGAAGGTCTGGGGGGGGCCGGCGATGGAGCTTATATAGGGTAGAGGGGGAGAAGGGCTCCGGTGGTTGCGGGAGAGGTTGAGGTCATCGCGGGGATAAGGGAGGAGGAAGTGGTTAGCGGCGGCCGTTGCGAGGCGGCGGGGCGAAGATTGGGGGCGGCGGTTTCGGAGGGGAGAAGGCTTGGAGAAGACGACGGTCAAGGGCCGTCCGATCGGCCGAGATCGAACGGCCAAAAAGGGGCCACGTGGCGGGGGCCTGGGTAGGCGCAGGCGCACGTGCAGTGCGCGTGCGGGGTAGGCACGTGCGCTGCACATGCGTGGGTTTATTATTAATTTTTTTTAATAAAAACGAAGAAAAGAAAAGGCCAAAAACCACTGACACGTGGCGGCCTCTGAGGCTGCCACGTGTCAGCTCCAGATAAATCGAAAATAAAACCCTTTATAAAATCAAAAAGAAATATCAAATGACCTCGGATCGAAAAGGTTCCTTCACGAAAAATGCTCGTCTCGACGAGATCTACAACTTTCATGAAGACATCAAAGCCAAATTCGATCAAATGTGAAAAGTGAATTTTTTGGGTATCCCATGTACATAGAATACCTTGATTTTTGGGTTTTCTAATTTTTTTGTCATTTTTTAAATAAGATAAAAAATCCGGAAAAATATGGAAAACTCAAAGATAAATAAAAGGCACCTAATTCTAATTTTTTTGATTTTTATTAATTAATAAAATATATACATAAAATATAGGTCAGAAAAGCCGCGAAAATATACAAAAGAGGCCCAAAACCCAACTTTCACATACGAGCTCCGATTCACTTGAACTTGGTCTTGTTTTGAAGATAATTGAATGTGCATTAGTTCAAAAGTGAGTAGGATCAAATCGGACACTAGATGAGGAAGATATGTGGCTTTTAGTCCGAAAATCCTGAAACTAGGGTTTGGGTTTTTGGTCCACTTATTTGAGTTAGTGATTTTTTTGTATTTTTCATTTATTCTTGTAAGTGATATGTACACAGTGGAGGTGGGTTTGTGGCATTCGGAATTAGCATGGAGGAGTTAAAAATAGGGGAAGTTAGGCTATTTACAGGTCATTTTTGGCTTGGATTTTTGGCTTCTTATTTGATGCAGAATTTAATGCTAAAATGCAATTCTTATGAAATCATGCACAAATGCTAATTATGCGAAATAAATGCAGAAATGCAGTTGATTTTGAGGGACTTGAGCCTAATTAATGAGACTTAGAGTGATGAATACGAGATTCATCATCCCCCTATACTTAAACCATGCTCGTCCCTGAGCATCAAAAAGAAATGCCATGAAGTGAAATGAGACTGGGTTCCATACCAAGACAATGAACTGAAGGTGAAAGTGAAACTAAATTCGACCTTTGGATTAATAATGTGTCGGAACTTCTGTGAGACTTAGAATTTAAAAATCAACAGCCCTCAAGTTCTACACACCATTGTCACAGTTTCGGCTCAGAAGTCATCTTAGATCAATCCTCTTCCCAAAATATACCCTATGAACATTGAATAACCGACTCGTGTGTGTGAAGGGTTTTAGCTCTTCCCATTCAGAATGCTGGACTACCATGCTCCTCTTCTTTCCAGTAACTCGTCCTCGGGGAGTCAGGCATTTCCTTCTAAGGTCTGTCGTGCTGTGTTCACAATCGAAATGGGGGAGAAGCTAGAAGAAAGAGAAAAGAACTGGAGGGGGTGGCCAGTGTAGTCACCTCTCCTTGTGAAGATGGCCAGTGTAGCCAAGTCTCCACCAAGATCTGCAGGTTTCTTGAAGCTTGGACCTTTTTGGTCGAATTTTTATTTGGTAGACTGCTTCTTTGTATTTGGAATTTTTGGTGGTTCTGCTTGGATCTTGTTTTGCCCCTACGGATATAGCATCTTTTTATTCCGTACATTTTTTGGGATCTTAGAAAAATTGTGCCTAGCCGTCCATCCCTTTTCCGAAGCTTTATTTCAACCCGTACTCCGGTCTTTAGATTTCCACGCTACCAAAAAAGAGACTCACACAGTCTTCCAACATCCCGTCTGGGTTGAGCTAAGTGCATAGTGCGGGAGTACAAATTAATTCCCTATTCCAGAGTTGTACCCAGAATGAAGAGATCAGGATAGACACTAAGAGTCAAACGCTGCACATTGTCATGTGGAACTTAAAGGATTAAGTCAAAAGACCTGAAGCTCTTAAAATCCTATTTCTCTGTGAAGTTCCTCTGAAAATTAGGTGGATTAAGGGTAAGTTCAGACCACTCTCGGTTTCGGCTCATAACTCGATTCAGAACCCAATGACTTTTCACAGATGCAAATGCATGTAATGTTGGATGAAGTGCAGGTGTGTGCAATGCAGACACAAATTTTTTTTTATGCAGAAAATGGAATCAGAAGCCCTTTTTTTTTCAAAAAATTTGGGCAAGACAGTGTTAGTAGCAAAACTCTTTTTTTTCAAGTTAGTACCCACCCCGTAAATACATATAGACTTACGCGAAAGTACGAGATATGGGTAAAATATATACAAAGTATATTTACAGACCCCCCTATACTTAGCGAGTGCTGTGTCCTCAGAGCACAAAAAGCGTAATGAAGTCATAGCTCGTGCTAAGCGTAAGAGAGTGGAAAATTTATATACAATGGGTTAGGAAGTAGAGCGGAAAAGAGTGAGTGAGGAGAGTATATACAGGTGGATGTCGGCTCCCCCTATACTTAGGCTCTGGACAACCTAAGTATGGAAGAAGGGTGGAAATGGAGCGGTTGGAAGGATGAGAAGGATGGTATAAACAGATGGCATCGGTCCCCCCCTATACTTAGGCTTTGCCTAAGTAGAGGAAGAAGTTGTACAAGGAGACCGATGGTGGTCGGGAGGGAGGGTGGGTAGCCGAATGATTAAGGCGGTTTTCGGCTGATCTTCTTGTGAGCCTACGGTGGGAGATCATAATGATGAGGTGAAGATGGAGCATATGATTCCCAACTACAATCAGTGTCATCCTCAGAAAAATCATGATGGATAATAGATGAAGTGTTTGAGTCAGATGAAAGATATCCATCATCAGAGTTATCCTCAGAGGAGTAGTATTTGAAAGTGGACATACTCCAAGTTTGCATATCTTTTTGTTTCTTTAATTGTTTCCTCAGAATTCGTTCCTTCTTGGGGTCAATCAATTTGTCCTCAGATGATAGCTCAGAAGCACCGGTCTCAGTCAGCTCATACGAAAGAATTCCAGTGTACTTGAAGAGGGCAGGAGCATCAGCTTTGGATGAGTAGTAGTTAGGAACGGGAGTTGTCCAATGAGAATTGAATTTTGGATCCTTACGAAGATATGGCTTTAGGGCTGCCGAACAGACTTCACTCATGTAGACTACCTTTTCCGGACCTGATGAGGGACCATCAGACGATACCTCTTCCGGAAGGTCAAAGGTGACTCTCTTTTTATTTCGTCGTGAAGGTGTCGGTTCACTTGAGTATCCAGATGAATAGCCATTTGAATTTTCCTTGGTTGGTGCTCGATCTGCGTGCTTGCTCTTAGTCTCCCGTATGTTTGAGCATTCTCGATTTGGGATGATTTGGTCAAGATATTCAGAGAATGTTGCTCCCGGGTGTGACCATGCATATGTCTCAGGATCGTAGTAGAAAGATTTGTCTATTTTGAGATCCTCGGGGATTTGAATATTGGGGAGAGTCTCTACATGTTCTTTATCCATTGATTCGATGTTGGTGCATTCCTGAGTCGAGTTGATGTAATCCATGTAGTCAGAGTAGGTTGATCCAGGGTGTGCCCATGCATAAGTCTCCGGATCATATGATTCATATACATGATTGTTCATGGTGAGAGCGGCTGGGAATGGAGCAGGGGGAGATTTTCTAAACCAATAGTCTCATCAACAACCGCTATCTCAGGTGTGGCTGCGGGGTAGGGCTCTTCTACCGCTTCATGGCTACGGTTGTCGGGGACTTCGTGGGTTGCCTCAGGAGATCGTGATTCCTCAAAGACATGGTCAGATCTAAGTGCTTCCAATGCTGTGAAATTGATTTCCCGAGTCTCACAATCAATACTCGCCTTGGCCAATGCCAAGAATGGCTTTCCGAGAATGATTGGAGACTGGGTAAATTCTCCTTGATGCTTAATATCAATGATCGTGAATTCTACTTTGAGCGGAGCACCTTGGAATTTCATGATGACAGAAATGGTTGCTCTCGGCCGTTTTATCGATCGGTCCGCCAATTGAATGATCTCTCGTATCTTTCGAATCGGTCCGAGTTTGAGTTCATGGAATACAGAGGTCGGGAGGATATTAATTGGTGAATCGTCATCAATCCGAGCATGGGTGAAAATTATGTCTTTGAGTACACATTCAAATCTGGGCAACCGCTTCACTATGCGGCTCTTGGTTTTTCTCCTCAACACCAAGGAGGAGGCCATTGACAATATATGTCTCTCGGTTTTTGTTCGAATCCTGCCCGATTTCTTCATCGTTAATTTGTCCAATACAAATCCTTTAAGATCGGGGAAGTGTTCAATGGCCTGTAGAAAGGGAAGTTCAAAAATCAATTTCTTTCCTAATGCTTCCCGTACGGTTGGATCCAAATTCCTCAGATCGTTTTCAGTCTCAATTTTTATGAAATTTTCTAAATTTTCAATTTTTTTGTGGTTTTCAAATATTTCTATTTTTTTGGTATTTTCTGGGTGGTGTGGGGTTGTGGGGTGTTCTTTAGATGGGCTCTGGAGTTCAGGGTGAGGGTCAAAATTGTCCATAGGTCCCTGAATATCCTCAAAATTTTCAATTTCAGATCCAATCATTTCCTCATCCATTTTTATAGCCGAGCTACCAGAGATTAATCGATCGGCAAGTTCTTGAAATTTATCCTCCATTAAATCAAATTTCTTATTCATCCTCAAAATATTCTCCAAAATCTCTTCTTGGCCAAATATGGGAGCAGTTGGGGTATGTTTTTGTAATTCAATGTCCTCTTCCATTTTTCTATATGTACTAGGAGAGGGATCTCTGGAAATATCCGATGTACGATCATCATTTTCTGAAAGTATCTCCTCAATAATCATGGAAGGTGGCTGCTCATATGGTGTAGGTAAGCGGAGTTGGTCCAAGGGGAGTTGTGATCTTATGTGGTCGGCCCAATCCTCTGTATGAGTGAAGAGGGGGTTATTATGTTCAATCCAAGGTAATGATTTTTCTTTGGTGTTCGAGAGTGATGGAAGAGGTGAAGAAGTGTTCAATTCGATCATGTGGTTATCTTCTCCCATGAATGATGGATTGACATTTACCGAATATGAGGGGTGAATTGTATGATCAATGTAAAGAGGATTAAATGAAGAAGTAGAGCCCTCAATCATTTCTTGGTTTGTCTGCTCTGAATACAAAGGGTTGTCATTCATGAAATAGGTCATATTAGCAGAAGGAGATGGATTTATTGGTGGTTGAGGGGGAGGTGTTTTGGGTCTAACCGATACGAATTCATTTTCATAGTATAGCTCTGATGGATTCTCGGATAAACGTTCGGCTATTTTTGAAAGAGCGGAAAGGAATGAGGGGTTGGGTCTGCAAGAATTATTGGACAAGAATTCCATGGTGAATTTTAAATCAAGAGAGGCGAGAGATGATTGCACGGGATAGTCAAGAGAAATCAAATGTGCGGCTATTGATCTTGAAATCGGTTCACGCACACCAATGCAAACACAATTCAAATCCTGGGTTCACTAACGCACACAATGAAGCCGTAAGAGTTCGGCTATTATCTTTTCAATTTTAGTTGGTGATAAATCAATCTTGGCAAAAATTTAGTGAGCTGAGATTTCGGATTTGGGCTCTAGCCTTAAGTGTCGTCTCTCGCTCACTCAGAAAAATAGAAACATACAAGGTCGGGGTTGCTCTCCCGCAGAAATTCTTGATTTTATGGATTATTTTGATCGGCTATATTTAGCAGTTCCAATTTTAATGAGGTGATCACTGAAAAATTTAGATGAGCACAAATACACGTCTACCGTCCAGTCCCAATTTCCTTTAGATTTATGTGATAAAACAAGGGGGAGAAAGTCGGGAAAAGCCGATGCACGCGGAAAACTATGATGAATGCTCAGTTAGAAGACTTACAGTGCCTCCTCGCAATCTCCATGTGGGATGCAATACAGAATTGAAAAATTTATACTAAATGCGTGCAAGCCGATGAAAAACCGCACCTATGCAGAAAGTTCTATTAGCGGGAAGAATTGAGTTAAATTTTTGGCTAAGTTGAACGATCTAAGGCGCGCCTCAGTTAATGTGCAGTGTGGCTTAAGATCCTACGAGCACAAGCAAAAATATAAATGCTCTGAGAGCCGTATGTGTAGGTCTATCCTATTCGCCACTCAAGTCGAGCCCCACCCTCTCCGGAGAGTGAAACAGGCCACGACACACCAAAAATAAAGTTCAAGGTCTTTTTACACACGCGAGAGTCCAAACGTACACCGCTATAAATGAGCAGAAATTAAAAGTGCAGAAATTAAAAACCTAGACTCTACTCTCTCTCACGACTCGACTCGATCTTAATTTAATTGCGGTTTCTTCGGGTGTCGGTGAAGATGCGTCGGTTCCTTGAAAAATCGCTCCACGTGCGCCGGGTACCTCGCAAGAAAAATAAGAGAGAAAATGTAAGAGAGTGACTCAAAACAGAATAAGCGAATAATTGCAGAAAAATAAATGGTATTCACAATGAGAAATTCGGGGTCAGACTACCCGAATGCGGGAAAACCGATCAAAAAGTCTCAAAACACAAAACTAAGCCGTTTGCCTCCCCGACAACGGCGCCATATGACGTGCCCGCAAAAGCCACGTTAAGATGTTGTTTTTAATCGTCGATCGTGAAAAGAAATATGTGTCGTTCGTTGTAGGCGGCAATCGGAAACGGTCAAGAAAATACCACCAATAAGTTTAATCAAATTTATTAAAGTGGTTTTATGTTTATTTTACTTGGGCAAGTCCCAAGGTCGATCACAAGGAGGCAAAGGAACAACTTAGAGTTATGTCTATCCAATTTTTAGTTCGGTTTTCAAGGCGGTCTTTTTTTTGGAATTTTTTAATGCAATATGAGATGCAAAATGCAAATCCGGCCTATTTTATGGACTAAAATGTGAATTACGTTCAAATAATGTCCGAAAAATACGAAACTTGGCCGAGATGTAATTTTTTTGGAATTTTTGGATGCAATATGAATTTTTTATGGATTTTTAAATGCAGACAGAATGATTTTCAATATTTAATTATAATAAATATTAAACCTATTTATTTTCGAGGAATAAAATTATCTAAGATCTATCACTAGGTGATGGATCCTAGAAAAATCCTAAACCTTGAAAATGTGGGGTTGAATATTTATTAAAAATCAAGTACTGAAATGTGCTAAATGATTTTTACAGAGCAAAGTATGCATGCAAATGCAAAGATTTTTGGGCACAATGTTAATCAAAGTAATCTCTACAATATGTGATTTTTCGGGGATTTTTAGAGCAACGATTAATTAAATATGAATTTCCGAGCACAGATTGGACAAAATATTCTAATTTCCACGAAATAATTATTTATTAATCAACCGTAAATCACAAAAATGTCCACAGCATGTCAAAATGTAGAGAATTAAAAGATGAACAAAATGCTATTTTTAAATAAATAAAATAATGTCTAGAATAGGTCCAAAACAGAGGGGGAACACAGGGGTGTAAATGCAAATTGCAATAAATAAAATAATAAAAATGCAACAGGGGCCTACTGTTATATACCTAGATTATGGGGGGCGTAAGCGCAAATTACCCAGAATGAAGGGTTGTGCCTTTGGACTGAAGGACTGGCGCGTAATTAGGAGGAGGTCTAGGGGGTGTCTGAGCAATTTGCCCACAGTCACGTGCGCAGCACGTGACCCGGGGCTGACGTCAGCCTGACGTTCCCCACGCACGCGACTCGCGCGTGCTGGGGCCTCGGGCGTCGAGCCCGGCGGCTGGTGGCGGAGGCGGCGGCGCTCGGCGGTGTTGAAGGTGGAGTTCCAGGCGGCTGTTGATGACGCCCAGGGCGGTGGAGCGAGTCGGAGACGTTGAGGACCGTGTCGAAGAAGATGGTGGCGCAGATCTCCTGGAAGGTGGCGGCGCAGTTGAGGCGGAGTTGGCGAAGAAGTCGGTCGCGGGAGGGCTGGAGACGTGGTTGTCGATGGCGAAGATGGCCGGTGAGCGTAGCTCCTCCAGGCGTCGGGTGAAGCAAGTTGTCGGAGAAGAAGCGGTGTGGCGGAGACGGAGCGTTGGTTGCTGGAGACGAAAGCGATGGAGGAGCTTCTGGAGGTTGTCGAAGTTGGAGGAGGTGCGAAGAAGATGGCGATGGTAGTCGGCTCGACGAGAACTCGGAGCTAGGGCAGAGCAGCACAGGGCTGCGGGCTGCGGCGACCGTGGAGGCGCGACCGGATCTCGCCGGAGAAGGAAGGCGCAGGCTGTCACCACCGCCCTTCGTGGAGGCCAACGGCGGATGAAGGTCTGGGGGGGGGGGCGGCGATGGAGCTTATATAGGGTAGAGGGGGAGAAGGGCTCCGGTGGTTGCGGGAGAGGTTGAGGTCAGCGCGGGGATAAGGGAGGAGGAAGTGGTTAGCGGCGGCCGTTGCGAGGCGGCGGGGCGAAGATTGGGGGCGGCGGTTTCGGAGGGGAGAAGGCCTGGAGAAGACGACGGTCAAGGGCCGTCCGATCGGCCGAGATCGGACGGCCAAAAAGGGGCCACGTGGCGGGGGCCTGGGTAGGCGCAGGCGCACGTGCAGTGCGCGTGCGGGGTAGGCACGTGCGCTGCACGTGCGTGGGTTTATTATTAATTTTTTTTAATAAAAACGAAGAAAAGAAAAGGCCAAAAACCACTGACACGTGGCGGCCTCTGAGGCTGCCACGTGTCAGCTCCAGATAAATCGAAAATAAAACCCTTTATAAAATCAAAAAGAAATATCAAATGACCTCGGATCGAAAAGGTTCCTTCACGAAAAATGCTCGTCTCGACGAGATCTACAACTTTCATGAAGACATCAAAGCCAAATTCGATCAAATGTGAAAAGTGAATTTTTTGGGTATCCCATGTACATAGAATACCTTGATTTTTGGGTTTTCTATTTTTTTTGTCATTTTTTAAACAAGATAAAAAATCCGGAAAAATATGGAAAACTCAAAGATAAATAAAAGGCACCTAATTCTATTTTTTTTGATTTTTATTAATTAATAAAATATATACATAAAATATAGGTCAAAAAAGCCGCGAAAATATACAAAAGAGGCCCAAAACCCAACTTTCACATACGAGCTCCGATTCACTTGAACTTGGTCTTGTTTTGAAGATAATTGAATGTGCATTAGTTCAAAAGTGAGTAGGATCAAATCGGACACTAGATGGGGAAGATATGTGGCTTTTAGTCCGAAAATCCTGAAACTAGGGTTTGGGTTTTTGGTCCACTTATTTGAGTTAGTGATTTTTTTGTATTTTTCATTTATTCTTGTAAGTGATATGTACACAGTGGAGGTGGGTTTGTGGCATTCGGAGTTAGCATGGAGGAGTTAAAAAATAGGGGAAGTTAGGCTATTTACAGGTCATTTTTGGCTTGGATTTTTGGCTTCTTATTTGATGCAGAATTTAATGCTAAAATGCAATTCTTATGAAATCATGCACAAATGCTAATTATGCGAAATAAATGCAGAAATGCAGTTGATTTTGAGGGACTTGAGCCTAATTAATGAGACTTAGAGTGATGAATACGAGATTCATCATCCCCCTATACTTAAACCATGCTCGTCCCTGAGCATCAAAAAGAAATGCCATGAAGTGAAATGAGACTGGGTTCCATACCAAGACCATGAACTGAAGGTGAAAGTGAAACTAAATTCGACCTTTGGATTAATAATGTGTCGGAACTTCTGTGAGACTTAGAATTTAAAAATCAACAGCCCTCAAGTTCTACACACCATTGTCACAGTTTCGGCTCAGAAGTCATCTTAGATCAATCCTCTTCCCAAAATATACCCTATGAACATTGAATAACCGACTCGTGTGTGTGAAGGGTTTTAGCTCTTCCCATTCAGAATGCTGGACTACCATGCTCCTCTTCTTTCCAGTAACTCGTCCTCGGGGAGTCAGGTATTTCCTTCTAAGGTCTGTCGTGCTGTGTTCACAATCGAAATGGGGGAGAAGCTAGAAGAAAGAGAAAAGAACTGGAGGGGGTGGCCAGTGTAGTCACCTCTCCTTGTGAAGATGGCCAGTGTAGCCAAGTCTCCACCAAGATCTGCAGGTTTCTTGAAGCTTGGACCTTTTTGGTCGAATTTTTATTTGGTAGACTGCTTCTTTGTATTTGGAATTTTTGGTGGTTCTGCTTGGATCTTGTTTTGCCCCTACGGATATAGCATCTTTTTATTCCGTACATTTTTTGGGGTCTTAGAAAAATTGTGCCCAGCCGTCCATCCCTTTCCGAAGCTTTATTTCAACCCGTACTCCGGTCTTTAGATTTCCACGCTACCAAAAAAGAGACTCACACAGTCTTCCAACATCCCGTCTGGGTTGAGCTAAGTGCATAGTGCGAGAGTACAAATTAATTCCCTATTCCAGAGTTGTACCCAGAATGAAGAGATCAGGTTAGACACTAAGAGTCAAACGCTGCACATTGTCATGTGGAACTTAAAGGATTAAGTCAAAAGACCTGAAGCTCTTAAAATCCTATTTCTCTGTGAAGTTCCTCTGAAAATTAGGTGGATTAAGGGCAAGTTCAGACCACTCTCGGTTTCGGCTCATAACTCGATTCAGAACCCAATGACTTTTCACAGATGCAAATGCATGTAATGTTGGATGAAGTGCAGGTGTGTGCAATGCAGACACAATTTTTTTTATATGCAGAAAATGGAATCAGAAGCCCTTTTTTTTCAAAAAAATTTGGGCAAGACAGTGTTAGTAGCAAAACTCTTTTTTTTTCAAGTTAGTACCCACCCCGTAAATACATATAGACTTACGCGAAAGTACGAGATATGGGTAAAATATATACAAAGTATATATACAGACCCCCCTATACTTAGCGAGTGCTGTGTCCTCAGAGCACAAAAAGCGTAATGAAGTCATAGCTCGTGCTAAGCGTAAGAGAGTGGAAAATTTATATACAATGGGTTAGGAAGTAGAGCGGAAAAGAGTGAGTGAGGAGAGTATATACAGGTGGATGTCGGCTCCCCCTATACTTAGGCTCTGGACAACCTAAGTATGGAAGAAGGGTGGAAATGGAGCGGTTGGAAGGATGAGAAGGATGGTATAAACAGATGGCATCGGTCCCCCCCTATACTTAGGCTTTGGCCTAAGTAGAGGAAGAAGTTGTACAAGGAGACCGATGTGGTCGGGAGGGAGGGTGGGTAGCCGAATGATTAAGGCGGTTTTCGGCTGATCTTCTTGTGAGCCTGCGGTGGGAGATCATAATGATGAGGTGAAGATGGAGCATATGATTCCCAACTACAATCAGTGTCATCCTCAGAAAAATCATGATGGATAATAGATGAAGTATTTGAGTCAGATGAAAGATATCCATCATCAGAGTTATCCTCAGAGGAGTAGTATTTGAAAGTGGACATACTCCAAGTTTGCATATCTTTTTGTTTCTTTAATTGTTTCCTCAGAATTTGTTCCTTCTTGGGGTCAATCAATTTGTCCTCAGATGATAGCTCAGAAGCACCGGTCTCAGTCTTACGAAAGAATTCCAGTGTACTTGAAGAGGGCAGGGAGCATCATCTTTGGATGAGTAGTAGTTAGGGAACGGGAGTTGTCCAATGAGAATTGAATTTTGGATCCTTACGAAGATATGGCTTTAGGGCTGCCGAACAGACTTCACTCATGTAGACTACCTTTTCCGAACCTGATGAGGGACCATCAGACGATACCTCTTCCGGAAGGTCAAAGGTGACTCTCTTTTATTTCGTCGTGAAGGTGTCGGTTCACTTGAGTATCCAGATGAATAGCCATTTGAATTTTCCTTGGTTGGTGCTCGATCTGCGTGCTTGCTCTTAGTCTCCCGTATGTTTGAGCATTCTCGATTTGGGATGATTTGGTCAAGATATTCAGAGAATGTTGCTCCCGGGTGTGACCATGCATATGTCTCAGGATCGTAGTAGAAAGATTTGTCTATTTTGAGATCCTCAGGATTTGAATATTGGGGAGAGTCTCTGCATGTTCTTTCTCCATTGATTCGATGTTGGTGCATTCCTGAGTCGAGTTGATGTAATCCATGTAGTCAGAGTAGGTTGATCCAGGGTGTGCCCATGCATAAGTCTCCGGATCATTATGATTCATATACATGATTGTTCATGGTGAGAGCGGCTGGGAATGGAGCAGGGGGGAGATTTTCTAAACCAATAGTCTCATCAACAACCGCTATCTCAGGTGTGGCTGCGGGGTAGGGCTCTTCTACCGCTTCATGGCTACGGTTGTCGGGGACTTCGTGGGTTGCCTCAGAAGATCGTGATTCCTCAAAGACATGGTCAGATCTAAGTGCTTCCAATGCTGTGAAATTGATTTCCCGAGTCTCACAATCAATACTCGCCTTGGCCAATGCCAAGAATGGCTTTCCGAGAATGATTGGAGACTGGGTAAATTCTCCTTGATGCTCAATATCAATGATCGTGAATTCTACTTTGAGCGGAGCACCTTGGAATTTCATGATGACAGAAAATGGTTCCTCTCGGCCGTTTTATCGATCGGTCCGCCAATTGAATGATCTCTCGTATCTTTCGAATCGGTCCGAGTTTGAGTTCATGGAATACAGAGGTCAGGAGGATATTAATTGGTGAATCGTCATCAATCCGAGCATGGGTGAAAATTATGTCTTTGAGTACATATTCAAATCTGGGCAACCGCTTCACTATGCGGCTCTTGGTTTTTCTCCTCAACACCAAGGAGGAGGCCATTGACAATATATGTCTCTCGGTTTTTGTTCGAATCCTGCCCGATTTCTTCATCGTTAATTTGTCCAATACAAATCCTTTAAGATCGGGGAAGTGTTCAATGGCCTGTAGAAAGGGAAGTTTCAAAAATCAATTTCTTTCCTAATGCTTCCCGTACGGTTGGATCCAAATTCCTCAGATCGTTTTCAGTCTCAATTTTTATGAAATTTTCTAAATTTTCAATTTTTTTGTGGTTTTCAAATATTTCTATTTTTTTGGTATTTTCTGGGTGGTGTGGGGTTGTGGGGTGTTCTTTAGATGGGCTCTGGAGTTCAGGGTGAGGGTCAAAATTGTCCATAGGTCCCTGAATATCCTCAAAATTTTCAATTTCAGATCCAATCATTTCCTCATCCATTTTTATAGCCGAGTTACCAGAGATTAATCGATCGACAAGTTCTTGAAATTTATCCTCCATTAAATCAAATTTCTTATTCATCCTCAAAATATTCTCCAAAATCTCTTCTTGGCCAAATATGGGAGCAGTTGGGGTATGTTTTTGTAATTCAATGTCCTCTTCCATTTTTCTATATGTACTAGGAGAGGGATCTCTGGAAATATCCGATGTACGATCATCATTTTCTGAAAGTATCTCCTCAATAATCATGGAAGGTGGCTGCTCATATGGTGTAGGTAAGCGGAGTTGGTCCAAGGGGAGTTGTGATCTTATGTGGTCGGCCCAATCCTCTGTATGAGTGAAGAGGGGGTTATTATGTTCAATCCAAGGTAATGATTTTTCTTTGGTGTTCGAGAGTGATGGAAGAGGTGAAGAAGTGTTCAATTCGATCATGTGGTTATCTTCTCCCATGAATGATGGATTGACATTTACCGAATATGAGGGGTGAATTGTATGATCAATGTAAAGAGGATTAAATGAAGAAGTAGAGCCCTCAATCATTTCTTGGTTTGTCTGCTCTGAATACAAAGGGTTGTCATTCATGAAATAGGTCAGATTAGCAGAAGGAGATGGATTTATTGGTGGTTGAGGGGGAGGTGTTTTGGGTCTAACCGATACGAATTCATTTTCATAGTATAGCTCTGATGGATTCTCGGATAAACGTTCGGCTATTTTTGAAAGAGCGGAAAGGAATGAGGGGTTGGGTCTGCAAGAATTATTGGACAAGAATTCCATGGTGAATTTTAAATCAAGAGAGGCGAGAGATGATTGCACGGGATAGTCAAGAGAAATCAAATGTGCGGCTATTGATCTTGAAATCGGTTCATGCACACCAATGCAAACACAATTCAAACCCTGGGTTCACCAACACACACAATGAAGCCGTAAGAGTTCGGCTATTATCTTTTCAATTTTAGTTGGTGATAAATCAATCTTGGCTAAAATTTAGTGAGCTGAGATTTCGGATTTGGGCTCTAGCCTTAAGTGTCGTCTCTCGCTCACTCAGAAAAATAGAAACATACAAGGTCGGGGTTGCTCTCCCGCAGAAATTCTTGATTTTATGGATTATTTTGATCGACTATATTTAGCAGTTCCAATTTTAATGAGGTGATCACTGAAAAATTTAGATGAGCACAAATACACGTCTACCGTCCAGTCCCAATTTCCTTTAGATTTATGTGATAAAACAAGGGGGAGAAAGTCGGGAAAAGCCGATGCACACGGAAAACTATGATGAATGCTCAGTTAGAAGACTTACAGTGCCTCCTCGCAATCTCCATGTGGGATGCAATACAGAATTGAAAAATTTATACTAAATGCGTGCAAGCCGATGAAAAACCGCACCTATGCAGAAAGTTCTATTAGCGGGAAGAATTGAGTTAAATTTTTGGCTAAGTTGAACGATCTAAGGTGCGCCTCAGTTAATGTGCAGTGTGGCTTAAGATCCTACGAGCACAAGCAAAAATATAAATGCTCTGAGAGCCGTATGTGTAGGTCTATCCTATTCGCCACTCAAGTCGAGCCCCACCCTCTCCGGAGAGTGAAACAGGCCACGACACACCACAAATAAAGTTCAAGGTCTTTTTACACACGCGAGAGTCCAAACGGACACCGCTATAAATGAGCAGAAGTTAAAAGTGCAGAAATTAAAAACCTAGACTCTACTCTCTCTCACGACTCGACTCGATCTTAATTTAATTGCGGTTTCTTCGGGTGTCGGTGAAGATGCGTCGGTTCCTTGAAAAATCGCTCCACGTGCGCCGGGTACCTCGCAAGAAAAATAAGAGAGAAAATGTAAGAGAGTGACTCAAAACAGAATAAGCGAATAATTGCAGAAAAATAAATGGTATTCACAATGAGAAATTCGGGGGTCAGACTACCCGAATGCGGGAAAACCGATCAAAAAGTCTCAAAACACAAAACTAAGCCGTTTGCCTCCCCGGCAACGGCGCCATATGACGTGCCCGCAAAAGCCGCGTTAAGATGTTGTTTTTAATCGTCGATCGTGAAAAGAAATATGTGTCGTTCGTTGTAGGCGGCAATTGGAAACGGTCAAGAAAATACCACCAATAAGTTTAATCAAATTTATTAAAGTGGTTTTATGTTTATTTTACTTGGGCAAGTCCCAAGGTCGATCACAAGGAGGCAAAGGAACAACTTAGAGTTATGTCTATCCAATTTTTAGTTCGGTTTTCAAGGCGGTCTTTTTTTGGAATTTTTCAATGCAATATGAGATGCAAAATGCAAATCCGGCCTATTTTATGGACTAAAATGTGAATTACGTTCAAATAATGTCCGAAAAATACAAAACTTGGCCGAGATGTAATTTTTTTTGGAATTTTTGGATGCAATATGAATTTTTTATGGATTTTTAAATGCAGACAGAATGATTTTCAATATTTAATTATAATAAATATTAAACCTACTTATTTTCGAGGAATAAAATTATCTAAGATCTATCACTAGGTGATGGATCCCAGAAAAATCCTAAACCTTGAAAATGTGGGGTTGAATATTTATTAAAAATCAAGTACTGAAATGTGCTAAATGATTTTTACAGAGCAAAGTATGCATGCAAATGCAAATATTTTTGGGCACAATGTTAATCAAAGTAATCTCTACAATATGTGATTTTTCGGGGATTTTTAGAGCAACGGTTAATTAAATATGAATCTCCGAGCACAGATTGGGCAAAATATTCTAATTTCCACGAAATAATTATTTATTAATCAACCGTAAATCACAAAAATGTCCACAGCATGTCAAAATGTAGAGAATTAAAAGATGAACAAAATGCTATTTTTAAATAAATAAAATAATGTCTAGAATAGGTCCAAAACAGAGGGGGAACACAGGGGTGTGAATGCAAATAGCAATAAATAAAATAATAAAAATGCAACAGGGGCCTACTGTTATTTACCTAGATTATGGGGGGCGTAAGCGCAAATTACCCAGAATGAAGGGTTGTGCCCTCTGGAATGAAGGGCTGGCGCGTAATTAGGAGGAGGTCTAGGGGGTGTCTGAGCAATTTGCCCACAGTCACGTGCGCAGCACGTGACCCGGGGCTGACGTCAGCCTGACGTTCCCCACGCACGCGACTCGCGCGTGCTGGGGCCTCGGGCGTCGAGCCCGGCGGCTGGTGGCGGAGGCGGCGGCGCTCGACGATGTTGAAGGTGGAGTTCCAGGCGGCTGTTGATGACGCCCAGGGCGGTGGAGCGAGTCGGAGACGCTGAGGACCATGTCGAAGAAGATGGTGGTGCAGATCTCCTGGAAGGTGGCGGCGCAGTTGAGGCGGAGTTGGCGAAGAAGTCAGTCGCGGGAGGGCTGGAGACGTGGTTGTCGATGGCGAAGATGGCCGGTGAGCGTAGCTCCTCCAGGCGTCGGGTGAAGCAAGTTGTCGGAGACGAAGCGGTGTGGCGGAGATGGAGCGTTGGTTGCTGGAGACCAAAGCAATGGAGGAGCTTCTGGAGGTTGTCGAAGTTGGAGGAGGTGCGAAGAAGATGGCGATGGTAGTCGGCTCGACGAGAACTCGGAGCTAGGGCAGAGCAGCACAGGGCTGCGGGCTGCGACGACCGTGGAGGCGCGGCCGGATCTCGCCGGAGAAGGAAGGCGCGGGCTGTCACCACCGCCCTTCGTGGAGGCCAACGGCGGATGAAGGTCTGGGGGGGGGGGGCGGCGAAGGAGCTTATATAGGGTAGAGGGGGAGAAGGGCTCCGGTGGTTGCGAGAGAGGTTGAGGTCAGCGCGGGGATAAGGGAGGAGGAAGTGGTTAGCGGCGGCCATTGCGAGGCGGCGGGGCGAAGATTGGGGGCGGCGGTTTCGGAGGGGAGAAGGCCTGGAGAAGACGACGGTCAAGGGCCGTCCGATCGGCCGAGATCGGACGGCCAAAAAGGGGCCACGTGGCGGGGGCCTGGGTAGGCGCGGGCGCACGTGCAGTGCGCGTGCGGGGTAGGCATGTGCGCTGCACGTGCGTGGGTTTATTATTAATTTTTTTTAATAAAAACGAAGAAAAGAAAAGGCCAAAAACCACTGACACGTGGCGGCCTCTGAGGCTGCCACGTGTCAGCTCCAGATAAATCGAAAATAAAACCCTTTATAAAATCAAAAAGAAATATCAAATGACCTCGGATCGAAAAAGTTCCTTCACGAAAAATGCTCGTCTCTACGAGATCTACAACTTTCATGAAGACATCAAAGCCAAATTCGGTCAAATGTGAAAAGTGAATTTTTTGGGTATCCCATGTACATAGAATACCTTGATTTTTGGGTTTTCTAATTTTTTTGTCATTTTTTAAACAAGATAAAAAATCCGGAAAAATATGGAAAACTCAAAGATAAATAAAAGGCACCTAATTCTAATTTTTTTTGATTTTTATTAATTAATAAAATATATACATAAAATATAGGTCAGAAAAGCCGCGAAAATATACAAAAGAGGCCCAAAACCCAACTTTCACATACGAGCTCCGATTCACTTGAACTTGGTCTTGTTTTGAAGATAATTGAATGTGCATTAGTTCAAAAGTGAGTAGGATCAAATCGGACACTAGATGGGGAAGATATGTGGCTTTTAGTCCGAAAATCCTGAAACTAGGGTTTGGGTTTTTGGTCCATTTATTTGAGTTAGTGATTTTTTTGTATTTTTCATTTATTCTTGTAAGTGATATGTACACAGTGGAGGTGGGTTTGTGGCATTCGGAGTTAGCATGGAGGAGTTAAAAATAGGGGAAGTTAGGCTATTTAGAGGTCATTTTTGGCTTGGATTTTTGGCTTCTTATTTGATGCAGAATTTAATGCTAAAATGCAATTCTTATGAAATCATGCACAAATGCTAATTATGCGAAATAAATGCAGAAATGCAGTTGATTTTGAGGGACTTGAGCCTAATTAATGAGATTTAGAGTGATGAATACGAGATTCATCAGTGATGTGGAGTGAATCTAGTAGGGATCACGAGCTTGTGGCTTTTCTCTAGATTATGTCTAAGTGAACAAAACTCTTGTAGCTCTACATCTTCCAGCAAAGAGCATATCTTAATGATGTATACTCCGTCCTCCCTTGGAAAGTAGTCAACGATGTCGGAGAATAGCCAAGTACTTGTCATTCCTTTTTATTTCTAGTTTCATTGTTTGTTTTCTTTCAATTTTATAGCATTCTGAAATTTTCATAGTAGAAAATCTAATATAATCATCTTTTTATTCCTTAGCAATCACTTCACCGTTTATTTAATAACATTAGGTTCGTTTATTGGAGCTACGCCTTCCTTCATTTGTAATCCTCAAAGGTGTTTTCCATCTTTCCCATTTTTTAGATGTTATTGTCCAAACTATGGAAGTGATGATAGTATTGGTAGCTCATTCTCTAAGTAAAGTTTCATCATTTCAACTCAAATCATCATTTTTTACTAGATTTATTGTTTAATCGATAATTTTTCTCATATAATTGATCTTTTTTTAATTCTCAAACAGTCGGACCTTGATCATCTCAAATCAAAGTTAATCAGCTCTAAGATAAATTTAGGACAACGAGATAGATTTTCCCAAGTACATTGCATCTTTTATCGGGGCAATTCTATAACATTAATTTGAGATCACTAAAGACTTAACACAATGACATCTTCTATGGTTGTACTTGACCTATATATGTTACCTTCTACTCTCAAGATGTCCCTTGATTGATAAAAAGAAGCGATATTAATTTGTTGAGCCCCTCATCATGTAGTTAAGACTAGCACAATATGAGAAAACCTTGATCAAAGCTCAACGATAGTTTCATTACAGAAGATGAAGAGATTTCACTTGAAACCTTATGCTTGTAAATATTGTACTAGTTAATCCATGCATGGAAAATTATGAAAAGATATCATTGTATAACATGCATTGCACTTTATTTTTCTAGGAATTAGCAATATTTTCATTTATCCTTTTGCTATCTTCATCCATTTAGCATTGGAATAATCAACTTTCTCACCTTTTACTTTAGTAAGGATTTCTCTCATCCTTTTTCTAACTTGATCAATCTTAAATAATTCATTCAAAGAACTTATTAGCCCTACCTAACTTTTACATTTTGTAAAACTATAAATATTAATAATAGTTCTCTATTTAAATCAAAAGGTATAAATATCCCCTTCCAAATATCAACTATATAGAATATAATTTCTAAAATTTAAAATTAATTGATTAGTGATAATTTTCTAAAATTGTTTAAGACTTAATTGAGATTATCTAGTATATGTAGTTAATTTATTAGTATGTATTTCCCAATTGTATTAAATTAAGCATAATAAATTTAATAAATAAAGTAAAAATATGAGAAAAAACTAATGAGACTTAAAAAGGAAAATTTTTTAAATTTATAAATTGTAATTTTATTTAAAATTATTTATTCAATTTAAATACTTAAAAAATCAAATTTATTATATAAAATTCTAAAAATTTAGCCAAAACAGTAAAAGTGAAGGAGAATTTACTTCTGATTTGAACTCAATTTTAAAATACATGCACTTTTGTTCAAAATTACAAAACCTTACAAATATATAACATGTAAAATTCCAAGTACAAATCTTTGAACTTAAAAGATTCAAATGAGACATTACAATCAAATTAAAATTTAGTTGGTTAATATAAAATCAAATAAAGATGATTACAATTTATTAACAATTTGTCCAATTAGAATTATTTATAAAGTAATCCAAGTTTCAACTTGATACACATCATGATATTAAAAATAACAAATTTAAAATTCTATGAAATTGGATTGGGTTGTAATGACAACTTAGATTCGCAAATTAACTAAACCCTATTCCAATTGATTACTCCTCAACACGGTCCAACCATCAACTCCTCTTGTTCCTAAACCTCCTCCTTTCATATTTTTTAGAAGGTTGTGTAAATGTTGAAGGTCGTGTGTAAACAAAAAAATAATGGATTTTACCGTTCTTCTCCTTCTCTTTTATCTTATTCTTCCTCGTGTTGTAATTCTTGGTCTTATAATCCATTGCAGTTAATTTTTTTATTATTATTGTGGATAGTAATAATCTTGTATATCTTTTGAGTTTTTCTCTTTTTAGGATTTCTCAAGATACCACCATAAACATGTAATGTTACGCAAGTACCTTTGAATTTTTTAACAAAAATACCATCATGTTAATATGTACACTAAATTAAATTTTACTTGAACAAAAGATAAGTTATTATTGGGATAATATGGACATATTTTTTTTTCTTCACCAAATTCCACCTCCATCCGTCCACTGTCCCACCTCTTGATATACCCCGTCTCGCCAATAAATAAGATCCACTAGAATGACCATCATGGATGCAAATGAACGGATTATCTGTTTTTAAATATGAATACATATGATAATATATATATATTGATAGATACGAAAATATATTATTGTATCTTAAAAAAACGGATACAAATATAAAGTAGATGCTTCATACGAATAATATTAGAAATACTCCATGCGTTGGCTTAAATATACATGTATTGGATGTAATACACATGATCTAAATATAATAAATATGCTTATATCATGATAATTATACCATATTGTAGTCGAGACTCAGTTTCCTCATCGCCCCAACCATTGATCTCTTATCCCCTATCTGTCAACAGAGACCATGCTATCTCAGCCTCACCATCCTCACCATAGCTGACAATGTCTCCAACCACCTCATCATCATTGAATTGAACACATGCATGCATCCCTATGACAACCATGTTGGCCTTGACAGTGTATGCTCCATCACCATGGCGTCCCGCAATAGCTCCAATTATCGAAAGTGATGGCAAGGTGCTCTGTCCCAACGGTGGCATTGTGGGACGTGGTGTGGATGGTGTTTATTGTGAGAGCTTATTGGTTAATTGGAAGGAAAAAATGGGGCTGCCCTTTGGGGCATCCAACATGATTGCTCCCATCTTTATTTTTTATAATTTTTTATTTCAAAAATATCATCATGTATATTCATTTATATATCTCTCCTATATGTCATTCGAATTTCATCAGAAACAGAGACTCCTATGTCCTCCATCTAGAAAAGGTAATTTCAAAGTTTTAAACATTACTATAATCAGCATGTTCTAGATGGGGGACATAAGAGTCTCTATTCCTGACAAAATTTGAATGACATATCGGAGGATATATATAGATGAATATACATGATGATGTTCGCAAAAAATAAAAATAAAAGAAATGCGTGAAAATGGAGCGGGGGCAGCCCCATTGAACCCAAATTGGAAATGATTCAAGGAGTGGGACGAGGGAGGTGCTCTCAAGTAGGATTATACTGTAGGTATAAAGAGAGGGAGTGTAAAGGGTGGGCATGGATGTGGGATGGGAAGAGGTGATGATAGGGTGCATTCTGTACGAGAACTTGGACAGTTGACATGGGTTGCGGATTGAGAACCGAAAACAAGATGCGATCCGAAGAATCGAGCTTTAGCAAGTTTGGGGTGATATACTAGAGTGTAGTTTTTAGAGATACAAGGGATATTATATTATATTATTATAAAATATAATACAATGCCATTTCTACCAAGAAAAAAAAACAAAATAGAAAACCCTAAAATATTTGTAGTTTATACCTTAAAAATGGTTTTTAATGTGTATCTTGAGATCTGAATTATTTTTGAAAACCTTCTTCTAAAATATTTTAGAGAAGATTATTTTGAAAAATTTCGTATTTTGAGTTTTTTAGGCATTCTACTATATATATGTATGTTACTTGCCTATTTCGATCCCCTCTTCTTTGTGATTGGGACACATGGCCTAATCTGTCCTGCTTTTGATCCCCACAACAGTCCAAAACTCCTCAAAGACTGCACTATGATTGGTCTGTACCTCTCCACCTCATCTCTCTCCCTTCTTTTGGAATGTTGACCATGGGTCAACTTTTCCACCTTTGTCATCCTCCTTCCTCTTCCATACAAGAGCCCAAAAACATAGTCACCTCTAACTACCTCAGCCACCCTGATGATGGCCTCGATGCTTGCACTTTACTGACCCCTTCTCCCTCAATCAAAACCCATCAAACCTCCTCGATTCTCCACCAAATAAAATGGGACCCATGTCCCATTTCCAAATATATGACTCACTACACCAAGGATTTCTCTAGGCCCCCAATGACATGATACAAGTAGTTCTGACCATCTACATAAGATTTCAGCTTCGTTTCATCACTGTCAGACTTGCGGCCATGACCGGTCGTGCTCGTTGGAGTGTTGGCCATCCTAAGAGATTACATCCATATGTTGCATTTTGCTTCTAGGTATAGTAGGTAGTTCTTCCTTCCTTTCCATTACATTTATTTTGTTAGAACCCATGCCATCACTCTCTGTTTCCTCGCTACGGCTCGTACATCTCACAGTCACCCTCCTCAACGCTTCTCTCTCTCTCTCTCTCTCTCTCTCTCTCTCTCTCTCTCTCTTTCCACGAACCTAACCAACTCCAACCACGTGCAATGGTCGAAGAAGCTCTCTCTTGCCTTCAGTCAACAAGATAACACATATCTCGTCATTATTTTTGTGTGTTCTACATTGGTTGAGATCTGATCTCAAGCCTTAGTTTTTTTAACTCGTAGGTACACCAGAGCAAGGACGCATCCACACCCTTCATTGTCATCAACCACTCCTCGTCGAGACTACATCAATTGTCCACCCATTGTCCTCGCATGGCCACAACCATCTCCTAATTCAGGGCACGGATGAAAACAGTGGGGGAGGTGATGATATGGATTTGTGAGGTTCCTAATGCCTGGTCTTTGAGAGTCTGCGATGCCAGACAAGTCGGGTCCTACAATCATTGTTTCGATTTCTCTTCCAGTACTTGGAACTCAACCAATCTACATAAGTCAAAAATCAACCTACAACAATGATAGCCCAATGAAATTGTGCGAGGTGAAATTTATTATACCATATAAATAAATGTGTATAGTCAAACAAGTGCAAGGTTCGAACTACTAAGAGCAAATACGCGGATAGGAGTATTTATTGCTTAAAACTTAAACAACAAATATTTTTTTGATATTTTCTACTTTTTCAAGATTTTTTCTGGTTTTTAATTATATCTAATTTTTATGGATTTTATACTTTATATATTTTTATGTTTTAATTTTATAATTTTTATTGTTCTTTTTATATTTTTCTAATTTTTAGTTTCTTTTTATTTTAATATATAATACGTATATATATCCATATATAATAATATGTATAATATAAGAACTATATAATATATATAATAAATATGTAAAAATTTAGAAAATATAAATAAGTACGAATTCTTTTTTAAGGTTTTAAAAATATATATATAATATTCATAATAATAGTATTACTATTATTAAGTATACAAATATTTATAGTATATATAGTCTATATAGGCTTTTATATTTATAAATATAGCTACAAGTACTCAAAAATTACAAAAAGGTTTTTGTCTTTTTATGATTTTTTTGATGATTTTTTCTCATTTTTTGTATCTTTAAAGTCTTAAATATTCAAAAACAGGGAGTTAATAAATATGTTGGATTGTTTTAAGTTTTAAAAATAAAAAATAAGTTCAAGATTATTCAAAACTTTTTTAATAGATTTTATATATTATAAATAAAAAATATAGAAGGAAAATGTTTTTTTGGATTTTATATAATTTTTGAAAATTTTTTCTATCATTTGAGGGTTTTTTTAATTTTTAAAGTTTTTATTTTTTATGTTTTTTTGATTTTTGGTCTAGAGTTATATTATATAGTAATATATATCATATACTTTTTTAGTTTTGTTTAAAAAGGGTTTTTTAATTTTTCTGTATTTTTATATTTAAACAAGGAATAAATATGTCTTAAATGATTGTAATAAATAGGAAATGCAAGGAAATGATTAAATAAAAACCAAGACTTGATTAGGCATCATCCAAATCACATCCTATAATTTTTTCACAATTTATCAAACACAAGACATATTTAATAAAAATTAAAAGACACATAATTAATTATACAATGCTAGTAGGGATATATTTGCAAAAATAAATAAACAGAGGTTATATGTGCATATACATCAAAGTTTTGAATCGATATACAATTTTTATATATTAAAATGAAATAATGGACCCCATAGGGGGTCCCTTTTAATTTTTCCAACTCACGCGAGGGACCACGTATGCTGGCCTGACACTTGACCTATGTGTAATATAGAGGAAGGCTTAGGTCCACTTGCAATTTTTATAATACTTTTTAAAGTATTTCTAATATTTACAAGACTAATATATAAATATAAAAATCCATGAGGGTTCCTAAGAATTACCCCTTAAATGCACGTAATTAGAGGGCACTGAAGGATTCCATGTGGCTTCATGAGCAGCTCCAAATGAATACCACTTTTTAATTTATGGGCTCAGATTTGCTATAGGTTGAAGACTTGATCGGATGACGATGGTGTGACCTAGATGAATACCTGAAGAGCAAGGGTACAACAAGGTTTGTTCTCAATTTCTCCCTCGTTCTGCCTCCTCCTTCGTAATTGAGAGCCTCATTGGCTTCCTAGAAGCATTCTGCGTCTGCAAGCATCTTCAAAAGAGTCAGGGGCCCATCGGAGGGGCCCTAGAGCGTTAGCCACCTGGAACTCCTATATGAGTTTTGGGAGCATGCTTCAGGTAGTATTCCTCGCCGCTCACATGCACAAAAAAGGTTCGAGATGAAGGTGCTTGACCCAAGGATGAAGCTTGAAATGGGTGAGATGGGATGGTCCGACAAAGGCAGAAGAGATGTACCTCGGTCGGGCTCGATTCGTGTAAGATCAAGATGAAACAAAAGGGAATCGATGGAGCAGGTGGTGAGAATCGAAGGCGAGGTAGAATTGAGGTTAGAAACTGTCAGGGCACAGAGAATTTGATGTTGGAGCTCAAGGCTCCAACAAATCTAAAACCTAAAATTAGACTAGTCTAACGTTAAATTAATGAAACTAACATTGCTCTTAGACTACTGAAAGGAAATGCAATCTAAATATTTGATGACTATGGATTTTCCAGCAAGTCTAAAATGTATCCTTATGGAGTGCGAAGATAGAGTACCGTTGAGGCGATCCACAAAGAGAACCCATGTTCCATCAACAAGTACCCACAATGTAAAAATAAGAAATGAATAATAAAAAATGTGAGGCATGACTTATTATACTCTACAGACATAAATGTATACCCCGTACGCATGTAGAGGTCGAACCAGAGAAAGCAAGCTAGGTAGCCTATAATTATTGCTAAGTAATATCTATTATGTACATACTTGCCTTTAAGTTTTAATTTTTATATGAGTTTTTTATTTTTTATTTTTTAAATTTAATTAATTTTTATTTTATATGCATTGATAGTAAATGTATGTATAAAGGTAATTTAATAATAAAAGTGATTAGATTAATATATACATGTAAGTAGAGATATACACATAAGGAATATATATAAATTCTTTTTAGGTTTTTAAATTTTCCAATTTTAAATTTCTTTTTTATTTTGAAAATAAAATAAAATTATACTTATATAAAATATATTAATACATAATATATATAATATATTTATATTTATATACA
Organism: Ottelia alismoides; assembly: GCA_037367405.1. Taxonomy (NCBI): domain Eukaryota; kingdom Viridiplantae; phylum Streptophyta; class Magnoliopsida; order Alismatales; family Hydrocharitaceae; genus Ottelia; species Ottelia alismoides. Next base: position 319,073 of record JAZKJV010006932.1, read on the forward strand.
TATACATATAGATAGTATATAGTGCATATATCTATGAATAGTCCAAAATTCCAGAAAATGTATTTTTTAAGTTTCTATGTTTTCTAACGTTTTTGTGATTTTTCTGGAATTTATGGATATTTTTATGTATTTAAAAAACATCCTAAAACAAGGCTTAAATAAATAGGTCGAATTGATTTGAAGGATACAAATAGAAAAAAGTGTAAAAATTCCTCAAATTAATTTTAATACATAAAATATATTATAGAGAAAATTTAGGAGCAAAAATAAATATTTTTGTATTTTTGGGTATTTTTCCTATTTTTACTGGATTTTGGAGCTTTTTAATTTTCTTATGATTTTCTTTTTCTGTTATAAGGATTTTGGTCTGGATTTTGGTGGGTTTTTTTTTGAATTATATATATATATATTTTTAATTTTTAATTTTGTGTTTTGATTTGTAATTTTCTGATTTTTATATTTTATATTTTATATTTTTTTCTATTTTCTTTTTCAATATGGGAAAATAAAGACAATGTAATACAAGACAAGATGAAGCATTTATAAAATTGTGCAAAAATAGCCAAAAAGTCAGCAATAAAATGTTTTTGATATTTTTAGGATTTGTTACTATTTTTATGATTTTTGGGTATTTTTCAAACAGTTTTTGGTATTTTTAACTACTGAAATAAAGCAAAACAGTGGAAAAGCTACTGGCTGGAGATAAAATTAGGAATTTAAAAATAGCAAACATCCTCAAAATTCCTCCACACTATTTTTTTAATAAAGCTAATAAAATATAGCAGAAATAGGAACTGAGTTCATATTTTTCTGATTTTTCTTTGATTTTATATATTTTTTTGAAGTTTTTGTGTATTTTCGAATTTTTAAGGTTTTCCTTTTGAGATTTTTATGGATTTTTTGGACTGACACTGAAATAGGAACTAATACACACTAGGAATTTTTTTTGGAATTTTTCGAGGTCTTTTAATATTTTTTTGGGATTTTATAAAATAGACAGTGAAGAAAAAGCATGTTACTATACCAAACTCAAAATCCAAAAATATGGCGTGCAAGGATACACTGACAGGAGCATATGTCCATTTTTTCAAGGTTTTTCAAGTTAATATGGAGCAGAAAATAAATAGACAAAGCATTCCAAAAATAAATGGCCTAGCAGGGGTGTTTTTGCAAATAAAATAATTGACAGAGGGATACATGCAAAAATCACAATAAAAATGGATGTTAACTTTTATTTTCAGGTCTATTTTACAAATACAAAAACACGGCGAGGTTTAAGTGCAATTTTCACGCGCCTCACGTAGTTGCTGCACGTGAGGCGCGGAGGGACTAAAACGCAAATATAAAAGCATCAGGGGGCCTTCAGCAAATTATACAACTTATTTACAACTTAACCTTTTATTTTTGGTATTACACTATAAATACAAAAAGCGGGGAGATTAAGTATGAAATTTGCCCCCTAAAGGCGCTTCATCCTGCGGCGCTGGATGCGCCACTTATCCACGTGTCGCCCATAGGACGGTGGATGCCGGTTTGTCGATGAAGGGCTTGGATTAGAAGCTCCTGGCTGATCTGACGGTGGACGCGTGTCTTCATCGAATGGTCGTCGTTCAATCTGGCCTCGCCTCCCGATCCAACGGTGCTGGAGGTGACTGGAAGAACGGGGAAGAAGCTCGCCCCCGGCGAGCTTCGATCGAGCAGCTCGGGCTCCTCCGGGCACCTCCCGCGCATCTGAAGTACTCTGGACGTAGCCGGGAAGCTTCCGCATCGACTGATGGGTCTCTCATGGCTCCTGGAGGTCCGAGTCGTTCGGATAAGGTCGGTGAAGAAGAGGACCCCCAAGAACCTCTTCCTGGATCGATTCGAGCCCAGATGGGCTCTATCCTTCGTGGTACCTGCATAGGAAGAACCGGGGGCGAGAGAGCTACCTCCTCGACCCGGGGTTTTGAAGCTAGGCAGCAAGATGGAGTGAGGCGGAGGGGCTCCGGCGAACGGCGGAGGTGGAGCCCCGATTCGCCAAGACGGGTGGTCCTGGGTTGGTCAAAGGTGATGGAACGATGGAGAAAGCGATGGGGATCGAGATGGGGTGCTCAGGGCGGTCGGAAACGATCTGGTCTACGGTGAAGAAGTCGCCGGAGCGGAGCTTCGGCGAACTTCGAATTTGGATTTTTACGCTAAGGGAATTAACTGAAACCTAATCTAATAACTGGAATGGAAAGCTAGCATTAAAAACTAACTAAAAAACATAAAAAGGGACATCTCTTATACCTGGGGGCCTCCAGGGAGCAGGGCGGACGCCGGAGCTCCGCCGTGACAAAACTCTCCTTCCTCCGGCCGATTCGAGACGCCAACACACCCCCTGTCATGAGGAATGTCCTAGGACTGGAATCAAGGCTTAAGGTTGGATTAAAAGTGGCCAAATTCGAGGAAGGAGGCGGAGCTACTTATTTATAGACAATGGCAAGGAGCCTTATTGACCGGCGATTATTACATGATCCAAAGAGTATCAGATTGATCCAAAGAATCGGCGGGCTTTAGGGATGATTAGAGAGCAATTCTTGTGAAGGAAGCATCTTCGATTGATGGATGGTGTGCCCGGGAAAAATGGGTCGACGGATGCCGGTTCGTCGATGAAGGGCTTGGATTAGAAGCTCCTGGCTGATCTGATGGTGGACGCGTGTCTTCATCGAACGATCGTCGTTCAATCTGGGCCTCGCCTCCCGATCCAACGGTGCTGGAGGTGACTGGAAGAACGGGGAAGAAGCTCGCCCCCGGCGAGCTTCGATCGAGCAGCTCGGGCTCCTCCGGGCACCTCCCGCGCATCTGAAGTACTCTGGACGTAGCTGGGAAGCTTCCGCGTCGACTGATGGGTCTCTCATGGCTCCTGGAGGTCCGAGTCGTTCGGACAAGGTCGGTGAAGAAGAGGACCCCCAGTAACCTCTTCCTGGATCGATTCCAGCCCAGATGGGCTCTATCCTTCGTGGTACCTGCATAGGAAGTACCGGGGGCGAGAGAGCTACCTCCTCGACCCGGGGTTTTGAAGCTAGGCAGCAAGATGGAGTGAGGCAGAGGGGCTCCGGCGAACGGCGGAGGTGGAGCCCCGATTCGCCAAGACTGGTGGTCCTGGGTTGGTCAAAGGTGATGGAACGATGGAGAAAGCGATGGGGATCGAGATGGGGTGCTCAGGGCGGTCGGAAACGGTCTGATCTACGGTGAAGAAGTCGCCGGAGCGGAGCTCCGACGAACTTCGAATTTGGATTTTTACGCTAAGGGAATTAACTGAAACCTAATCTAATAACTAGAATGGAAAGCTAGCATTAAAAACTAACTAAAAAGCATAAAAAGGGACAACTCTTATACCTTGGGGCCTCCAGGGAGCAGGGCGGACGCCGGAGCTCCGTCGCGACAAAACTCTCCTTCCTCCGGCCGATTCAAGACGCCAGCACACCCCCTGTCACAAGGAATGTCCTAGGACGGAAATCGAGGCTTAAGGTTGGATTAAAGTGGCCAAATTCGAGGAAGGAGGCAGAGCTACTTATTTATAGACAATGGCAAGGAGCCTTATTGACCGGTGATTATTACATGATCCAAAGAGTATCGGATTGATCCAAAGAATCGGCGGGCTTTAGGGATGATTAGAGAGCAATTCTTGTGAAGGAAGCATCTTCGATTGATGGATGGTGTGCCCGGGAAAAATGGGAGAAGACGGGCGAAGAGACAGGATGCATCACATCGGGCGGCTGGGGGAGCAGTTGACCGAGCGGTCAACTGTTGACGGCCGGTGATTGGTCCAAGTCATCCGCTAGAAGACAAAACAGGGAATTTGAGTTGAAATTGATTTATTTACAATAGTAAATGATTTATTAGGATTTTCTTAAAATATAAAAAATGTGTATTTTTTCATATAGTATTTATTTGTGATTTTTATTGAATTTTTCGAAGTGTTTTATTATGGTTTTAATTTAATAATGTGTATATGTATGTATTTACATGTATTTTTGTGTATTTTATTTGTTTATTTTCCTTTATTATTTTATTGGCTTATTTATAATTTTATAATTTATTTTTGTGAGTAGCAAGATATTTTTATTTAATTTTTAGGAGTTTATTTACATTTTAAATAAATAGGTATATGCTTATGTACGTATACTTATAGGTATTTTACCTATATATATTATATACATTTTATTTATTTAATGAATTTTACTTGTTTTTATTTTGAATTTGTATTTTTAATGAGTTATATATAATATATACATTATTATAAAAATAGGGATGAATAAAGAATAAAAGAATTAAATTCCCTTTTATTTATATACATATAGGTAGCATAGGTCTTTTGTCTATGTATTACATAGACTTATTTTATTTTATCAATTATTTTTGGTTTTACTCTAATGTCAATATGTACATGAATTATATACATTATCTACAAAATTCTAAAAATATAAATTTGTAGAAATAATAGGTATTGAATAAACTGAATATTTTAATCATGTATTATGTACAAGGAGGGCCAAAAACCTAACTTCCACATATGGACTCCAAAAATTATGAAATCAATTTAATAAAATAGTTCTTGGAATGCTACATACAATTAAAGTTGAGTTTAGGTGATTTGGAGTTTTTATTTGCAAGATATGAGTCTGTGAAGTTGAGATTTTGGCTTTTTATTTCGTGTATAACATGTACACTGAGTATTATTTTTACACAAACTCAATTTTGTATTTCTATTTACATTATTATCTACAACTTTCATGAACAAAGTTTCTTTATTTGATGAATGAATAATTATATACAAAATAGGTGTCAAAAATGCATAAATAAATGTATGAATAAATGAGGTATTTATTGTACACTGGCCCTTATCTCCCCCTACTATATTCCTTGTCGACCAATACCATACTGGCCTTGGTCTCGGGGTTAGGGTCATAATATTTTTGCAATATTTTATTCCTTTTTTTCTTTTCTTCCTTTTATTCTATAATTTTGGCAATAAAAACCTTATTCTATGTACATTTATTATAGTGAATCACGAATGCTATTATATACAAATTAATGCTATTTACATGCATTTGCTGGGGTTTTTGAGGCCAAGATGATAGAATAAAGGTGATGAAATGGAGATTCATCACCCCCTATACTTGCCTTTGCTAGTCCCTAGCAAACACTTATGCAATAAGTACAAAAAGAATGAAGAAAAGAAAAAGGAAAATTAAAGAAGGATAGAGTGAATAAGGGTGCTTTCAGTGCAATGCATGTCTTTACAAAATCAGAATTTGGAGCTCCTGTTAGACCTTGAGTGTAGATGTGTGTGGAACCTAGTTAGGAACCAGCTCTAAAACACAACAGCCTTCGAGAGTCACAGAACTTGGTTCAAATCACCTTAATAGCCAGGTCAGAACTAGCCTACGTCATACACAAACCCTTATGACTATGAAGCTGACTTGTACAGTGTAAGTGATAGTGGCTCTCCCCAACTGAAATGTCAAAGGGACTGACTTCTCCAGTATTACAACCCAATGATTCCCCAATCCAGCCCTCTGCCGTCTAGGAGCGGGGTATTCCCTTCTAAGTTCAAGTGCAACCGGCTCGAGAAGAGGGGGAATAAGAAGTATAGAATTTTGGGAGCTCAACCAGTGTAGCTGAGTCTCCCGGTGCAAGCTTCATGAGATGTAACATGGATACCATAAGCTTTTGCTTTATTGGACTATATACACTCCGGTGGGGTTATTAAATTTTCAATCCGACCCACCACTTTTTTGGAGTTCTTTTTGCATTTTTTTTCAAGTGCATCTGTACAACATATCTACATGGTGCAGCATATATACAAGAAATTTTCCTCTTGAGCCAGTAGACTATCCCTCTTTTGAAGCTTTATTGCAACCCACACTCTCCCGTCATTCGACTTCATTGAAACTGGACCAGGTTGGGGTGCACTTCCCTCCCTAGACGAGGACGAATGTTTCCACCCGTGTGCGTCTCAGACTGGCAAATCCAACCCCCTCACCACTCCAACTGAGTTGAGCCAAGTGAAAGGTGCAAGTGTCCAAGTTAGGTCACGACCGACAAGAGTCATGCGTGTGTTTCGAAAAGTTCTAGTTAGTCCACTGAGGTGACTTGAACCCAGCCCTGATTTCTCAAAGAATTAAGTCTGAATAGACCTGAAGTACCTTAAACATAGTTCCCATAAGGTTCCAGTGCAGTTAGGTGCAGTAAGGTCCAACCAAGCTCCAATTTGAGACTTTATTAGACTGATTCAATCATCAAGCTCACTCAAAAAGAATATGAATGGTATGCTCATGCTATGCACAATGAATGATGAAAATTTTCACAGAGAATTTAAAAAGAATCAAAGAATATTTTTACACAAAGAAATTTTTGTAAATAAAAACTTGACATATACAAAAAGGTACATATAATTATTTACACGGGCGTACTTCTTTATTTACAGAGTATATGAGTTTATAAAGACATTACAGGTTTGAATTGAGTAGTTTATTTAGTATTGTACAGAAAGAATTGTATGTGTCTTATTTATGATTTACAAATATTTGTAATGGTGCTCTTATTCTTCAGATCTAGTTTTGCAGACTATAGTACACGATAATTTTTGCAATCATTTACACACGTTTGGAAACTATTTTTGCAAAGATCTTTCACACTATATATACATTTTTCTCAATAATTTTGACAGACATTTTCCAAAATATTTGCACATAGGTTTTTCCAATCATTTCTTTCACACAAAGAAAAATTTTGCAATCCAAACAGTTTCACACAGGTTGAAATCATTTCACATCAAATTTTTCAAAACTGGTCACACTATTTTTCAAATCATACTTTACAGGTATCTCACCTGATTTATTAATCAGAATATACAAAAGAAGAAAACTGTATTTGATGTATAATAAGGTTTTGGCTCTTATAAGCTTTATTTGGGATTATGCTTATTTTTGTATAAGAGATTTTTGTGCAGACTCCTCAGACCTAGTTCGAGAATCCTTTTCAAAAGAATTTTGAGAACTCTAGTCCAAAATAATTTTGCAAATATGTACACGTCTTTGAAAATACTTTTACCAAGGTTTTACATAGCATAGATAAGTTTTTCAAAACAATTTTGACAATCAACTTTTTACAATCATTTGCACACTGATTTGCACACATTTTGATTTCACGCAAAGAAAATAAATTTTACACGTAAAACTGATTTTTCAAAGGTTGAATACTTGTACACACTATTTTCAAACAGTTTTCACAAGGTTTTTCACAAAACATTTTTCTAACTTAATAATCAGTATAAGTACAAAGAGCTTGAGGAGCTCACAATCATCTTTTATTATTATAAGATTACTTATTGCTCTTTAGATTGAATTGGTGTTTTATTTTTCAGTATGAGTTATGGCTTATAGTATATACATGGTATATACGACCCCCTATACTTAGCTTGAGCTATGTCCTCATAGATCGAAAGGAGAAGCAAAGACATAACTCGTACTGAGTATAGACAGATCTAAAGAATAAATATGAATGGAATGAATGAATGAGAAGTTGACCGCCCCCCATATACTTAGGATCAAATAATCCTAAGTATAGCAGACTGTACACAAAGCAGGGAGGGTCAAGGGTGGGAATACACAGATCGTGCTCAGATTGTCTCCCCCTATACTTAGGGTAAGATACTCCTAAGTATAGACAAGAAGAGGAGACAATGGAGAGGATCGGAATGAACTGAAGACTCAGGGTGCACATCCCCCCTATACTTAGGACAAAGTACGTCCTAAGTATAGAAAACTGTCTACAAGGGAGGCACCTGTTTGATACACAAAGAAGACAGAAAAGGAAAAGAAGAAGAAAATCAAATAAACAGTGGTTGGAGTACATCGTCTAAATCTGTTGACGCTGCAGCAGTTGTGGAAGTGTCATCATGTTGTACGAGCTGGATTGAGTCAACAACGGCCAGGAATGCATCTGGTTCTAAGTAAGGCTTCAGGAGTTGGCTGTTGACGACGAAGGGCTGTGCGTCAGGGGACAATTCTGATATGGCAATGCTTCCATTGTCACGCACTTCACAAACTCGAAATGGCCCTGTCCACTTACTCTTTAATTTACCTGGGAATATCTGCAACTTTGCATCAAATAACCACACTTTCTGTCCAACGTCAAAGGTCTTTTGTCTGATGTGTCGGTCGTGCCAGCGTTTCACCTTCTCCTTGTACATCAAGGTGTTATCGTATGCATAGTCTCGGAATTCCAAGAGCCTGTTTAGATCATCTTTTCTCTTCTGACCACTTTTGCGTGAGTCCAAATTACAACTGTTGATAGCCCACAAAGACTTGTGAATTAATTCCACGGGCAGATGGCATGGTTTTCCATATACAAGACGATAGGGCGACATGCCCAAGGGGGACTTGTAGGCGGTTCGGTAAGCCCATAGGACCGAGTCCAAGAGTTGAGACCAGTCCTTTCTGTTTGGCCTAACAAGTTTCTGCAGGATAGTCTTGATTTCTCTGTTTGATAACTTCGCCATGCCATTGGTCTGAGGATGATAAGGAGATGCGACACGATGGTCGATGCCGTACTCCTTTGTTAACTTCTTGACCTCTTTTTTAATGAAGTGGCTACCCCCGTTTGATATGAGAATCTTTGGTATCCCGAACCGCGAGATGATGTTTTTCTTCAGAAACTGGCATACTATTCGGCTGTCGGCGGCTCGAGCGGGGATAGCTTCAACCCAACGACTCACGTAATCGACGGCGAGAAGGATGTGCTCAAATCCTTGACTGTTAGGGAAAGGTCCCATGAAGTCAATGCCACATGCATCAAAAACGTCTGCTATCTGAATGATTTTCAGGAGCATTGAATCTTTGGCAGTGAGTGTATCTTTCATTCTCTGACAGTGAGTGCATCGTTTAACAAATTCAGCTGCATCCTTGAATAAAGTGGGCCACCAGAAGCCACACTGAAGTACTTTGGCTGCCGTCCGATCTCCAGAGTGGTGTCCACCAGATTCGAGCGAGTGACAATGCTCGAGGACACTTGATTGCTTCGTCTGAGGGATGCACCTGCGCCAAATACAATCTGCTCCTTCTCTGAATAAAAGAGGATCTTCCCATTGGTAGAAGCGGATGGTCGACATGAATTTGTTCTTTTGGTTCTTCGTCCAATTCGAAGGTATTACCCCAGAGGCGAGGTAATTGACTATATCAGCATACCAAGGAAGAGAGTCCACAACTAAGATGGCTTCGTCAGGGAAGGTTTCTGTGATAGGTGCATTGCTCAGAGGAGATTCATGCTGCTCTATTCTGGAGAGATGATTTGCTACCACATTCTGAACTCCAGGCTTGTCCTTTATTTCCAAATCAAATTCCTGGAGGAGAAGGATCCAACAAATCAGTCTTGGCTTGGCATCCTTCTTCTGCTGTAAGTACCGGATAGCAGAGTGGTCTGTAAAGATGGTGACTTTTGATCCCAACAAATAGGATCTGAACTTCTCTAAGGCGAAAACCACAGCCAGCAGTTCTTTCTCTGTCACTTATAATTTCTCTGTGCTTCGTCTAATGTTCTGCTGGCATAGTGAATGGCGTAGGGCGCTCTGTCTTTTCTCTACCCAAGGACAGCTCTGACTACAAAGTCTGACGCATCGGTCATTATCTCAAAAGGAAGAGTCCAGTCGGGCGACTGTAAGATTGGAGCCTGGGTGATAAGCTCCTTCAGCTGATTGAAAGCAAGGAGAACCGGCTGATCAACAGTGAACTCAGTCTCCTTGCACAAGAGTTCTGTCAGAGGTCGGGTAATGCGGCTGAAATCCTTGATGAATCGCCTGTAGAATCCCACATGCCCTAAGAATGACCTCACATTCTTCACGGTCTGAGGTGGCTGAAGATTTGAAATGACATCCACCTTTGTCGGGTCGACTTCCATGCCACGTTTGGAAACGACAAGGCCCAGGACAATACCTTCTGTGACCATAAAGTGGCTCTTTTCCCATGAAAGTACTAGATTGACTTCTCGGCACTTCTGAAGCACCCTGTCTAGGTGTTCAAGACAGGAATCAAAACTGTTACCATAGACGGAGAAATCGTCCATGAACACCTCGAGAAAACTGCCTACCATCTTGGCGAAGACTGCTAACATGCATCTTTGGAAGGTTACAGGTGCATTGCACAAACCAAAGGGCATTCTCTTGAAGGCATAGGTGCCGAACGGACAAGTGAAGGTAGTCTTCTCTTGGTCTTCAGGGGTAATCGCCACTTGGTTGTACCCGGAGTACCCATCCAGAAAGCAAAAGAACTCCTTGCCTGCGAGCCTCTCCAAGACTTGATCAATGAACGACAAGGGAAAGTGGTCCTTCTTGGTTGCTGCATTAAGACGGCGGTAGTCAACACACACCCGCCAGGAGGTTGGTACCCGAGTAGAAATTTCCTCTCCTTTATCATTTGTAACCACGGTAAGCCCGGATTTCTTTGGAACTACATGCAGTGGGCTTACCCATTTTGAGTCGGAGATGGGATAAATGAAGCCTGCATCACACCATTTTGTGATTTCTTTCATGACTACGTCCCGAAAGGTTAGGGTTCAACCTTCTTTGAAATTCGCGGGACGGCTTGGCATCTTCTTCCAAATAGATGTGGTGTGAACACAAGGCTGGATTTATCCCTCGGAGGTCTGATACGCTCAAACCAAGTGCCTTGCGGTTCTTTTCTAGAACCTCGAGAAGTCGAGATTCCTGATCCGGATTCAGCCTGCTGCTGATGATGACCGGATACATTTGTTCTTCACCCGCAAGGAAAGCATACTTCAGGCCTGCCCGAAGTGGCTTGAGTTTTGGTTTTGATCTGTCCCCTTTATCTGTCACTTCAGATACCATGCTAGTGGTGGGATGTATTTGTTTGAGATATTTACCATCCTCATAACCCTGTTGAGATCCCGGTGATGCACCGAACGGTTCTGCGCTAAGCTGATCATGTTCAATCTGGAATGACTGCTCAAGTAGATGCGCCTGCTTCTGAGAATCTGTCTCCCAAGAATCGTCGGAGCTTAAGGTGACTGCGCCTTCCAAGTCCTCCTAAGGAGTGAGGATTTCTTGGGTCCATGGACCGTCCAATGATAAGGCTGAGTATTTGATCTCCGCAATAAAATCACAGTCTGCTTCCGATACTGCCTGGCTCTCATCAGTTGCGGCATTCGGCTCTCTGTTCATGTTCATCGTGATCCGCTGGGTGTTCGAGCTGAAAGTGATCTTCCCAGACCCGTAATCAACTACGACACCTAAAGTACGAAGGAATGGTCTGTCAAGGATGATAGGGGTCTGGAGCAGGGATGCAGGCGAGTCCATATCAAGGACTACAAAGTCAGCTGGGAATTTCATTTCCTGCACCTTAACTACGACGTCTTCCAAAAGACCTCGGGGCCGCTTGACGGATCGGTCAGCGAACTAAAGGATCATGCGTGTCTGCTTGAGCGGTCCCAGCCCGAATTCTTGCATTATGGACTAGGGCAGAAGGTTGATGGAAGTTCCACTATCCAAGAGAGTGCGCTCGAAGACCTGGTCAAAGATCTCACAACTGATCAGAGGTGCTCCTGTATCCTGTTTCTTCTGGGGGAGATTGCTGATAGCTGCTACCGTGGCCAAGGTGAGGACATGCCTCTCTACTTGCTGGCGTCTGTTTTCTTGCGCTGGGCGACGCCTGTTAATACATGCCTCTTTCAGTCCTTTCTTTACGGCTGGCATGTATTACACGGCCTTTAACAAGGGAATCTCAACAGTCAAATTATCCAAGATATCCACAACACCTGGATCAGACAATGCCTTTTTCGTTTTGCAATTTTTTTGGATTTTTGTATTGCACAAGGAAAAGGAATATTTACACCACTGGCAGAAAAATGAGAGTTCTTATTTACATCAAAATCATCGCCCACAGAATGTTGTACATCCGAACTACAAAAAGGAGTACAAGCTGGATCTAGGCATGCTGGTGGTGTTGGGCGATCAAAAAGAGTAGCGTCTGCTCCATCGGCTGGCGAGGGATCGACTGCTGTTGGCGGCTCCTCCAATGCTGGCGCGGCTGCACTTCTGCTACAAGCTTCTTTTTGTTGATTTTGTTTTTGCTGATTTTTTTGTATTTTCTTCTGAGGTTGCTGATGACATGGCACGACGGCTGGACTGGCTTCTCCTTCTTCTTCCTCCTCACCCGCCCCTGGAGCTGACACGGCTGATGCGGAAGATGACGATCCACCTGTTTCTTTATTCACCCCAATCTTTGTAGCAGGCGCAGGCAAGGCCCTACCGCTCCTGAGAGTAACGGCATTAGAATAGATAGTAATATCATTTTCTGACACGGACAAGACATTACTTTCTACCTGCTCTTTTTTCTTGAAATTATTGGGGTTGGCTTCGACGTGAGCAGGAATGGTAGTTCGGGTGGCGGTCAGGCCATCAAGCCGCTTGGTCATCTCCGCTAGCCCTTTGACAAGCTGGGCTAGACAATCCATGGTGGGGTTCACTAGAGGTGCCTCGGTGGTGTCAGCGTGCAGACCACGCTGTTGTTGCATCTGATGGTGCTGAGGTTGTTGTTGGTGGTGCTGAGGTGGGGCAGGAAGTTGAAGTTGCTGATAAGAAGGAGGAGGATACTGCTGGTATTGCTGAGGCGGGGCATTCGCATACTGGTGAAATGGCTGTGGATGACGGTACTACGGCTGTTGCTGGTGTGGAAAATTCTGCCTCCACTGGTTGGCATACTGAGAAGGCTGATGATACTGCTGATGAGGCTGAGAGGACTGCCCAAAGCGACCACCCTGAGGTTGGTGGTATTGCCGGTTGGCAAATGACTGACCCTGGGGTTGTCCCGTAGGACGGGTCGGCTGTGCTTCATGAGTCAAAACCCCGTTCACTTCCTGGACCAGGGGTGGTGGTGGGAATACTGAATCAGATCCTGAGATAAACTCTGGTTGATACACAACCATCTGCTGTTGCGGCTGGCTCTGATCGGGTGCCTGCACGTAGTACACGTGCTGGACTGCCGGTGGTTGCTGGCTCGGCTGAGGCTGATGTAGCGGTGGTTGTTCGTCTTTCCTCTCAGCTGGAGCTTCAAGTGGTGCTGCCGACTGAACAGAATTGATGGTACCTACCAGCAGTTCCAACTGCTTGGTGATGTGATCCAGCTTGTCCAAATTCTGAGTCCTCTTCTCGATCACAGCGAGTTTTTCGAGATCCTGTGATCGTTTCTCGATGATGTCAACTTTAGAGAGATGGCCCCCGATGATGCTGAGGTTGGAGCTCTCATCTCTCTCTGTTTCCTTGGACGCTGCCATGTGCACTTGTTTTTGAAGGATCTGGGGCTGCTTCTGATATGTCTTGGATGAAGAGAGGGCGGCCTCTCCCTCGACCATTTCTTCAAATATCTGCCAGACTACGTCTTCATCCTTATTGAAGTGTGAGCCCCCACATGCTGCGTCTACGAGCCTTTGGCTTTCAATGTTCAGTCCCCCAAAGAAATGCTGGACCAAGCTGGTCTTCGGAATATCATAATGGGGACACTTCTCCTGCAGGTCAGTGAATCTCTCCCATGCTTCTTGTATCGACTCATGGGGTCCTTGGGAGAAATTACTGATACAGGCTCACATCTGGTTGAGCCGACCTAGAGGGTAATATTTGTGCATAAAGGCGGACTTCAGCTCCTCCCAGGTCGTTACAACCTTCCCTAGATGATTGACCCAATAAAGGGCCTTGTCCTGTAGGCTGAAAGGGAAAGCCATCATCTTGACAATGTCCAGAGGGACATTGGGATAGTGGGTAGTACGACAAATGCGGGAGAATTGCTGCAGGTGAATGTACGACTCCTCGCTGGTGTTTCCATGGAATGCAGGGAGGAGAGCAATGAATTGGGGCTTCAGCTCAAAGTGAGAGTGTACCGGGGGAATGATAATCCACTCGGTCATCTGGCTGTCTCCCGGATTGTATGTTTCTTTAAGTGTCGGCTTTGGTAGTGGTGGAAATTCTAGATCATCATCATCTGCACCACCACCTCCACCTCCTCCTCCCCTACCTCCTCTGCCTCTGCCTCCTCCTCCATCATCTCGGTTCATCACATCATTCAACATGTCCTGGAAGGCTGTCTGTGTGAGGGCTTGCTCGGTCAGCTGCTGCTGGATGGCATGGATAGATGCCAGTAACTGTGCATTGACTTGATTCTGATCTGGCACCTGTCCCTCTAGTTGGGGTGGCTGCTGACCCTTGCCCTTTCCTTCTGGAGCCATGTCAGGGTCTGAGTCGGACGAGATGAACTCCGGCGTAGTCTCCAGGGCTCGCACTGTCTTCTATCTGCATAATGAGATAGTCCTGATCAGACTGCTTGCAATTAATGTTCAGCTGCCGAGATGAAGCTGGAATTCAGGTCAACCCCAGCATGTTGTGAATGGAAAAGGATATAAACTGTAATCGACTTCCATTCACAACGGTGAAAGTGGGACAAAAGTGATCCCAGTTTATTGGATGGCCAAGAGAAAGGTAGAAAACGAGGAGTCTTGAGATCGATCTGCAAAGTCCGGATCGGGTTCTCGGGAATCGCCTCGAACTTATTGGCGGAGTTGAGTTCATGGAATCGAAGTGGGTGTCGGCATGGTCCCGATGGAAACCATCCATGGATCAACTTTGCTACCCTATAGGAGAGAGAGTACTGCCGGAAGGGTATCCCGTACTTGTCCTCCTCCTGTGTAACATGTAGTCTGTACTTTTTGGAGTCCTTGTAACCCTTCCTGGATCCCTACTCAGCCAAAGAAATAGAGAGAGGAAGCCGATAGGCGAAACCGCTACTTCGGTCCTCGCTCGCAACGGAATCACCCGTGAGCGTATAAGAACCTACTCGGACATAGGACAATGAGACAGACACCCCCGTGAAGGCATGGCCTATGCTCGATACTTCGGACAGGATCGATGTTCTACACAACAGAGAGTCATCATTGGTGACCAAGCCCTACTTGCCTACGTACGATAGAAGCGCCATTACTTCGGAAATCCAGGCGATACACAAGGCAGTTGCAGACTAGGCTTTTGGCTCTAATCCTTAGGGGGTCGCACTCGCTCAAGGGAGTAGGGTTTTGGTCCCCCTCCAAGGTACCTGAAAACAATGAGGGCTTTATGAACCCGGTACAATGATAGTCCATTACAGATTTTAATTAAGGTCAAAGTTTATTTAGCAGTCCCCTGGTTTTAATTTTTTTGGGTTTTCGCTTTTTTTGAGTCTGTTTCATACCAGCGCCTAATGTTTTTATAGATTTTCATTTAAGTCCTAGATGCTCAAAATCAGAGGGAGATAGCGGAAAAGAAGTGCAAGTTGGTTCTATGATGGAAATCTCACCATTGAACCGAATGATGCATGCTGAGTTAGAAGACTTACAGTGCATCCCAACTCTCTCCATGTGGTATGCAAAACAGAATTTTTAAGCCTATCTACATGGCGGTGTGCATTCAACAAAATCACCCTAAACAATAGCTGCTATTAGCGTGAAGAACCACAAGCTGGTCACTTATCTTTAACCTAAGGGTCCGGTCTTGGCTTACCCCTCCTCTTCTCGACACACTCGAGTTCAGGAGTAGCGCTTGATGGGGTTCGCTCACGGCACATGGGTTAAGAGATAAATGACCGAGCTGTTTAAGTTTGACTAGATCCATACGAAGTAGACTATAGGAACATGCATTCTTAATAATGTTTGGACCTAGCTACCGAGTCAAGCGACCTATATCTAGGGGCTCCAAGCACACAAAACAAAGTAAAATAAAGGCGGAAAGCACAAAACAGCGGAAAACAAAGAAAAGAAGGCGGTAGAAATCACGGAAAATAGCGATGAGGCCCCCAGGTGAACAGACACCCGGGCACTGGATCTCATTGTGAAGAGTAGAGTCCTGTTAATTATTACATGCCAAAATTGTCTCTCTCTCACCATAAATTACAAAAATAATCCTAAGTGTTCTGAACCTATCTAATCCCCATCTCCTTGCTTCCTTGATGCTCTCTCCAAGTGGTCATGAGGTGAAGACCACCCTCCTCCAAGCTCGGCTGCCTTGGCCTCCTAAGAAGCCATCCTTGCGTGGCGGGCCCTCGCTTCAAAGTCACAAAAAGATTGCATTAGTATAGCTCAACCAATCAAAATAGAGCAGATATAAAATAATCACAATAAATGAATCAATCAATAGAGCATGGTGATTAATGATAATAAGAATAGCTGCTCACAAAATCAATGATGAATCAAAAATGTACACAAGAATGACAAAATAAATTAGGCTATGCTCATTGCTCCCCGACAACGGTGCCATCTGATAACGAGGATTTTCCACGAGGGTCACCATGAATAATATAAATAAGTTGTCGCCGAGGCGACCGCTCGCAGAATACCCAAGTTATACAGCAATTAACCCACAATGAAAGAATGTATCAATCAAGCTCAAAAAGAAATGTGAATCAATCTTTTATTACTCTACCATAAAATGTATAGGGAACAAGCATGTAGAGGTCGAACCGCAGAGAGCAATACAAAAATGCATAAGCCTATATGTACCCTAGAGTCATCCATGTGTGAAGCCTATTTTTGTGGGTTTTTTTGAATTATATATATATATATATTTTTAATTTTTAATTTTGTGTTTTGATTTGTGATTTTCTGATTTTTATATTTTATATTTTATATTTTTTTTCTATTTTCTTTTTCAATATGGGAAAATAAAGACAATGTAATACAAGACAAGATGAAGTATTTATAAAATTGTGCAAAAATAGCCAAAAAGTCAGCAATAAAATGTTTTTGATATTTTTAGGATTTTTTACTGTTTTTGTGATTTTTGGGTATTTTTCTAGCTGTTTTTGGTATTTTTAACTACTGAAATAAAGGAAAACAGTGGAAAAGCTACTGGCTGGAGATAAAATTAGGAATTTAAAAATAGCAAACAGCCTCAAAATTCCTCCACACTATTTTTCTAATAAAGCTAATAAAATATAGCAGAAATAGGAACCGAGTTCATATTTTTCTGATTTTTCTTTGATTTTAGATATTTTTTTGAAGTTTTTGTGTATTTTTGAATTTTTAAGGTTTTCCTTTTGAGATTTTTATGGATTTTTTATACTGACACTGAAATAGGAACTAATACACACTAGGGATTTTTTTGGAATTTTTCGAGGTCTTTTAATATTTTTTTGGGATTTTATAAAA
This sequence comes from Ottelia alismoides, assembly GCA_037367405.1. Taxonomy (NCBI): domain Eukaryota; kingdom Viridiplantae; phylum Streptophyta; class Magnoliopsida; order Alismatales; family Hydrocharitaceae; genus Ottelia; species Ottelia alismoides. Next base: position 336,278 of record JAZKJV010006932.1, read on the forward strand.
TAGACAGTGAAGAAAAAGCATGTTTTTGATTTTTAATAAATGCAAAACTATACCAAACTCAAAATCGAAAAATATGGCGTGCAAGGATACACTGACAGGAGCATATATCCATTTTTGCAAGGTTTTTCAAGTTAATATGGAGCACAAAATAAATAGACAAAGCATTCCAAAAATAAATGGCCTGGCAGGGGTGTTTTTGCAAATAAAATAATTGACAGGGGGATACATGCAAAAATCACAATAAAAATGAACGTTAACTTTTATTTTCAGGTCCATTTTACAAATACAAAAACACGGCGAGGTTTAAGTGCAATTTTCACGTGCCTCACGTGGTTGCTGCACGTGAGGCGCGGAGGGACTAAAACGCAAATATAAAAACATCAGGGGGCCTTCAGCAAATTATACAACTTATTTACAACTTAACCTTTTATTTTTGGTATTATACTATAAATACAAAAAGCGGGGAGATTAGGTATGAAATTTACCCCCTAAAGGCGCTTCATCCTGCGGCGCTGGATGCGCCACTTATCCACGTGTCGCCCATCGGACGACGGATGCCGGTTCGTCGATGAAGGGCTTGGATTAGAAGCTCCTGGCTGATCTGATGGTGGACGCGTGTCTTCATCGAACGGTCGTCGTTCAATCTGGGCCTCGCCTCCCGATCCAACGGTGCTGGAGGTGACTGGAAGAACGGGGAAGAAGCTCGCCCCCGGCGAGCTTCGATCGAGCAGCTCGGGCTCCTCCGGGCACCTCCTGCGCATCTGAAGTACTCTGGACGTAGCTGGGAAGCTTCCGCGTCGACTGATGGGTCTCTCATGGCTCCTGGAGGTCCGAGTCGTTCGGACAAGGTCGGTGAAGAAGAGGACCCCCAGTAACCTCTTCCTGGATCGATTCCAGCCCAAATGGGCTCTATCCTTCGTGGTACCTGCATAGGAAGTACCGGGGGCGAGAGAGCTACCTCCTCGACCCGGGGTTTTGAAGCTAGGCAGCAAGATGGAGTGAGGCGGAGGGGCTCCGGCGAACGGCGGAGGTGGAGCCCCGATTCGCCAAGACCGGTGGTCCTGGGTTGGTCAAAGGTGATGGAACGATGGAGAAAGCGATGGGGATCGAGATGGGGTGCTCAGGGCGGTCGGAAACGGTCTGATCTACGGTGAAGAAGTCGTCGGAGCGGAGCTCCGACGAACTTCGAATTTGGATTTTTACGCTAAGGGAATTAACTGAAACCTAATCTAATAACTAGAATGGAAAGCTAGCATTAAAAACTAACTAAAAAGCATAAAAAGGGACAACTCTTATACCTTGGGGCCTCCAGGGAGCAGGGCGGACGCCGGAGCTCCGTCGCGACAAAACTCTCCTTCCTCCGGCCGATTCAAGATGCCAGCACACCCCCTGTCACGAGGAATATCCTAGGACGGAAATCGAGGCTTAAGGTTGGATTAAAGTGGCCAAATTCGAGGAAGGAGGCGGAGCTACTTATTTATAGACAATGGCAAGGAGCCTTATTGACCGGCGATTATTACATGATCCAAAGAGTATCAGATTGATCCAAAGAATCGGCAGGCTTTAGGGATGATTAGAGAGCAATTCTTGTGAAGGAAGCATCTTCGATTGATGGATGGTGTGCCCGGGAAAAATGGGAGAAGACGGGCGAAGAGACAGGCTGCATCACATCGGGCGGCTGGGGGAGCAGTTGACCGAGCGGTCAACTGTTGACGGCCGGTGATTGGTCCAAGTCATCCGCTAGAAGACAAAACAGGGAATTTGAGTTGAAATTGATTTATTTACAATAGTAAATGATTTTATTAGGATTTTCTTAAAACATAAAAAATGTGTATTTTTCATATAGTATTTATTTGTGATTTTTATTGAATTTTTCGAAGTGTTTTAGTATGGTTTTAATTTAATAATGTGTATATGTATGTATTTACATGTATTTTTGTGTATTTTATTTGTTTATTTTCCTTTATTATTTTATTGGCTTATTTTATAATTTTATAATTTATTTTTGTGAGTAGCAAGGTATTTTTATTAATTTTTAGGAGTTTATTTACATTTTAAATAAATAGGTATATGCTTATGTAAGTATACTTATAGGTAATTTACCTATATATATTATATACATTTTATTTATTTAATGAATTTTACTTGTTTTTATTTTGAATTTGTATTTTTAATGAGTTGTATATAATATATACATTATTATAAAAATAGGGATGAATAAAGAATAAAAGAATTAAATTCCCTTTTATTTATATCCATATAGGTAGCAAAGGTCTTTTGTCTATGTATTGTAGGATATGGTTAGATCCTCAAGCGCATCACGGAAGCGTGATCGTCGTATCGAATACGACGAAGAACGACTAGTCGCACTAGTTGTTCTATGCAGCGGAAATTAAAAAAATTTTCATGTGACGAAACCACATGATCCAAGAACACTTCTCGGATCGTTTCGTCTAAACCACAACCAAGTATTAGGTTTACCTCTTGAAGCGTGGTTGCGATCAAGTCTCTAAACGAAGAGACCTCCTGTCTCAAGTCCGATCCGTCGGAGGAGACGCTTGCGAGCGCGGGGATGAACCGCGTGCTTCTCGCAATCCATGTTGATGATCCAAGCGGCGGATCTCCTGATCTCGACACACGAGATCCGATGTCTTCTTCACGAGCGGGGCGCACCGAAGGAGACGGAGATCCACGAGCAAACCATCGGGCAGCACAACGACTATGCCGCGGCGATGGAGAACCTCTCTAGGGCATCCATGGTGGATGGCCACATGAGAGAGATGGAGAGAGGACGTGTAGAGAGAATGAGAGTGAGAGAGATTTGTTGCCTCCACTTATGTGTCTAAAGAAGAGCAATGTGGTGCCTCTCCTTTTATAGGGTTTTGGGATCTATGGATCTCAATCCATGTGTCAACACAAATCCAATGGTCCACATTAATTTGTGTTTCTTTCAATGGTCATGATTTGTTGCTATAAACACAACAACAATTAATTTAATAAAAAATCAAATATACAATAAATATAATTTGATTTTATATCAAATTAATCTCCAATGGAGAAATAGGAAAGGAGGCAAGCCTCCTTCCATAAGGAGGGTGGACGGCCACCAATTCCCCATGGGAATTGTGGCCGTCCCCTCTCCTTTTTAGGAAGGGAGCTTCCTTTTCCTATTACATGAGATTATATTATCTCATGATTCTCTCCAATATTTGCAACAACTTTTGTTGCAAATTATTTCACAAAAATAAATCCAATTTATTTTGTGAACATTACAATCATGCCATTGGAAATTTGTGAATCACATTCACAACCCAAAACAAAATGTAAATTACTTTTTCAGTTTAATGTCCAATGTGAATCCAATTCACATTAACATTTAATTAACAAATGTAAATTACAAACATCTCTCTCTTATATATTATAAATCACATTTATAATATATTTGATTAATATGGATATTGCTATCCACATTATTCATATCCATGATGATTAAATCACATTTAATCATTTTGGATCTCTATTCTCTTGTGTCCAAATAATATGAATCATATTCATATTACTTACATCTTTGATAATCTAATTATCTAAGATAGCTCTCTTTATGAATCAAAATCATATTAATCATGATAATTAAATCACATTTAATTATCCATATTCTCAATGCTCGGATACATATATCAACAATAGAATTATCCATGAACTCTTTCAAGGATAATGCGCTTTCTCCGCAGATACTTGGAGATAAGGACAGGGCGATTGTATTGTTCCACGTATAGTGACATGGATATTGAGATCGTATCTCAAATCCAGATCGCGGGCCTCCCATAGATGCTTGATTAAATCAAGACCGTAAATCTAATCTTCTCATTGTATCTGAATCACATTCAGATCAATGTCCAATACTTGGACCAAGATCAGATCACTTCTCTACTGAGAGGAGTCACTAAAATCCAGACCCGTTTCATCACTCCCTAGGAATGGAAGCGTCATGGTTATACAATCGTTTATGATCACATCACCCTCAGGTATTCCCAATACCTGTACATCCTGCATACTGGAAGACTCAGACTAAACCCGAAGTATTCGATCAACTTTATACTGTCTACTTCATGGTTTTTATCAGTAAGTTTCTCATTTGATCATTGGGAGTCGGTATCGATCATATACTTTCCAAAAGTATATATCATACCTAGGTCTTGATCATATACTTTCCAAAAGTATATATCAGACCTACAAATTCAGTCAAGCTTCCAAAGCGAGACGACCGTGCGCACGGAATTTGATTCTTCCCAATATCTCATGAGTGAGCTCATGTCTTCCGGTTCAGTAACTGAACCTGTATGATCCCTTTGAGAGATCGTACTACTCATATGCCCTTATATGCACACCAGCGTGCCGGTGTATAGACCTTGATTAGGTCATCAACCTATTGGTCTGCCAAATGTACATACTTAGACATATAGCAACACATCTGTCTCCGGTCAGAGGATGCGTGCCTATATCATGACAGCATACGATATAGGACTTTGGTTATCTCAATCTCGTTAAGTCAACTCTTTGACCTAACTAATCTGACACCTCCGAATCTCTATTCCTATGCAGAGGACCTGCATCAAGAGGTCGGTCAGATATCAGCCTTCAGAGATAAGGATTGCCATCTCCTACTCAGGCTGGAGATCATCTCTTGATAATCATTTGACGGTGCTTGATGAGTCCTCAATCTAACTCTTTAGATATTCAACCAAGCACCAGCCTCTATGATTCAATAGCTGAATCAACAGCTGTATGATCATCAAGATGGCCATGGTACATAACCCTAATTGTACTAAGGGACCCATTATGCAAATTATGTATTCTTCATTTCAGATTAAGGAGTGAATTGCAATAACATTTATTGCATAATGGCTCGCCGTGGGCTCGCATTTCCAACAATCTCCCACTAGCCCAAAGAGCCATTAATGGGCTAATCATTTAAACCCACACTCATGTGACAATCATAGGCTATTTAGAAAATAGCTAGGTAAGCTGATTAGTCACTCTGTTCCCGCGAGACTATGCCAAGTCCTTTTACGGCACTTGCATATCCCCAGTAACAGTGCTCGCATCTAATGCGAACGTTGCATCTCATGCAACCAATACTCAATCTAGTTGGTTACATTGTCCCTGACATCATAACCAGTATCCCCATAATCCTTATTAGAATACCTTCATTCCTGGAGATCTCTATCTCCTAAGGTATCTAAAGTTTAGACCTTTATAGATCACTATCTACATGGTCTTAAACTTTTGAAGATAAGACTTTGAGATTACTATCTCAAAAATCTCCTCATCTATGAAGATTTTGTTATTACTGCAATCAAGTGTTTTATCTCTACAGTAGGATTAGTAACAATTTACAACTCCCACTGCATGACAGACATCTGGTATTTGTACACTCTAGCATACACTCATCTTCTCGTAACTAATGCACAAGTGCAAGTAGTTGTAGCATTTACTTCCTCAACTCTTTGAGGTGTTATCCCTTAAGATAGGTCAGTACCATATCTTAAGGGTTAGAAGCCTTTCTTGGAATTTCTATGAATAGAATATGTCCAAGGTATACTACAAATGCGACAGTCCAATTATCCTCTTCTCTTGGCTTCTGAACAACTTCAGAACTAAGATCTAAGAGGTATCTTTGAAATCATATTTCAAGATATGGAATAACCAGAGAATAAAACACTTATTATTATCCTTATATCATTTTAAATGATCTGGATATCATCTACATTCAGCAAGATGAACACAAAGGCACTCCCACTAAGCTTCACATGGCTCATCAAGATTCTATCTGGAATCATAACAATTATAATTCCATCAAATCTTATGGTCCAACTTCAAGAAGCTTATTTGAGTCCATAGATGGATTCCTTAGTTTGCACACCTTGCTTTCCTCAACCATGAAGCCCTGGGGCTACTTCATGTGAATATCCTCAAAGAGGTATTCGTAGAGGAATGCAATATTGACTTACATCTTGAAGATGCAATAGTCAAGTTGTGTAGCTAAGGTTAGCAACATTTTGATGATTTTAAGCATGGTCACCGAAGAGCAAGTCTCATTGCAAGCAATGTCTTCTCTTCCGGTGTGTGGCTCATGGCTACGAACCGTGCTTTGAAGGTCTCTACCTTCTCATCAGGTTCCCTTTCTCTTGAAGATCCATTTACACCTTTACAGGTTTTTCCATATAGGTGGATCCACGAGGGTCCATATACAACACTTGCATATGAAGTCTACATTAGACTTTTATTGCTAACATCCATCTATCCATGCTATGATCTTCAGAAGCTTCATTGCATGAAGTTCAATCATTTTCAGATTTCTCTGACACATGGAATCCATCCTCAAACTCATTTTAAGAGGTATTAGTGTTTCATTTTTAATTGTCCTCTTAGTTTCCAATTTCAGGAGCCTCATTATCTTCTCAAGATAAATGAGTTCCTACACTTCATTTTCATCTTGATTCTCAAGAGTCTCAACCTCTAAGAATCATATTCTCAGAGATGAGATACTTAGAATCTCAAGGTCATAAAGTAGGTATCCAATACCATCCTTTATTTTCCTAATGAAGCAGCACTTTCAAGTGCTAGATTCCAGCTTGCATGCATGGAATCATATTAAGCATATATATTGTAGTCTCTTCTACACATATATACCTGGAAACTAAGGGATAATTATGCTAAAAATTCATCATTGATAAGATCATGTCACACATGATCCAATTGTATCTACCTATAACTCTATTGAGTTAAGGTGTGTTAGGAGGATTGAGATAGAAATGATATTCATATCTCTATAAGGTATTCTTTGAATTTATCTAACAGGTACTTGCTACCTAGATTAGATCAAATTCATTTTATCTTCCTTTAAACTTTGGTTCTAAACCAAAAATAATGAAATCTTTGAACATTTCAAAGGTTTCTTAGGTGAAGAGAAGAAATCTCATATCATACATAATCATCAACAGATATCACATATCCACAATGTTTACTATGATATAGATGATCTACATACATCAATATGCATGAGATCCTGAATACCTTGGCATCTTACACCTTTCTCTAAGAAGGGTGTATTGGACATTTTTCTTTGAATACAATATTCATAAGTATGTAAGTTTTGAAATTTTAGACATTCTAAAGTTTCATCTCTTACTAGTCTATTGATCAAATCAATAAACAAATGTCCAAAGCTTGATGCTAGATCATTGTCAAATGATCTTCATCCTCCTATTGATCTTAAGGTTTAATTTCAGTATTTAGAAATGTTAATGAACCATTCATTAATTTTCTAATTTAGTGAAGTCCACTAGATTATTAGATTACTATCTGAAATATATACATCATAACTCTTTATGATAGTTCTATCTCAGATTCATGTTTATTTCTAACATTTAGAAACAAACAATGAGTGTATTCTTATATCTAGGTCATAGAGACATTCTCTAAGACTAAGGACTCTCCCACTGAAATTAACAAGTCTATCAATCCAACAGAGATTGTTGCAACAATTGCATCAATATCCATGTGGATAACTATAAACCTTTAAGATCAAATTTTCCAGTCTTCTAAAACATATGCAACCTATTGCAAATGTCATCAGAAGATTGAGATACAATTATTTGACTTTATCTTATCAATGATTTATGTAGATTAATCTGATGCTCCATCCGAGTCCTTCTCTAAGGATTCTAGATAGACTTGATAGTCATACTATCAACACATCAACTTATTGCAGTATTGGCATTTATCCAACTCTTCGGATGACATATGGAAGTCATAGATGTATAGTCAACTCTTTGACCATACTTCTTACTCGGGTCCAACCCATGCTTCCACTGCGCTCCCTTTATCTATAAGCAACCATTGCTTAAGACTAAGGATCTCTTATGTAAGAGCATTTCAACATTTATACATGCTTCATTAAATTCATACAATATGAATATTATGAAGCTTCATGAATGACCAGAGTATAGATAGTAGAATAATGACACTCATCATCTACATCCATCTAAACTCTTAAAATATAGGTTCAGGTAGGTACTCAAACAATTTGAATACATCATCTCTTATAGAGCTACCATTCTACATGATGCAGAGAACCATGTCACTCATGATTAAATGTCAAGAGCACATATGTATGCCAGAATATCTTCATTAATTTTATAAGGATTATTTGACAATTGCGATCATCATCGACATGTCACTTCCAAAGTACATCCGATGAGAGATCAAGACTATAGAGACATACAAACCCTAGGGTTGTAGTCTTATTATCTATTTAATTGTCATTCCTCATTATTATGAGGAAACTTGCTCATTGCAACCACATACATTATGTGTCCAACTGCAAGTACAATATCTGGATCATGAGTCCAATCCATGATATTTTACTGGTTATTATTGAGTATATCATTGAGTGGGTTTTAATGAAGGATTATCTGAAATAAGAAATTTGCATAAATATATAAATATATATATATTTTACTTTGATTTAGGATTTTTATATCAAAGTTGTCTTGTCTTGTCAACACTGAAAGTTCATTCCCTTAATCACTTTCAATGTAAGAGATATACTTACCATTATATCTCAACAAGATCTGGGATCTCCTTCCTTATCTTTGTTACATCCCAATAATATGAGAATCTGCAACTCGGATAAAAAGAAGCGGGAACACATTCCGCTTTGCAAGTCCAACTTGCATTTCCCAATTCGGTCTTTAACACCCGAGCCCACCACCCCTAAGGCGATGTTGACCCGTCGTTAATTGAACCAACCGTCAACAGGAATAGTACTCGCTATACACAATCCAATATCGCCCCAATAATATGAGGATCCGATATTGGGGTCACTACGTATACGGCCTTACTCTTTCGAGAAGCAAAGAGTCCGATCCAGATGCGCTTGCATACAGGAGCTGTCACTTCGGACAGGCGTCTCCCACATACAATCCCTGGCGACGGAACCCTTCGCCTTGACGGGAGATCATGGATGTCACTTATGTGATCCTCCACCTCATATTCAAATTTTAATTAATTATCGTGAATCACATTCACATAATTAATTCTTCCAAGGGAATTATTAACTCTAATAATATTAGAGTATTTCAATCTTAATTGGATTCCAATTAATCTAATCATATTAAATTAATGATCCAATTAATATCCAACAAACATTTTAATAGTTACTTGAATAATGGTATTATCTCAAATACGTATTATTTCGAATTTTAATAATTAGAAAAATACATCTTAATCCCTCGGACATTATCCCGGCCCTACCCGCTGTCATGGCCAGTACCGACGAGAGTGGGACGGACCACATACGTTGCAACCCACAACCCCAATGCTCTCCGACTAGGCACCATATCCGCCTCGGGAAAGGATAATGCCAAATTGATTAATTTGTACTTGAGATGATCATCGGTTCTTCAACCGAAATTGTACCATATAGTAATAATCAAAACATTTTTGATTAACATTATAATGAGATTTGCTAAACAAATCCCAAGTCCTATTCAAGCAACATGTTTGTTGGAATGTTGATCAAATAGATCATGTAACCAATCTTGATCTAGATCACATCTAATCATTTGTTGGTTAGGGCAAAGTCATTTAAGGACATAATTATCATTAAATATTTCACAAATATTTATGCATAATTATTCCAGGAAATTAAACAATTTAATTTCACTAATTAATTAAATGACAATCACTAGGTTCTTGATTAGGAAAGTATTTTCAGCAGTGACCCTCACTTACTAAAAAAATCATATCTCAATCAATTTAAATCCAAATTAAGAAAAGTAAATTTCTAAAGTTTGCTAACTTGATTTACAACAGAACCCAAGTGATTTGCATGCATTTCAAGGCGTACCAAATCCGCAATTAACATCTTAATTACGTCATGATCCGCAGTCCCCGAAACAGTGGATACATGTTCACTAAAATGAGCATATCTAGAGCAAACGGAATCGAAATCACGCAAACTCAGATCCTACGGTTTCCTTATTTAATGGGGAATAAAATCCAAATATTATTTTCGTATTTAAACAATTTAAACAGTGCCGAAAATAATATCAAAACAGAGATGCGAAAATGAAATGCAAGAAAACTTTCGCATACCCTAATGAACCTAAGTCGTCCTCGGTTTATGGATCGTATCCAAAAACACCGACCTAAGGCTCTGATACCACTTGTAGGATATGGTTAGATCCTCAAGCGCATCACGGAAGCGTGATCGTCGTATCGAATACGACGAAGAACGACTAGTCGCACTAGTTGTTCTATGCAGCGGAAATTAAAAAAATTTTCATGTGACGAAACCACATGATCCAAGAACACTTCTCGGATCATTTCGTCTAAACCACAACCAAGTATTAGGTTTACCTCTTGAAGCGTGGTTGCGATCAAGTCTCTAAACGAAGAGACCTCCTGTCTCAAGTCCGATCCGTCGGAGGAGACGCTTGCGAGCGCGGGGATGAACCGCGTGCTTCTCGCAATCCATGTTGATGATCCAAGCGGCGGATCTCCTGATCTCGACACACGAGATCCGATGTCTTCTTCACGAGCGGGGCGCACCGAAGGAGACGGAGATCCACGAGCAAACCATCGGGCAGCACAACGACGATGCCGCGGCGATGGAGAACCTCTCTAGGGCATCCATGGTGGACGGCCACATGAGAGAGATGGAGAGAGGACGTGTAGAGAGAATGAGAGTGAGAGAGATTTGTTGCCTCCACTTATGTGTCTAAAGAAGAGCAATGTGGTGCCTCTCCTTTTATAGGGTTTTGGGATCCATGGATCTCAATCCATGTGTCAACACAAATCCAATGGTCCACATTAATTTGTGTTTCTTTCAATGGTCATGATTTGTTGCTATAAACACAACAACAATTAATTTAATAAAAAATCAAATATACAATAAATATAATTTGATTTTATATCAAATTAATCTCCAATGGAGAAATAGGAAAGGAGGCAAGCCTCCTTCCATAAGGAGGGTGGACGGCCACCAATTCCCCATGGGAATTGTGGCCGTCCCCTCTCCTTTTTAGGAAGGGAGCTTCCTTTTCCTATTACATGAGATTATATTATCTCATGATTCTCTCCAATATTTGCAACAACTTTTGTTGCAAATTATTTCACAAAAATAAATCCAATTTATTTTGTGAACATTACAATCATGCCATTGGAAATTTGTGAATCACATTCACAACCCAAAACAAAATGTAAATTACTTTTTCAATTTAATGTCCAATGTGAATCCAATTCACATTAACATTTAATTAACAAATGTAAATTACAAACATCTCTCTCTTATATATTATAAATCACATTTATAATATATTTGATTAATATGGATATTGCTATCCACATTATTCATATCCATGATGATTAAATCACATTTAATCATTTTGGATCTCTATTCTCTTGTGTCCAAATAATATGAATCATATTCATATTACTTACATCTTTGATAATCTAATTATCTAAGATAGCTCTCTTTATGAATCAAAATCATATTAATCATGATAATTAAATCACATTTAATTATCCATATTCTCAATGCTCGGATACATATATCAACAATAGAATTATCCATGAACTCTTTCAAGGATAATGCGCTTTCTCCGCAGATACTTGGAGATAAGGACAGGGCGATTGTATTGTTCCACGTATAGTGACATGGATATTGAGATCGTATCTCAAATCCAGATCGCGGGCCTCCCATAGATGCTTGATTAAATCAAGACCGTAAATCTAATCTTCTCATTGTATCTGAATCACATTCAGATCAATGTCCAATACTTGGACCAAGATCAGATCACTTCTCTACTGAGAGGAGTCACTAAAATCCAGACCCGTTTCATCACTCCCTAGGAATGGAAGCGTCATGGTTATACAATCGTTTATGATCACATCACCCTCAGGTATTCCCAATACCTGTACATCCTGCATACTGGAAGACTCAGACTAAACCCGAAGTATTCGATCAACTTTATACTGTCTACTTCATGGTTTTTTTATCAGTAAGTTTCTCATTTGATCATTGGGAGTCGGTATCGATCATATACTTTCCAAAAGTATATATCATACCTAGGTCTTGATCATATACTTTCCAAAAGTATATATCAGACCTACAAATTCAGTCAAGCTTCCAAAGCGAGACGACCATGCGCACGGAATTTGATTCTTCCCAATACCTCATGAGTGAGCTCATATCTTCCGGTTCAGTAACTGAACCTGTATGATCCCTTTGAGAGATCGTACTACTCATATGCCCTTATATGCACACCAGCGCGCCGGTGTATAGACCTTGATTAGGTCATCAGCCTATTGGTCTGCCAAATGTACATACTTAGACATATAGCAACACATCTGTCTCCGGTCAGAGGATGCGTGCCTATATCATGACAGCATACGATATAGGACTTTGGTTATCTCAATCTCGTTAAGTCAACTCTTTGACCTAACTAATCTGACACCTCCGAATCTCTATTCCTATGCAGAGGACCTGCATCAAGAGGTCGGTCAGATATCAGCCTTCAGAGATAAGGATTGCCATCTCCTACTCGGGCTGGAGATCATCTCTTGATAATCATTTGACGGTGCTTGATGAGTCCTCAATCTAACTCTTTAGATATTCAACCAAGCACCAGCCTCTATGATTCAATAGCTGAATCAACAGCTGTATGATCATCAAGATGGCCATGGTACATAACCCTAATTGTACTAAGGGACCCATTATGCAAATTATGTATTCTTCATTTCAGATTAAGGAGTGAATTGCAATAACATTTATTGCATAATGGCTCGCCGTGGGCTCGCATTTCCAACATGTATTACATAGACTTATTTTATTTTATCAATTATTTTTGGTTTTACTCTAATGTCAATATGTACATGAATTATATACATTATCTACAAAATTCTAAAAATATAAATTTGTAGAAACAATAGGTATTGAATAAACTGAATATTTTAATCAGGTATTATGTACAAGGAGGGCCAAAAACCTAACTTCCACAGATGGACTCCAAAAATCATGAAATCAATTTAATAAAATAGTTCTTGGAATGCTATATACAATTAAAGGTGAGTTTGGGTGATTTGGAGTTTCTATTTGCAAGATATGAGTCTGTGAAGTTGAGATTTTGACTTTTTATTTCGTATATAAAATGTACACTAAGTATTATTTTTACACAAACTCAATTTTGTATTTCTATTTACATTATTATCTACAACTTTCATGAACAAAGTTTCTTTATTTGATGAATGAATAATTATATACAAAATAGGTGTCAAAAATGCATAAATAAATGTATGAATAAATGAGGTATTTATTGTACACTGGCCCTTATCTCTCCCTACTTTATTCCTTGTTGACCAATACCATACTGGCCTTGGTCTCGGAGTTTGGGTCATAAAATATTTGCAATATTTTATTCCTTTTTTTCTTTTCTTCCCTTTATTCTATATTTTTGGCATTAAAAACCTTATTCTATGTACATTTATTATAGTGAATCATGAATGCTATTATATACAAATTAATGCTATTTACATGCATTTGCTGGGGTTTTTGAGGCCAAGATGATAGAATAAAGGTGATGAAATGGAGATTCATCAGCCCTTCAATCTTCCTCAGATCTGATCTCCGCAGCTCGTCAGCGCCCTCTCCTCTGCACGACACCTGGCACCATCACATCCTTTAGATTAAGCCACTCCTGATGCAATCCATACCGCTCGCGCGTACTTCGCCCCTAGCGTGCCACGTGGAGGGTTCCTGAAGCTCAGATCACCGCGCCTAGATCTCCATCCCACTGCTCCTTTCTGCCTCGACCACCACCGTTGGATCGCAAGATCCAACGGTGGAGACTTCGTCTTCCACCTCCAGCGCCCCTCTCTCCCACGTTCTCCGCCTTGCGGGAGGTGCAGCCCCTTCCTATTCTCAGTCGTGTCTCCACCACCATCGACGACCACTATCACCTCCACGTCCTTCCCCACTCGTCCCTTATCCTCTCCAGCCACTCCACTACCCACGTCGACCTCCAGCGACATCCAACGAACCCCTTAAACTTCGCCCCATCACCAGGCCGGCCCTCCACCTTGACCCTTTAAATACTTGAGCACCGGCCATCGTCACACCCATCCGCCACCCCTGAGAGATTCCCTGAGCTCGGAGCGTCCGATTAGTGACAGTAATTGAACGAATCCTCGAGCGACGACTTATCATCTTCTCCGGCGAGATCCTCGGCCCACCGTCGTGTCGCAGCCCTCCTCGCCGAGCCACTGCTTGAGCTCAGGGACTTACCACCCCTTCGAGCGACGATCTGGACCTCGATCTCGAGCTCCACTCCCCAGGTAAACTCCTCCATCTCCGTTTGATTTTTGTTTTGATTTTTCCTTTGTTTCTCCGATTTCTATTCAAGCTCCCTCTTCATCTGCTCGTCTCGCTTCCACTTCGCCGAGCTCCGAGACGGAGCCCTCATCCTCGCGGACCCCTTCACGCCCTCAGACGCTGCACTTCTCTCTCCACCATATCCATCTCCGCCACTTGGCCGGAGCACCACCGCCAAACCATCTCCGATCCGCCTTAGGCCTCGCTATTCACCCCCACGTATCCATAAGTGCACCACGAGCCTCGGCTATTCTTCTAACACCTGCAGGTACCTATCTTGTGCATCGGCCGGAACTTCATCGGAGTCATCCTCGAGCTTCGTCGCCAGCGACCTCCGACGCCTCTCGCCCGCTCCTGAGGCCACCAGCACCATCTTCGCACCACCGCACTTCTTCTGGGATAGCTCCGGACCGCCGGAGAGCATCATCGACATGGGGAGGGACTGGCGGAGCTAAAGCTTTGTCGCCGGAGCCCCGCCATCTCCTCCGCAGGCGGCGGAGGTCCGTTGAAGAAGAAGGCCCAGCTACCGTTCGATCATCTGTTCGAACGGTCCTTAGCTCGCCACGTCATCGACATCTGGAGCATTACGTCATCCGTAGGATCATCTGGGATCCCACGGATAGGAGCGAGCCACGTCACCACGACCGGAGCAGCAGACGACCGTAGGATCGATCCTCTGATCCAGCGGCCGACAGTCAGCCACGTCTCCATCATCAGCGGATCTCAGGCGCCGTGGGATCTATCCAGATTTGACGGCTCCCCAGCGCGCCACGCGTCTCCTTCCAGCAGCTGTTGGATCGTTCTTGATCCTACGGTCTTCAGCCCGCCACGCAGAGGAGTCCGAGCCTCTTCTCCGACCCTAGGCTCGGACTACTCGAGGCTACACCAGGCCTCACTCCAGACCTCCAGGAGCTTCCGAGCCGAGCCCCGAGCCTCCTAAGCCACCCGAGCCTAGGCCGACCACGTGAAGAGCACGTGCGACCTGGGTATTTTGCACATAGGCCCTCGGGACTTTTTGAAATTACAAAAAGGTCCATGTGAAGCAGACCCCACGTGAGGAGCACGTGCCAGTGGAGAAATTGCATTGATATCCCCATCATTATAGGTAATTGCATTTAAGTCCCTGTCAGCATATTTCATTTTATGTAATTTTATTTTCTGTATTGCAAGTACACCCCTATCTTTGCATGCATCCCTAGGTTCCATTTTGCATCATTTTTGAATTTTAAAAGTTGCATATTGTTGAGTAACTTGTCCTCTATCTATTGTGCCACTTGTTACATTTTTGTACTTACAGTAGATTTTTAAATGAATTAATTGGTTGATTTGTGTGATATTTTGCCCAGTGACACCTTTTAATTTACAATTAATTTTCTGTAGCTCCAAAAATTCTCAAAAATCCGAAGTAGCTCTAGGATAGTGAACTCAACATTGAATAAAAATTTCATGACATTTGCACACATATCGACGCCTGAATAAATTGTTTAGTGATTTTCTTATTTTAATTTTAATAGGTTCATTTCACATTAAAATTTAGATCTGTCAATTTTCCTAGATTCCTTATCATTAAATCTATCTAGGACAATTTTTGTTCCTAAAAACAATGTGATTTGATATTTATTAAAATTAAATTAGTGAAAATCACCCTGCCTGCATGTTTAATTCACAGTAAATTCATTTAGACTCGAGAAATTCCAAAAAAATTAGAGTAGTTCATTTTCATCATATTTCATCATCTGGCCAATTTTTATGATTTTTAGACTTTATTTGAATACTTAATAGATTTAAGTTGTAAATTGGCTCGATTTTTGCATGTGTTTTGCATAAAAAATCGAAAAAGACCAAAAATATTGTTCCTCGAAAATAGCACACATGGACTTTGCTACAAATTCACCTAAGGAGATAGATGCCTCCCTGAGTTCGACCTTGGACTTCACCAAGTAAAAAAATTGCCGCTTGAAATTGACTTGAATCTAATTAAAAGTGGTTTTTGATATTCCCTCTCGTATCCGACTGCAACGAGCATTAGTAATTAATTTGGACATTAATCTGACCGAATTAACTAAGGGTGCGGGAGCGCTTATCAAAATGGCACCGTTGCCGGGGAGGCACGGCTTAGGTTAATTTGCAGTGAAATTCTTATTGTTTGATTTTCAATCCCCGGGTAGTCTGACCCCCGGTTTTTCTTGTGAATATTTCTCTGTCTTTTAAATTTTTGCATTTTTGTGTCGTTCTTTATCTGATCTCAACTTGTTTTTATGCGAGGGACACCGGAGTCAAAGACGCTTTGAGGAACATGCATTCTAATTTGTTTGAGTGATTTGAGAGAACTTGTAAATTTCATTTATTTCCACATTTTTCGCATCATTTCCAGCGGTTCCCGTTTGGGTTCTCGCATGTGTAAAAATAGTGGAACTGTGTCCCCGTGTGCTGTGTGGTTTGAATTGTAATTTAGGCTTGCACTAGCGGCTCCTCGAGCCACTTTAGGGATTGCTTATGCTCGTAATTTTTAGGACCACACATACACTTAAAAGACGCACCTAGACCGCAGATCTAGTCAAATAAACATGTTCTTCACTCGCTAATAGAACTGCTTGTCTAGCAGCGGATTTTATCATCTGCATTTGCATATAGTATAAAATTTCAATACAGTCTTGCATCCTGCATAAAAGCGAAGGGATCACTGTAAGTCTTCTCAACTCAGCATACACATCATTGTTTTTCGTGCATCGTCTTTTCTCGATTTTCCCCTCTATTTTTCACACTTAACTTAAACGGAAATTGGGACTGGACGATAGGCGTGATGTGTGGTTGGATTAACAAGTGAGAACTTAACTTAAGACCGGGACTGCTAACATTTTTGACAAAAAATATCAATAAAATAGAAAAAATTGTTTGCGGGAGACTAATCCCTGACCTTGTTTTCAGGCTGAGTGAGGGTACTTGAGTGTGTGTGAACACCTTAAGGCAGAGCCCACATCCCCGCCTTCCATATCACGGGCCAATTAATCCTAGCAAATATCACGAGTTGGATACTTTTAGCTCATTGACAGTACCAAGTAGCCTCCGCCTGTTCGCGGGTAGATAGGGGCGAACCAGAGGTACTTCGCGACAAGGCCTAGCTTTGTCAGCCTCCGCCTGCTTGCAGGTAGATAGGGGCACGTCTTTGAGTCCCCAACTCTGGATAGGAGCAAAGAAAGGAAGGATCGGCGGTATCTTAGGCGACAGGTTAAACAGGGAAGACGCATCCGGCTCTGAGCCGACTTCCCTATAGGCCGCGTAATCCTTGCTATCTTGCTTGAAAAATCTCACTTAAAATTTACAAGATAAATTGGACTCGGTTTCGAGTCCTTCACTGTGTTGAGTGTGAAACCAGGGCCTTGGATTGAATTGTTTGCTTCAGGTAGGAGTCAAACCCTACCTTCACTTAAATCTCCCACTTCTTCTCGCCACTTCAAGATGAATGATTGGGGGGATACCGACACATTATTTTCCAATCTTTCTCTGAGCCCCCCACGAAAATCATCTTCACAAGCCCAAGCGCACCTTGGGCCACCCAGGACTCATGACCCTCTTGAGTTCTGGATCCCTCACACCCAGGGTGGTTACTCTCAAACCAACCCTTTCCTCTCCTCCGAGCTTACCGAGGAAGACCATCGCCTCGGTAATCCTTTCCTTGATTTGTCCTCTAACACCGATCTTATCTCACACCCAGGAATAGAGGACGAGATGCCGCCTAAGCAACAACCACCGGATGAGGAGCAACTACAACAGATTCTTAATCGCCTTGTTGACACCGAACAAAGAAATGCAGATCTCACAACTAGGATGGGACAAATCATTGTAGCTGGAGGTATCGACCGACCAATGGTTGATGCCTACAACCAACGGAGAACGAGATACAGAATTGGTTGGCACCAGCGGTTCCCCTAGAAGCATTTGAGCTGAAGCCCCACTTCCTTAGCCTGCTACCGAAGTTCAATGGGAATAACAACGAGACTTCGAGCTGGTTTGCAACAATCTTAGCCATCCCAATGTTGGCCAAGATTACATTAGATTGAAGGCCACCCCATTTTCCTTAGGAGATAAGGCAGCACATTGGCTGAAAAACCTAGGGGTGATATGTACTACCTGGATGCAGTTCAAGGACCTCTTTCTGAAAAAGTTCTACCCCCTCAGTAGGACTAACCAAATGAGAACAAAGATTGCCAGTTTCTCCCAGGGACCCAGTGAACCATTCCATGATGCCTGGGATAGGTTTAATGACCTAATTCAGAAATGTCCCTGCCACGACATTTCTAATGCAATCTTAGTCCAGACCTTGTTCTGTGGTTTAACCCCGGAGATGCAGGGGTTAGTAAGTACTGCCTGTTGAGGAAGCTATCTGAACAAAAATGAGAATGCTGTATGGAAGATACTAGAGCAGATGGCAGAAACCGGCAGGTCGTAGGCCACCAGAGGCTATCAGTTGTCTCCCTCAATCTTATCCAACGAGACAACCCGAAGGACTGTAGCAGATCTGACCGAGGACCTCATCCCCAGCATGGGGATGATTGCCGACAAGCTAACCATGGTCGAACAGATCTACAAGAGAGCCGCGGACCTTGAGTCTCTTTCACATCTACCGAAGCAAGTGGAGGAAATTTCTGAGAAGGTAGCTAAGATAAAGCTACCTGCCCCTTCTGCACCACCTGTACCTGTACATCGAGTCCATCTCGTACAAGAACAGGCACTGAGGCCTCAGAGTGGCTGGGATCAGACTTACACCCAGCAGGACCAGCATGCACCCCCACAAGTGGAGACCAGATACGAGGAGCCTCCGCAGGTGTACGAGATCAACGGGTTTTGGTATAGCCGTGACCCAATTGTCAGACAGGCCGAAATGGGGAAGGGTCAGCCTCACCGCCCATCCCCAGCATACCAAGAAACCAAGCCCGTCCCCGCACCGCGCTTTCAGTCCATGCTAGAACAAGGGTACCAGCCTCAGCAGTACCAGCAGCAACAACGCACCTATCAGCAGGGGCCAGCACCGTCCCATCAGCAGCAGCAATATCAGCATGGCCAGCAGGGCCAATACAGAACCTCGTATGCACATCAGCCAGCCCAGCCCACTGAATTGGAGTCCCTCACCTTGGCGATCCAGACCCTGTCTGATAGGGTCCAACAGATGCAGAACGATTATCTGGATATGAGAACCGATATCAATCGTGTCTCTCGTACCCAGGACCAACAGATGGCGCCAGAGACCCCGATTCCCGCACAGGTTCAGGACAACCCGAACAACATACTCCATGGTCAGAACCGACCTCGTGATCAGGTATATTATTTAGATAATTATTCATATGAACATGAGATCCTTTCGTACGATAATGTAAATCATATGTCCCTCAGAAGGACCGTGACCATACCTGATCGGGCATGGGTATAGAAGGAAGAAACCTCCGAGTTTTTACCTGAAGAGAACTTGGAGGAAGAGGAGCAGAACCACCACCACCATCACTGGCAGAAGAAGAGGACATCTGAGTCCTCGAAGCAGCATTCCCGCATCATTAGTGAGTCCGGCGAAACTGATGAGAAGCCCGCACCTCCATCTGAGGAGGACCGTACAGAAGAAGCGGAAGACGCACCACCAATTTCGCCCCAGCATGTTTCTTTTAGTCCGAGTCAGAGTCCTAGTCTGTTTCAGAGTCTGAGTCTTGTACATAACTCAATTCCATCTTTCAATGAAAAGATTTCAGTTTCAGAACATCAGTTAGAGTCAATAATCCCTTTCCCCCGAGCTCTTACGAATGGAAAGAAGAAAATCAAAAAATTCAAAAAGATGACCCAGAGATGGCTGAATTCTGTAACAAATATATCAAGGTCATAATCCCCTTTGACAAGTACGTGGAAATGACTCATGCATTTCAGAAATACCTTAAGGTGAGATGCACACCTACTAGGGTTAGCAGGAAGACCAAAAGCCGTGTTGAAAAACACGTTCTGTTAGTAGCCACGACTTGTGCAATAAAGAACTCGTTTCCAAGGAAACGAAGAGACATGGGTGCACACTATGTAGTGAGTCATGTTGATGACATCGCGTTTGCACGCACTCTCCTGGACAATGGTTCCTCAATTAACCTAATGCCTACAGCCCTCTATGAGTGGCTTAATCTCGGACCTCTTAGGAAATCTAGAGCCCTCCTGCAGTTCGCTGATAAATCAACCAAGAGGTCCCAAGGAGAATTGAGGAATGTTGTGATCAAAGTCGAGGGGCAAGAATACATGGTGGACTTCACTGTCCTAGATATGGAAACCCCTTGTAATTGGAGAGATTCCCAGATTATCTTAGGCATGCCCTTCCTCAGGACAACAGGGGCCTTGTTTGATTAAAAGATCGGAAAGATCCAGTTCCAAACTCCAGGCGGAGATGAGGAACTTGAGATGAAGCAGACCAGATGGCAGAGACCGGATTCCGAATCCAGCACCGAGTACTCTTTGTCCGAAGCAGACTGCGATTATGTAGACATAGTTGGGCCATGGAGACAGAACCCAGCCAGCAGAGATGAGTCCCTCCCTTCCGGAGATGATCCAGTGCATAAGTCAGTTTGCGAGATCCTCAGAAACGAGTACAATCCAGAACATGCATCCCCCTACATCTTCGATGACTTAGAAGCCCAGCTGGGCTTGTCAGTCCTTCCCTCTTTAGGACAATCAGAAGATGAGGATGAAGAGTCGGACGTGGCTTTGGCCAATTACATGGAGACCTTTGACGATCCGACTCCAGAGACAATTGACTTGGTGGCAGCTATTACAGAGAATGATCAAGCCACTTCCAACACTGAGCCAGATCTGATTGAGCCAGATTTCCTAGATGATCACACCCTACCTGAGCTCAAACCTTTACCCACAACACTTAAATACGCCTTCCTTGCAGGACAGGAGAAGAAATATCCGGTCATCATCAGTTCGCGATTGACCGAGGAGCAGGAATCTCGCTTGCTAGAGATCTTAGAGAAAAACCGCAAGGCAATAGGCTGGAGCATTTCTGATCTCCACAGGATAAATCCCGCTCTGTGTTCGCATCATATCTACTTGGAGAATGAAGCTAAACCCTCTCGTGAATTCCAACGTCATTTGAATCCAAATTTACGAGAGGTCGTGAAGAAGGAGATAGAGAAATGGTGCAACGCGGGTTTCATTTACCCAATCTCCGACTCTAAGTGGGTGGCCCCAATCCATGTTGTCCCGAAAAAGTCGGGAATTCAGACGACCACCAACGAGGATGGAGAGGAGATCGTGACTCGAGTATCCACGTCGTGGCGCGTCTGTGTGGATTACATACACTTGAATGCCGCGACGAAGAAGGATCATTTCCCCTTACCATTCATTGATCAGATCCTAGAAAGACTAGCGGGGAAAGAATTCTTCTGCTTCTTAGACGGGTTCTCGGGCTACAATCAAGTAGCAATAGCTCCAGAGGACCAGGAAAAGACCACATTTACATGTCCCTTTGGTACCTATGCTTTCAGGCGCATGCCCTTTGGGTTATGCAATGCTCCAGGTACTTTCCAAAGGTGCATGATTGCTGTATTCGCCGAAATGGTCGGCGAATTCCTGGAAGTCTTCATGGATGACTTCTTGGTTCACGACGATTCCTGTCTTAGGAATCTGGACCGAGTCCTTAAAAGATGTTGTGAGATTAATCTGGTGCTCTCCTGGGAGAAAAGTCACTTCATGGTGACGGAGGGCATAGTGTTGGGGCACGCCATCTCCAAGAGAGGAATGGAGGTTGACCCTGCCAAGGTGGATGTGATCAGACGACTCCAGCCACCAACCAACGTCAAGCAGTTGCGGTCATTCCTCGGGCATGTCGGATTTTATCGGAGATTCATTAAGGATTTTTCTAAGATTGCCAGACCGCTAACTGAGCTTTTAGGCAAAGACATGGAGTTTATTGTTGATCACAAATGTCTTGAGGACTTTAAGCTATTGCAAAGAATGATTATGGACACACCCTTCCTACAAGCCCCAGATTGGTCTCTACCTTTTGAGATCATGACGGATGCATCAGACCATGCTGTTGGGGCTGTGTTAGGATAAATAAGAGATGGCGTCCCGTTCGCAATTCACTACGCAAGCAAAGTGTTTGACCCCACTCAGCGTAACTACATAGTTACAGAAAAGGAAATGCTTGCAGTAGTGTTTGCCTTGGACAAGTTCAGATCTCATTTAATTGGATCCAAGGTAATCGTGTTCACTAACCACACACTCTACAATATTTGATGGAGAAGAAGGATGCGAAGGCGCGTCTTCTTCGGTGATTTTGCTTATCCAAGAATTTGATTTGGACATCCGTGATAAACCTGGAAAGAAGAACGTAGTAGTCGATCATCTTTCTCGTCTCGAAGATCTTAATACTTCCGAGGATTCACCAATTCGAGACTCCTTCCCTGACGAGTCAATTTTTGTTGTCGACTCACTCCCATGATATGCCAATATCGTGAATTATCTTGTCTCCAAGAAAGTTCCCGAAGATTGGCCCAAGAGCCAAATTGACCGACTAAAGTCGGATGCTAGACACTACCATTGGGAGGATCCGATCCTTTTCTTCGAAGGACCGGATTGTGTCTGGAGACGGTGTATTCCTCAGGAGGAATACCAGAGTGTCTTTTCTTTATGCCACAGCATGGAGGCAGGAGGACACCACTCCGGGAAGAGGACCGCATGGAAGGTACTTCAGTGTGGTTTTTACTGGCCGACTCTGTTTCGCGATGCCACCGCCTTCGCGAAGTCGTGTCCGGTATGTCAGAGAATGGGAGGAACCATTGGTTCCAAGGATGACATGCCGATGCAGTCTGTCATCATTTGTGATGTCTTTGACGCCTGGGGCATCAATTTCATGGGCCCATTCCCTGTTAGCCACGGGTTCGAATATATCCTTCTTGCGGTAGACTATCTATCCAGATGGGTGGAGGCTATCCCAACCCGAGCTGCAGACAACAGAACTGTCTGTAAATTCATCAGAGATCATATCATCTCTAGGTTCGGGATCCCCAAAATGATGATATCAGACGGGGGTAGTCACTTTGTGATTCGGGAGGTGAAGAAACTCCTGAAGGACTACGACATTGAACACCGTGTCGCTAGCCATTACCACCCACAAACCAATGGTATGGCTGAGGTGTCAAATAGGGAGGTGAAAACCATATTGCAAAAGCTTGTCCGCCCGGATAGGAAGGACTGGTCTCAGATCCTAGATCAAGTCCTCTGGGCGTATCAGACAGCTTACAAGACACCATTAGGAACCTCCCCATTCCAAATGGTATTCAGAAAGCCATGCCATTTTCCCGCAGAGTTAGTGCACAAATCAGAATGGGCAATTAAAATGGTCAATTGGAACATGCATCTTGGGCAGAAACAGAGAGAGATGGATCTGAATGAGCTTGTGGAAGTCAGAAACCGTGCATATGACAACAGTTTGGTGTACAAGGACAAGGTGAAGCATTGGCATGATAGATATATCAGACGAAAGACCTTTGTTCTTGGAAAGAAGGTATGGTTGTTTAATGCAAGGCTGAAGACCTTCCAAGGCAAGTTGAAATCCAAATGGACGGGACCATTCATTGTCCGAGCGGTGCATGATAGCGGATGTGTCGAGATCTCGGACCTCGCAGATAATGCACCAACATCCCTTGTGAATGGACAGCTGTTGAAACACTTCGTCGAATCCAATGAGCATTTAGTCCAGGTTGAGGAGATTGTGTTTATGCGCAAGACAGATTCAGCAAATACACATCTAGCCGCGCAGGAGACCTTGCAACAATGAGCTCTAGCCATCAGCAGCATCTTGAAAGATTCAGGCCGACTCACTTGTATATACCATCATTCCTGTACATTCTATCCTTTCTCCTCTCACGACTCTAGTAACTCATCCCAGCGTCATCTATCTTCATTTTTGGACTATACTTAGGATGGCCAGATCCTAAGTATAGGGGGAATGAGTCACCTGAGTCTGTTCTCTGTAAATCCTCCAGATCACATCGGTTCTCATACTCACTCCTTTCCTATGCTTAGGCTGATTAGAGCCTAAGTATAGGGGGAACCGATGCCCACCGTGTATATATTCATCCATTTCCCTTCTTGCCTCGTTCGCCTCATTTTTGATCTTCCTCTACACTTAGGCTGTCAGAGCCAAAGTATAGGGGGCGGAGCGACTTCTATACTTTTTGTAATTTTAGCTCCCCTACGCTTAGCCCGAGCTATGTCTTTTTAGTCACTTTCGTACTCTGAGGACATAGCACACGCTAAGTATAGGGGGGCATGTATATATTACATATATACTTTACCCATAGCTCGTACTTTCGCGTATATATACGGGTGGGTAAAAATTGAATATATATATATATATCCAAATATACTTTGTATATTATGTACAAATTGTACCAACCAAAAATTGTTGTACAACAGAAAATAAAATAAGGCTTCTTATATACTCTTGCTTATCATCTCTGCATCTAAAAAGAAAAGAAAAAGAGTCTTGCATCTCCATAGCATGACATCTGCATCTCATTTATAGCATATCTTGCATATGCAAGGTGGAAGTTAGTGGGTTCTGAACCAAGTTATGAGTAGATATTGAGGATGGACTTGATTTGACCTTAATCCACCTAATTTCAGAGGAACCTTATAGGAACTGGAGTTAAGATTTTTCAGGTCAAGTGACTTAATTCTTTGAGTCCGCAAGTCTATGTTCACATGTCATCTTGATTAGTCTAAGTAGAATATCTCGTGCAGGCGCAGGATTCTTTTAGATAATGACCTAACTTGGACAAGCACTATGCATGTAGCTCTTCATTGATGAGGTGGTGAGGAGGTAGAATCCTTTAGCTTGGAGTAGCACACGGGTGGAAACATCCGTCCTCCTCTAGGGAGGGTAGTGCATCTCAACCTAGTCTGGTGGAGTTGAAGTCTAAGGACAGGACGCTGTGGGTTGCAATAATGCTTCAAAAGAGGGATAGTCTACTGACTCAAGAGGAAAAACTCCTGATGTACATGCTGCACATTGTATGAGTTTGTGAAAAAAAATGAAAAACTCCAAAAAAATCAGACAGGTCCAAGTGAAAATAAAACACATGTCGGAGTCTGTATATTAGCAAAGAAATGCAGCTGGATGACTTGGCTACACTGGCCAGGCATCCCGGGATAGGTAGCTACGCTGGCTACCGTCCATTATTTTCTCTACCCCTCTTCTTGAGTTGGTCGCACTTGAACTTAGAAGGGAATACCCCGCTCCTCGAGGAAAGAGTTACTGGACCGGGTTATTGAGTTACCTTGTTAGAGGAGGCTGGTTCTGAGTCATTTCTGATGTGGAGAGATATATCTCACTTACACGGTACAAGTAAGAATCATAGTCATCAGAAATTTGCGTTTGAGGATTTGTTCTGACCTGACTATTGAGGCGTCTTGAATAGAAGACTTGTGGAACTTGAAGTCTGTTAGGTCTTAAGATCAGGTCCAAATAAGGTTCCACCACACAATTAATCCAAAGGTCGAGTCAAGCTCCATTTTCAACTTTTGTTCATGACCTTGGTATGGAACCCAAAATCATTTCACTCTTGCATTTCATTTAGTTGCTCGGGGACGAGCAAGGTTTAAGTATAGGGGGTTGATGAATCTGTAATTCATCACTTTAAAAGTTAAAAATAGAGCCTTGTTCTCGAGTAGATAGAGGCATCTTTCCCTTTATAATGCATAAATAGCATTCATGCATGCATACATAATACATGCATTTTAGCACTCCATTAGCATTTAAATAAGAAGCCAAAATCCCTTGTAAAATATCCACTTATCAAAATAACCTCTTCCTTATAATATGTACTCCTTAGTTAATAATATAGAGAAGAAAACCAGAAACCCCCCCTTGTAAAATAGCCATAGCTCCCTCATAAAAACTTCAAAATAGGTCTACTCACTTTTAGAATAATACACATTAAAAGATCTTTAAAATAAGACTAATTTCATCCAATTTGGAGCTCGTATGAGAAAGCTGGGTTTTTGGGCCTCTTTGTATACTACATGTATGTATATTTGTATCTTTGTATTTATGTATCATATTTGACCTCATCTCCTTCTTTGGTAAACATGAAACTTATAGATCTCATCGAGATCTACAACTTTCATGTTTTGAGTTTTTCCAAATTCTGCCCCCTCTTCTCTCTATACATATTTTTCTTTCCAGCCATTCACAGCAGGCCACGTGGCGCCATCAGGTTGCGCCACGCGGCCCGTCCCCCTTGCCCTAGCCGCCGCACCTCTCAGCCGTTGGATGGTCTTCCAGATCCAACGGCCACACCGCCTCCACGTGTGCTTTGTATTCCCACCGTCTTATCAAGACTTCCCGCCTCATCTCAACCGCCCGATCGCGCCTCTTCCTCAGCACGCCACGTGGCGCTTGTTGCGCCCTTGGATGACGCACTCCATCCCTCCATCTCAACCACTCAGCCCGCCGTGCATCGCAGCCCTTCAATCTTCCTCAGATTTGATCTCCGCCGCTCGTCAGCGCCCTCTCCTCTGCACGACACTTGGCACCATCACTTCCTTTGGATTAAACCACTCCTGATGCAATCCACACCGCTCGCGCGTATTTCGCCCCCAGCGTGCCACGTGGAGGGTTCCTGACGCTCAGATCACCGCGCCCAGATCTCCATCCCACCACTCCATTCTGCCTCGATCACCATCGTTGGATCACAAGATCCAACGGTGGAGACTTCGTCTTCCACCTCCAGCGCCCCTCTCTCCCACGTTCTCTGCCTTGCGGGAGGGGCAGCCCCTTCCTATTCTCATCCGCGTCTCCACCACCATCGACGACCACCATCACCTCCACGTCCTTCCCCACTCGTCCCTTATCCTCGCCAGCCACTCCACTACCCATGTCGACCTCCAGCGACTCCCACGAACCCCTTAAACTTCGCCCCATCACCAGGCCGGCCGTCCACCTTGACCCTTTAAATACTCGAGCACCGGCCATCGTCACACCCATCCGCCACCCCTGAGAGATTCCCTGAGCTCAGAGCGTCTGATTAGTGACAGTAATTGAACGAATCCTCGAGCGACGACTGGTCTTCTTCTCTGGCGAGATCCTCGGCCCACCGCCGTGTCGCAGCCCTCCTCGCCGAGCCGCTGCTTGAGCTCAGGGACTTACCGCCCCTTCGAGCAATGATCTGGACCTCGATCTCAGGCTCCACTCCCCAGGTAAACTCCTCCATCTCCGTTTGATTTTTGTTTTGATTTTTTCTTTGTTTCTCTGATTTCTATTCGAGCTCCCTCTTCATCTGCTCGTCTCGCTTCCACTTCGTCGAGCTCCGCGACGGAGCCCTCATTCTCGCGGACCCCTTCACGCCCTCAGACACTGCACTTCGCTCTCCACCATATCCAGCTCCGCCACTTGGCCGGAGCACCACCTCCAAACCATCTCCGATCGCCTTAGGCCTCTCCATTCACCCCCACGTCTCCACAAGTGCACCACGAGCCTTGGCTATTCTTCTAACATCTGCAGGTACCTATCTTATGCATCGGCCGGAACTTCATCGGAGTCATCCTCGAGCTTCGTCGCCAGCGACCTCCGACGCCTCTCGCCCGCTCCTGAGGCCACCAACACCATCTTCGCACCGCCACGCTTCTTATGGGATAGCTCCGGACCGCCAGAGAGCATCATCGACACGGGGAGGGACTAGTGGAGCTAAAGCTTCGTCGCCTGAGCCCCGCCATCTCCTTCGCAGGCGGCGGAGGTCCGTTGAAGAAGAAGGCCCGGCTACCGTTCGATCATCTGATCGAACGGTCCTTAGCTCGCCACGTCATCGACATCTGGAGCATCACGTCAGCCGTAGGATCATCAGGGATCCCACAGATAGGAGCGAGTCACATCACCACGACCGGAGCAGCAGACGACCGTAGGATCGATCCTCTGATCCAGCGGCCGACAGTCAGCCACGTCTCCATCATCAGCGGATCTCAGGCGCCGTTGGATCTATCCAGATCTGACGGCCCCCCAGCATGCCACGCGTCTCCTTCCAGCAGCCGTTGGATCATTCTTGATCCTACGGTCTTCAACCCGCCACGTAGAGGAGTCCGAGCCTCTTCTCCGACCCTAGGCTCAGACTACCTGAGGCTACACCGAGCCTCACTCCAGACCTCCAGGAGCTTCTGAGCCGAGCCCCGAGCCTCCTAAGCCACCCGAGCCTAGGCCGACCACGTGAGGAGCACGTGCGGCCTGGGTATTTTGCACAGAGGCCCTCGAGACTTTTTGAAATTACAAAAAGGTCCCTGTGAAGCAGACCCCACGTGAGGAGTACGTGCCAGTGGAGAAATTGCATTGATATCCCCAGCATTATAGGTAATTGTATTTAAGTCCCTGTCAGCATATTTCATTTTATGTAATTTTTTTTGTATTGCAAGTACACCCCTATCTTTGCATGCATCCCTAGGTTCCATTTTGCATCATTTTTGAATTTTAAAAGTTGCATATTGTTGAGTAACTTGTCCTCTATCTATTGTGCCACTTGTCACATTTTTGTACTTACAGTAGATTTTTAAATGAATTAATTGGTTGATTTGTGTGATATTTTGCCCAGTGATACCTTTTAATTTACAATTAATTTCTGTTGCTCCAAAAATTCTCAAAAATCCACAGTAGCTCTAGGATAGTGAACTCAACATTGCATAAAAATTTCATGACATTTGCACACATATCGAGCCTGAATAAATTGTTTAGTGATTTTTTTATTTTAATTTTAATAGGTTCATTTCACATTAAAATTTAGGTATGTCAATTTTCCTAGATTCCTTATCATTACATCTATCTAGGACAATTTTTGTTCTTGAAAACAATGTGATTTGATATTTATTAAAATTAAATTAGTGAAAATCACCCTGCCTGCATGTTTAATTCGTAGTAAATTCATTTAGTGTCGAAAAATTCCAAAAAAATTAGGGTAGCTCATTTTCATCATCTGGCCAATTTTTATCATTTTTGCTCATTTGAATACTTAACCGATTTAAGTTGTAAATTGGCTCGATTTTTGCATGTGTTTTGCATAAAAAACCGAAAAAGTCCAAAAATATTGTTCCTCGAAAATCTCACACTTGGACTTTGCTACAAATTCACCTAAGGAGACATATGCCTCCCTGAGTTCGACCTTGGACTTCACCAAGTAAAAAAAATTGCTGCTTGAAATTGACTTGAATCTAATTAAAAGTGGTTTTTGATATTCCCTCTCGTATCCGACTGCAACGAACATTAGTAATTAATCTGGACATTAATCTGACCGAATTAACTAAGGGTGCGGGAGCGCTTATCACATGTACATCAGCTGGAAGGAAATACACAAAAAGATTACTAACTACCTTACAAAGTAAAGCTATTGTGGCTAGATGGATGTCTACTAAAGTCCTTGTGCTGGCTCACCGACACCTGTTGGGTTTTCCATAAAGCATAGGATAACAATTAGCAAATGCTAAGTAACGAAGAAGAGAAAAGCAAATGAATGTGTATTTTCTTCAAAACTTGATCACACAAAAAGATTCATTCATACTCATTAGTTTAGGTCCTATTACTTTCTATTCCATGTCAAGTATTAGTCCAGGGAATTACCTCACCATTATACGGACTCCGAAGTTGTGGACACTTCAGGATTAGAGATTGCGTTGATCTGATAAGCTTATACCGCCGCACATCACCTCAACCAATCCTCGAATACTACCCTGATGATTTCCTTTTCTTTTATTAGTCAAGGATTCAAACCCTCGTCCTGGCAAACAAAGGAGCACACCATCCTCGAGGATCTGGTTTCTTAAAATCTCAGGCTAACCTTTAATCATATAACTCAGCAACTTTAAATACATGTTATCGTGACCCAGTCGCTATTGAACCACCCGTTCCTCTACATGGCACAACCACATCTTCTGTCGTTCAACCCGAATATATTGGCTCACGGTACCATGCATTTCAAATCATTCATTTTGTGCGCACTTAGCATAACTGGGCAACTGTGTACCACATAGGTGGGGAAATGCCAATACGGGTTCCTTCCGACAAACCTACAGGTTGCATGCCCGACCTGTAGTTCTACTCCCAGTCATTCTTAACGTAAGACAAGATCCAACTCAAAACACATCAATTTCCATGATGTAATTTCTCCCGTTAAGCCTTAGATTTGCATAACGTATATACTTACACAAATATTAATTCACATATTTATATATTCATATTTGTACTCATTTTAACTTCCAAACCCTAACTTTCCAAGCCACTACATCCATTGATGCTTAGACCTTGTTTTAATTGAAATCACAAAACAACTTTTCATATTTTCTCAAAAATAAAAAATTAGGGTTCTTCATAGCAAGAAGCATA
This sequence comes from Ottelia alismoides, assembly GCA_037367405.1. Classification (NCBI taxonomy): domain Eukaryota; kingdom Viridiplantae; phylum Streptophyta; class Magnoliopsida; order Alismatales; family Hydrocharitaceae; genus Ottelia; species Ottelia alismoides. Next base: position 367,108 of record JAZKJV010006932.1, read on the forward strand.
AATACAGAAATGTCAACGATCTCATATGAAAACCCAACAACAAAAAGGAAGGATTTCATTACCTAATCGAGCTCTCTCTCGCGTATGCAGTGATTTAACATGATTCTTTTTTAAAAAAGAATGAATTATAGCTCCTAAAATGATTGAATTTCATTTCCATATCAAAAACTCTAAGAACGTTCCAAGAACATGAAGAACGAATGAAGAACACGAACAACGTGAAGAACACACGAAGAACATGAAAACCATATTTTCCCTTGAAATTTTAGCAGAGTTTCCCTTATACGGTGTGATATTTCTAGAAAAATTTCGACAGTGTTTTACCTTATATTGTAAGATATTTCTATGAGAATTTCGACAGAGTTTCCCATTATATTGAGACATTATTTTAAAAGAAAATGGAAAGAGTTTCCTCTATAAAATCAGTGAGAGGGAACCAACATCTACTATGAAAGAATATAATAAAGATGCAAGAGATGAAGAATCGGTAGACACCACACATCTTAGGTGAGTAAAGGTGTGACGAATCACAGGGTTCACTGACGTGCATAGCCATCCGCACCTAAGTAGGGTATTACACAGATTTCTCCATCAAAATAACTATAAAAGCGGAAAATAAAGAATAGAACCATAAACAATGGAGAATTGGTAGACACCACACATCTTAGGTGAATGAAGTGTGACGATTCACAGGGCTCACTGACGTGCATAGCAGCCCACACCTAAGTAGGTTACTACACAGATTTCTTCTCGAACCACAACAGAAAATGAACCGTAAAGAAAGATGAATAAAAAAAAGTCTGGGAAAAAATGAATCGAAAACCTAGCTTACGAGGTAGATTAAGAGAGGATCGTATTTTCCTCCTCCTCATTCTCCTGCCAGCGCTTTGCTAGCACTCCTTCTCCGCCTCCCACTCCTCCTCAAGACCTCTCAACCCTAACCCTTGGGGTGGTGGTACTGGAAATCGTAGAGAATGAATGGGTAGGGGGGCCTATTTATAGGCTTCAAAAACCACTAACCATGATTAGTATACCATGGTTTATGCCTTAACCGTGGTTAGCGACCTATGGTTTTGGACAAAGCTTATCTGATACTCGGAGCTTAAGTTAGAACAATCCAAAAGATTTTAGTTTCGTTAATGATGCTTAATTAGTGCTAATCGGATTAACTTTTACTAATCGGTATTTAACATTCGCGGCTTACGCTAAACTTTTGATAAATTAATTAGTATTCTCTAATAGTGATTAACGATCCTCAATCCATCATTGGTTTCTTTAATCGTGTTTAATTAGTCTTAATGATGGTCATTGCGGGTTAATGACGTCTTAAACATCCTTACTTCTCTTTCTTTTGAAAATCTTAACAAACCGAGACAAAGTTCGATTCACACGTAACAAATTCTGTTGGTTTCCTCTTGACGAGCCGAATCTTATGATATAGGATCTGAGAGATGGCCAAGTTCAAGGCTTTACAGAGGATGATAGGAAGCTACGTAGCATGGAGGAAATCAAGTCTGCGTTGTTATTGGAGACACATCGATTTGAGGGGGAATGAAGATGGTCTGGCGTGTAGCGGAGGAAGGAGCACCGAGGGATTGATCTACGCAAGATCAGGGACTGTGAATGGATCAATTCGATGGATAAATGGAAGAGGATGGAAATGGGATGATTGGCATGTTGGAACAAGGAGTCAATCACAGTGAAATGGCTGGAACCCTAACGGCTCTGGTGAACCGAAGAATTAAAGTCCACGCTATGCTAAAGATCTAATTAACAAAATAAACTCGGAATTGAAATTGCAAGAAAGAAATCTATCTAGGAAATAAAATGATGCATCTCTTACCTGATTAGAAAGCCAAGGAGCAGGACGTTATAGGAGCACTACATGAACCTCCTCTCCTCCTCCCGCTAGCGCTCCGAACCTCAGGGAGCTTCCTCTATCAGTAGTGGATACACACACACATATGGATGGAGGCACTACAGTGCTTGGAGAGGGATCAAAATTGAGCTTGAAGACAATATGTCCTATTTATAAGCATGGAGATGGGTCCTTATTGACGGGGGTTTATAATGAATCAAGATTATGTACACAAGACTTACAGAGGCGGCGTATATTAGGATTGATCAAGGGTTGATTTTCATGAAAAATTAGACTGATAGGAGTTGTAAGATACCCGAGAAAAAGGAGCAAAATCAAAGAGAAGACATCTCTGGCGAAGCATAGACTCCAAAGGGTTAGTTGACTTGCAATCAACTGAAGCCGACACCCCATTGGTCCATATCGACCACTAGAAAGACAAAATAGGGTAGAAAATGATAAATAATGAAAAATAAAATACTAAACGAATTAATTACATAAAAGTTACAAAAATAAAAAATGTTTATTATTTTTTATAGTATTTAATTTTAATTTTTATTTATTTTTGCAGGTTTATTTATTATAGGTTACTTTTTAGGGTTTTATTTACAGGTTATATTTACATATATTATACATATGTTATTTTGTGTTTTTGATTTATTATTCTATTTTCATTTTTCATATATTTACAACTTGTTTTTATATACACATTTTTTTTTGTATTTTTATGATGTTAATTGTACTCCTAAATAAATATGATTGTATTTTATACATGTATAAGTATAGGTGTTTTATCGATGTGTTCGTATATACTATTTCATTTTTGTGTTTTCTTAGTGGTTTTATTCTATTCTATATATGTACAAGTATTACAAATAATATTTACAAAATTATAAAAAAAATAAATGATAAAATAGTCAATAGTAAATAAATTGAATATTTTATTCAGGTTAAAAATACAGTAGGGTTCAAAACTTAGCTATCACACCTTAACTTCAAATTAAGTTAAATCACCTTCATTAAATAGATAGTTAAATGTTATATATGATTAAAGTGATTTTGAGGCATTTTGAGTTTTTATTGAGAATATATGGGTCTGGAAAATTTGGATTTTGGCCTTTTATTCTGAGTATAAGATGTATATTGTATATTATTTTTGTGCAAAGTCAATTTTTTATTTTCTATATATTTTTACCTACAACTTTCATGTATGAAATTTATTGATTTAATGAATAGATAATAGAAATAACTAGGTCCCAAAAATGAATTATTGATGATGAAAGAATGTGATTTTTATTGTCTTTTTGGCCCTTATCTCATCTTCTTGGTTCCTTGTTGACTACATCAATTCTTGGCTTGGTATTCGGGTTTAGAGTCATAAAATACCTGTGGCATTTTATTTCTTTTTCTTTTCTTTCCTTTATTCTTTTATATTGGCTTTAAACAATGTAATTTATACAATAATTATGTAATAAATAATATATGTTAATTTGTATAAAATAATGATATTTACATGCATTTATCTAGGGTTTAAAGGCCAAAATGAAAGAATGAAGGTGATGAAATAGAGATTCATCACCCCCTATACTTGCCTTTGTTATTCCCTAACAAACACTTATGGAATGAGTGTAGAAAAGAAAAATAAAGAAAAGAAAAATAAATAACTTGGAATAATTACCGACTTTTAAACTAGTCTTAATAAAGTCAAAGTTTGGAGCTTAGAGAAGGCTTTTGGATTAATGGTGTGTTCGGAACCACATGAAAATCAGGAAGTGCGACATAACAACCCTTAGATTTCATACTCCTATCATCCAGTCCAATTCACAACCAGGTTAGAACCATCCTCTCAGTCACATACTCTTGCTACCTTGAAATGATAAAACCATGCGTGTGAATTTGTTCAGCTCTTCCAAGATAAAATCGTTGAACCACCAAGGCGTTTGCTCTTATCGTAACTCATCCTCGTGGAGACAAATATTCCCTTCTAAGGTCATGTGCTCCCCATCTTTACAACAGAATGGGGGAGAAGTTAGAAGAATGTGAAAGAAGTGTGATGGATTAGTGTGTCTTCATTCCCTTGTGAAGTCGGTCAATGTAACCGAACTTTCACCAAGAAGAAGGCTTTTTTTGAAGCTCAAGTTTTTATGTAATTTTTGTTATAGGCTTATTTCGATGTTTTCTTTGACTTTGTACAACTTCTGCATTCTTCCTTGTCCCCTAGTAGATATAGTATCTTTTGTTCCACCCTCTTTTTTTATCTTGGAAAAGTTGTGCCTGTAGATCTTTCCTCATCCGAAGCATTATCTCAATCTGTCTCCAATCTTTAGATATCATTGTTGCCAAAAGAAGCAGGTCGGAGTACCGGAGTCAGTAATCCCCAAGAATGGTTCCCGGGCCACCCTTGATGAAGCAACCTTGCATCGTCTTGACTGAGATTCCAAGATTTTTCAACAACCCGTCTGAGTTGAGTTAAGTGTTAGGTGTGGGGTTTCTAATCAAGTCACTGTCTCATGAGTATTACAGATCATATGAAGAGTTCTATTTAAGCACATTGAATTGACTCATGAACATAGTTTTATGGAACCTAAAGAATTAAATTAAGATGACCTCGAATATCTCCAGTTCCACTCCACAATGGGCTCCTCTAAAATTAAGTGTATTAAGGTCTATCCCAAGCTCCAATGTTCAGACTGTATTTGGAGTTTTGTTCAATTATCTAAGTTATTCTGAAAAATGTGAATGCTATGTACAAAGCAAGGAAAATATTTTTGTGATGCAAATTTCTAGTTTTTGAGCATGGAATTTTATGAGCATGGAATATTTAGCTATAAGGGTACCTCTCAATATCTGGCAGTTCATGCAGCACTTGTCATATGCTATGACATTCTTAAATACTGTAGGCCACCAGAGGCCACATTATAGGACTTTCGATGTCTTTCTATCTCCAGAGTGATGTCCACGGGATTCGAGCAAATGATAATGCTCGAGGACACTATGATGCTCCTCTTGAGGGATGCAGCCTCTCCAAATGCAATCTGCTCCTTCCTTGAATAGAAGTGGATCTTCCCGTAGGTAGAAACGGATTTGGGACAATAACTTGTCCTTCTTGATCTTCATCCAATCTTGTGGGACTACATCGAAAATGAGGTAGTTCAAAATATCAGCATACCAAGGGAGTGAATCCATGGCCAAAATCGACTCGTCCAAAAAGGTGTATGTGATGGGTGCACTGGTCAGTGTAGGCTCTTGCTGTTCAATTCTGGAGAGGTCATATGCTACCACATTCTGAACCCCAGGCTTTTCTTTGATGTCCAAATCGAATTTTGGAAGGAGAAGGATCCATCTAATCAATCTAGGCTTATCATCCTTCTTCTACTGTAAGCACCAGACGACAGAGTGGTTAGTATAGATGGTGACTTTAGATCCAAGCAAATAGGATTTGAACTTTTCAAGGGAGAATACCATAGCCAGTAATTCTTTCTCTATGACAATGTAATTTCTCTGAGTTTCATTTAGCATCTTGCTGGCATAGTAAATGGCATAGGGCGCCTTGTCTTTCCTTTGTCCTAGAACAACCCTAATGCATAATCTAATGCATTCTTCATGATCTCAATGGGTAGAAAGCAATCAGGTGGATGTAGGACTAGAGCTTGGGTGATTAGCTCCTTTAATTGATTTAATGCAAGGAGAACCTACTGATCGACATGAAACTCGATTTCCTTGCACATCAATTTAGTGAGAGTTCAGCCGATGCAGCTGAAGTCCTTGATGAATCTCCTATATAAACCTACATGACCTGGGAATGACCTCACATTTCTGATAGTCTGAGTTGGCTCTAGATTGGCAGTCACATCCACCTTTATCGGGTCGACTTCCATGCCACATTTGGAAATGGTGTGATCCAACACAATCCCTTTTGTGGGCACGAAGTGGGTCTTTTCCCAAGACAGCATGGGATTAACTTTCATGGAATTTATGAAGTACTTTGTCCATGTGCTCAAGACATGCATTGAATATGTCACCATAAACATATAAGTCGTCCATGAACACCTCAAGAAAACTTCCAACCATTTATCAAGCATGCATCTTTAGAATGTGGCAGGTGCATTGCACAGACCAAAGGGCATTCTTCTGAAGGCGTAGGTGCCGAACGAGTAAGTGAAAGTAGTCTTCTCTTAGTCTTCTAGGGTGATTGCTACTTGGTTGTACCCAAAATACCCATTTAGAAAGTAGAAGAACTCCTTGCTGGTCAGTCTCTCCAGAACTTGATCAACAAATGGCAAGGGAAAGTGATTCTTCTTTGTTGTTGCATTGAGGCAATGATAGTAAACACACACACACACACACACACACTAGATTTTCGGTAACTGAGTAGAAATATCCTCTCCTTTGTCATTTGTAGTCACGATGATCCCGGATTTCTTCGAAACTACATGCAGAGGGCTCACCCATTTTGAATCAGAGATGGGATAAATGAAGCCTGCATCACACCATTTCGTGATTTCTCTCATGACTATGTCCCGCAAAGTTGGGTTCAGTCTTCTTTAAAAATCTTGGGATAGGTTGGCATCTTCTTCTAAATATATATGATGTGAACACAAGGTAGGATTTATCCCACGGAGGTCAGAAACGTGCCAACCAAGTACCTTGTAATTTTTCTGTAGAACCTCAAGATGCCGAGATTCTTGATCCGTGGTCAACATGCTTCTGATGATGACTGGATACATATTTTCTACACCCGCAAGGAAGGCATACTTAAGGCCTGTCAGAAGTAGCTCTAATTCCAATTCTGATTTGGTTCGCTTCTCGGTCACTTCTGAAATTGTGCAAGTAGGTGGATGATCTGCCATGACTTTAGAGGTGCTGCTCACCTTAGTGGCTTATTGTTCAACTAACAATATACCGAATAGATCTGCAATGATCCATCATGTTCAAACTTGCATGAATCTTCTCAATGAAAGAGATGCATCATCAAATTGGATTCTGTCTCCAAAGTGATATTGGAGCTGGTGTCGACTGTGCTTTTTTGGTCCCCCTCAGGAGAGAGGATTTCTAGGGTCCATGTGTCATTCAAAGAGAGTTCTATATCTCTGAATTTTGTAATAAAGTCACAATCTTCTTTGAGCAGTGCTGCATGACTTTCATCAGATACAACTTTTGGCTCACTGAACCTGTCTATGGTAACTCTATTGCTTCTTGAGCTGAAAGTGATCTTCCCAGACACATAATCAACCACAACATCTAAAATGCACAAAAATAGCCATCCAAGGATAATTGGGGTATGAAGTAATAGTGCAGGAGAGTCCATATCAAAGACTACAAAATCAACCGGAATTTGCATGTCCTGCCCCTTTACGACAGCATCTTCCAATAGACCTCGGGGTTGCTTGATGGATCGATCAACAAACTGGAGGATCATGCATGTCTGCTTGAGTGGATTCAGTCTAAATTCTTGAAGTAATGATGAGAACAGGAGGTCGATGGAATAGCCATTGTCAAGCAAGGTTCACTCGAAGACTTGGTCAAAAATCTCACATCTGATCAAAGGTGATCCTTTATCTTGATTCTTCTAAGGAAGGTTGTTGATGGATGCAACTGTGGCCATGGTAAATACATGCTTCTCAGCTTGTTGGCATCTGTTTTTGCGGTTTGACCAATGCTTCTTTGTGCATGCTTCCTTCAAGCCCTTCTTCATAGCTGGCATTTACTCCATGGCTTGCATAAATGGCAATTAAACAGTCAAATTCTTTAGAGTATCCACAACACATGGAGCAGATAATGCACTTTTTCTCTATGCTAATTTTTGGATTTTTCTATTGCATCAGAAAAAGGAATATTTACAGAATTGAAATCAAAAGCACTGTTCTTATTTATAGCAGAATTCTTGTCCACAATATTCTGTACATCTGGACTGCAAAAAGATGTACATTTTGGAGATGATGGTGTTACTGTTGGTGGACATGCAAAAACAGTAGCCTCCGCTCTGTCGGTTGGATCTAGATCGGCTGTTGCGTCTTGATTCTCTATTGTTGACACCTCGGCTGTGATTTTATTTTTTGTATTTCTGAATTTTTTATTTTCTTTGTTCTTTTTGCTGATGGAGGAGGTAGTGGATGACAGCTGGCATGGATCCTCCTTCTTCTTCCTCACTTGAACCTGAAGCTAGCACAACTAATGCAGAAGACGATGGTTCACCTGACGAAGCTTTATTCTTCCCCTTGATTATGACAGACGGAGGTAGGGTCCTACCACTCCTGAGAGTAACTACATTAGACAAAGAAAATTCACAATCATCTTACTCTACAGGCATAGATGAGACATCACATTCTACATGCTCTTTTATCTTGAAATAGTGAGATTAGCTTTGACTTGGCCCGGGATAAGAGTTCTGGTGGCCATTCGTCTAGCTTCCTTTTCAGCTCTACTAGGCATTATACTAATTGGGCCAAGAAATTGTGGCTCAGGTTCACAGTAACTGCCTCAGAAGGTTCAACATGTTGACCACGTTGTGGTTGTTGGTTAGGATACCAAGATTGATACTGCTGATGTTGTTGCTGAGGGGGAGGAAGCAGATACTATTGGTATGGAGGAGGAGTGTACTGCTGTTGAGGTCCAACCCGCGTGTTGATATTACAACTGTTGTTGATGGTACAATGGCTACAGGTACTATTGTGACTGTCTCTAATTACTATGGGGCTATGGAGATCTGTGATGTTGATACTGAGGCTAAGGTTGAAAGGACTGTGCAAAGTGACCACCCTGAGGTTGGTGGTATGGCCGGTTGGCTGGTGGTCGACCCTGGGTTCTTCAGCAGGACAGGCTAGCTGCTGCAGCTGGATCAGAAGATGGTAGGTAGTTTGGCTGGTAGAACGCCACCTATTGTTGCGGCATGGCCTGTTCGAGTGCCTGCATGTAGTACACGTGTTGGATCGTCGGCTATTGCTGATTCGACTACTACTATTGTGGAAGTGATGGTTCATCTTTCTTCTCAATAGGAGTCTCTGACGATGGTTTCACCGACTGACTTTAACTGTCAGTGCTTACCGGTAGCTCCAACTACTTGGTGATTTAGTCCAACTTATCCAAGTGTTTCATCCTCTATTCGATCACAACGATCTTTTCAAGTTCCTGTGACCGCTTCTCGATAATGTCAACCTTTGAGAGATGCCCCCCAATGATGCTAAGGTTGGAGCTCTCATCTTTCTCTGCCTCACAAGATGTTGCCATGTATACTAGCTTGTGGAGGACCCAGGATTGTCTTTGATATGCACGAGATGAAGAGAGGGTGGCCTCTTCCTCAGCCATTTCTTCAAAGATTTGCCGGACTTCATCTTCATCCTAATTAATGTGGGATCCCTCACATGTAGCATCAACTAGTCTTTGGATCTCTACATTCAGGCCTCCGAAGAAGTGTTGGACCAAGCTTGTCCTCGCTATGTCATGGTGAGGGAACTTTTCTTGCAGATCATTGAATCATTCCCAGGCTTCATGTATGGACTCATTGGCTACAGGAGAAATGTTGCTAATCCTAGATCACATTTGGTTAAGCCGAGCGAGAGGGTAGAACTTGTGAAGGAACACATATTTAAGATCCAACAGGTCGTCACGACCTTTCCCACATGATTTACCCAGTATAGGGCATTGTCTTGGAGGCTGAAGGGAAACATAGCCATCTTCACTACTCCCAACGAAGTGTTAGGGTAGTGAGTAGTTCGACCGATGCGAGAGAATTGTTGTAGGTGTATGTATGGCTCCTCGTTTATATTCACATGGAAAGTGGGTGAAAGAGAAAGGAATCGAGTCTTTAGCTCAAAGTGAGCGTGCAACAGTGGTATGCGAATCCACTCGATCATCTGACTATCCGCAGGATTATATGTTTCTTTCAACATCGGTTTGGGGTTATCATTCCTTGCCCCCTCTTCTTCCTGATCTGGATCATCACAGGGTCTTTCACTGTCTCCTCTCCCCCTCCTGTTGGTTTGTTCTCATGTCATTCAGTATATCTTGAAATGCAATCTGTACGAGTGCCTACTCAATAAGTTGCTATTGAATGGCTTGGACGAAAGCCAACAACTAAGCATTCACATGATTCTGATCTGGTATGAATCCTTTCTATGGTTGGGGCGACTGCTATTCCTTACCCTTTCTTTGAGGAGCCATCTCGGGATCTGAGTTCGAAGAGATCAATTCTGGATTAGGATCCATGATTGGGACTGTCTTCTATCTGTAACATAAGAGAATCCCAATCAGACCACTTGAAATTGAATGCTAGCTTCAGCGATAAAATGAGATTAGGGTCAATCCCATATGGGTATGAATGGAGTAAAATATGTAGAGTGAAATCAACCTCCATTCGCAAAAGACGAAATTGGGACAAGAATGGGTCTGGCTTATTAGAGGATAATGGAGGATGGAAAGAAGATGATGAGTTTGGAGATCAATTCACAAGGTTCGAATCGTGTTCTCAGGAATCACCTCAAGTTATTGACAATGCCGAGTCCACGGAATCGATGTAGTTGTTGATAGAGTACCAACTAAACCACCCATGGATTTAAAACGTGGAAAAAAGAGGATCGATGTACAAAGAAGGATATGATGATCAACGAGGATAAAAAGGAGTGTAAAACAGTAGAAAGGCTCGAAATGAGAAGGGTCAAAGTGGAGAAACATATAACAAAATTTGCGTAAGTACGTAGGACTTGATTTTTAAACTCAATCTAGATCCATACAAACACAATACAAAATTGGGTTCACCAACTCCACACACATGTGAAGCCATAAAGGATCGCCTATTTTTATATTTTCATTTTTAGAGTTGTTATTTCAGGCAAATCTTTTAACAAGTTCTTAGCACGCTAACCCTATAGGAGCGAGAGTACTATCGGAAAAGTATCTCGTACTTGTCCTCCTCCTTTGTAACCTGCAGTATGAACTTTTTGAGGTCCTTATAACCCATCCCAGATCCCTATCCAACCAACAAATAAGAGGGAGGAAGCTGATAGGTGAAACTACTACTTTGGACCTCGCTTGCAATGGAATCATCCGTGAGCGTGTAATGACCTACTCAAATGCAAATTGATGAGACAAACATCCCCATGAAGGCATGGCCTAATATCACTACTTCAGACCAAGTGGATGTTCCACACAAGAGAAGAACACTCGCTGATAGGGACCTACTAGGTCACGTACGATAGAAGCACCAATACTTCGAAAGTCCAAGCGATACACAAGGCAGTTACAGACTAGGTTTTGGGCTCTAATTCTTAGCGGGTCGTGCCTCGCTCAAGGGAGGGGTTTTGGTCCCCTCCTAAGGTACCTGAAGACAATGAGGGATTTATGAACCCAAAGAAATGAAGTCCATTATAGATTTAATTAAGGTCAAAGTTTATTTAGTAGTCCCCATGTTCTATATTTTTTGTTTTCAATTTTTTGGATATTTTGCATACAAGCACCTAATGATTTTGTAGATTTTCATTTAAGTTCTAGGTTCTCAAAATTAGAGGAGATAGTGGAAAAGTCATGCAAGTCGATTCGATGATGGAAATATCATCATTGAAACTAATGATGCATGCAAAATTAGAGGACTTGCAATGCTTCCTAGCTCACTCCATGTGGTATGTAAAACAGAAATTTAAACCTATCTACATAGTGGTGTGAAATCAACAAAATCGCTCTAAATAGTATATGTTATTAGTCATGAAGAACCATATGTTAATTATTCAGAAATAAACCCTAGGGCCAGTCTTGGAGATATCTCGATGCCTGCCACAATGGGTCCTGCTAGCGTTGTATGATGCCTCTCTCAGCGCATGGGTTTAAGTCCAAATAACTATTATTAATTTCACTAGATCTAAATTTTAAAGACTATAGTCACATAAATCTTATTATGGTTTGGAACTAATTATCGATACAAGCAATCCTAAAGTCCAGGTGCTCCATGCATACAAAACAAATAAAAAGAAAGACGAAAAACTCAAAACATCGAGAAACAGATGAAACAAAGCGATGAAAACACGAGAAAACCATGACGAGGCCTCCAGGTGAACAGTCACATGGGCAATAGACCTTGTAGAGTAGAGTAATGTCTAAGTCCATAATTATTACAATTAATAACGAATCACTCTCTCTCAATAAAATAAAAAAATCTAAACTAAGAATCTTGGCTAATTAGTCTCCTTGTTATGGATGCTACCTCTCCAATAGGTCATGATAGAAGGACCAATCTCCACCTTGCTCGGCTGCATCACCCTCCTAAGAAGTCTTCCTCGCATAGAGGGTCCTCACAATAAAAGAGATGTATTAGAACAATTATCCAGATAATATATTTAAAAAAAAGGAAAAATTATGTATATACAAGTAAGAAAGAGATAGACAAATTTGTACAAGGAAATGAATGAATAAATAAAATTCAAATATATACAAATTAGGCTACACACGTTGCTCCCTAGCAACGGTAACATTTGATGACTATGGATTTCAAGCAGGTCTTATGTATCCAAGCAAGTCTAAAATGTATTCTCACGGAGTGTGAAGATAGAGTGTCGTTGAGGTGAACCACAAAGAGAACCCATGTTCCATCAACAAGTACCCACAATGTAAAAATAAGCAATGAATATACACAAATTTAAGGCATAGTTTATTATACTCTACAGACAAAAATGTATATCTCATAAACATGTAGAGGTCGAACCACAGAGAGCAGGCTAGGTAGCCTATAATTATTACTAAGCAACATGTGTTATGTACATACTTGTCTTTATGTTTTATTTTTATGTGATTTTTTTATTTTTTTAAACTTAATTAATTTTGTATTTTAATTGCATTGATAGTAAATATATGTATAATGGTAATTTAATAATAATAAAAATAGAGATTAGATCAATATATATATACATGTAGGTAGAGATATACACATAAGGAATATATATATATGTTTTAACTTTTTCTAATTTTTTGATTTTTGGAAATAAAAAATATTTGTATAGAATATATTAGTACATAAAAATATATTATATACATATAGATAGTATATAGTATATATATCTATAAATATCCCTAAAATCCAGGAAAAATATTTTTTACATTTTATGTTTTTCTAATGTTTTTTGTGATTTTTCTGGAATTTTTACCTATTAAATCAATAGCATAGCAAAATAGGATTAAATAAATAGACCAAATTGATTAGAAGGATAAAAATAAAAAAAAAGTGTAAAGAAATCCTCAATTCAATTTTAATACATAAACAATAATATAGAGAAAAGTTAGGGGAAAATAAATATTTTTGGAATTGTTTGGGATTTCCCCTATTTTTTAATAGATTTTGAAGCTTTTTATTTTTAAATTTTCTTTTTCTATTTGAATGGATTTTTGGTCTAGAGTTAATATAGGTCATAATAAACAACATATATTTTTTTTGTAATTTTTAGGGTTTTTCAATATTTTGTTGGCATTTTTATAGTTAAATAGGGAATTAAAGCTCACTGTGTGAATTTAAATAAATAGATAAAAGCCTAAAATACAAAATAAAAATCATAGCATGAAAATATGTCATCCCAAACATTTTCATGTATTTTTCCAAAGTTAAATACAAACAATATGCATTTTTAACAAAACAAAACAAGTGATAACATTTAATGTTCTGGTAGGAACCTGTTTGTAATTAAAATGAAGTATATATGCAACCATTTCACAAAACCCAAGGGCATACTTGCAATTTTCCGTAAAATAAATAAATTAAAAATGCCTTGGAAGGCCTCTATGTAATATACAAAAGTTCTAGTTCCCATGTATAATGTTTCAAAAAAGTTACACTAAATATATAACTGTATGGATTAGAAATAAATACACAAAATCGAGGTGTTATGCGTGCAAAATACTCAACTCATGTGGCAAGACACATAAGCTAGCTGGTATGGACCTGAATGTAATATCCGGGAACAATAAGGGGCTCACTATAAATTTGATAACTTTATTTACACTCTGTACTATATTTTAAATTCTTAAAATAAATAATAAAAATCTACATGGGTTGAGTGTAAATTACGCTTGTTTGTGCACGGACCAACGACTTCGATCTCTTCACTTGGACATATGAAAGCTCCATAACGCACATTGTCAGTTCGACGATGACGACTGAGATTAGACCTCGGGCAGAGATCGAATGGTTGAGGCTCGCTTGATCGGACGCCATCTGCTGCATCTATAGTAGGGCTCTTGATCGGACGGTATTGGAATGTCTTAGAAGAACACTCCATGAGCAATGCTTTGCGTGGCTTTGATCCGCTCCTCCTCTCTACTTCGAGCTCCTCCTAAGTTGTTTAGATGCTCTACAGGTTCGCCTCAGTGTTCCACAGTTAAAAGGATGCATTAAAAGAGTCCATGCCCCATTGGATGGGGCCTGGAGCACCGGGCACCTGCAGCTCCTTTCTTGAATTCAAAGACCCCTCAGATGGGGTCTTCCATAAGTGCAAAGATGATAGGAAGCTATGGGACATGAAGACGATAAGGTATGGTTTGTTATTCATGAGGTTCGCATTGACTTGTGGGGGAATGAAGATGCTCCGGCGTACGACATGAGGGATTGATCTATGAAATATCAAGGGCTCTGAATGGATCGATTCGATGGATAAATAGAAGAGGATGGAAATGGGATGATTGTCATGTCGGGACGAGGAGTTGATCACAGTGAAATGGATAGAACCCTAACAGCTCTAGTGAACTGAAGAATCAAAGTCTATGCTATGCTAAAGATCTAATTAACAAACTAAACTCGGAATTGAAATTGCAGGAAAGAAATCTACCTACAAAATTTAAAGATGAAACTCTTACATGATCGGAAAGCCAAAGAGCAGGATGCCATCGGAGCGCCGCCAAGACCTCCTCTCCTCCTCTTGACGGCGCTCCGAACCTCAGGGAGCTTTCTCTGTCACCACTCACCAGTGAACTCACACACACACACACATACACACACAGATGGAGGCACTACAATGCTCAGAGAGTGATAGGAACCAAGCTTGGAGACAATAGATCTTATTATAAGCATGGAGATGGGTCCATATTGATCGGGGGTTTATAATGAATCAAGATTATGTACACAAGATTTAGGGTGGTGGCATGAATTAGGAATGATTGGGGGTTGATTTTTGTGAAAAATCAATTTGATGGGAGTTGTTAGCTACCCAGGGAAAAGGGAGAAAAATCTGGGAGAAGACATCTCTGATGAAGCAGAGATGTCAAAGGGCTAGTTGACCCATGGTCAACAGATTCCGGCACCCCATTGGTCCATATCGACTACTAGAAGACAAACTAGGGTAGAAAATGATAAATAACGAGAAATAAACAACTAAATGAATTAATTAAATAAAATTTACAAAATTAAAATGTTTATTATTTTCTATAGTATTTAATTTTGATTGTTATTCATTTTTATGGGTTTACTAATTGTAGATTACTTTTTAGGGTTTTATTTATAGGTATATTTACCTATATTATGTATATTTTATTTTTATTTTGTATTTTTTTATTTTATTTTCATAGTTTATATATTTATAACTTATTTTTGTATACACAAATATATTTTTGTTGTATTTTTCTGATGTTAATTGTACTCCTAAATAAATAGGGGTGTATTTTATACATGTACATGTATTTTATCTATGTGTTTGTATATACTATTTTATTTTTGTGTTTTCTCCATGGTTTTATTCTATTCTAAATATGTACATGTATTATGAATAATATTTAAAAAATAAAAGTATATTGTAAAAATAGTAAATAATAAATAATCTGAATATTTTATTCAGGTAATATTAGAGGTCCAAAACTTAACTATCACACCTTAACTTCAAATTAAGTGAAATTACCTTCATTAAATAGCTTAGTAAATGTTATATAAAACTAAAGTGATTTTGAGGCATTTTGAGTTTTTATTGAGAAGACATGGGTCTGGAAAGTTTAGATTTTTGCTTTTTATTCTGAGTACAAGATGTACATTGTATATTATTTTTGTGTAAACTCGATTTTGTATTCTTCTATACATTTTTATCTACAAGTTTCATGTACAAACTTTATTGGTTTGATGCATAAATAATATATAATCTAATGGGTTCCAAAAATGAATTATCGATGAATGAAAGAATGTGATTTTATTGCCTTTTTGGCCTTTATATCCTCCTACTTTGTTCCTGGTCGACCACATCAATTCGTGACTTGGCCTCAGGGTTTAGGATCGTATTATACAATTGGCATTTTATTTCTTTTTATTCTCTTTTTTTAGTCTTCTATTTTGTCTTCAAATAATGTAATTTATGCAATAATTATATAATAAATAATGGATGTTAATTGTAGAAAATAATGATATTTACATGCACTTAGCTAGGGATGGAAGGACAAAATGAAAGAATAATGGTGATGAAATGGAGATTCATTACGCCCCTATACTTGACTTTGTTAGTCCCTAGCAAACACTTCTGCAATGAGTGCAGAAAATAAAAATAAAGAAAAAGAAAATAACTTGGAATAACCACCGACTTTTAAAGTAGTCTTGATAAAGTCAAAGTTTGGAGCTCATAGAAGGCTTTTGGACTAATAGTGTGTTCGGAACCACATGGAAGTCCGAAAGTGTGACATAACAACCCTTAGATTTTATACTCCTATCATCTAGTCCAATTCACAACAGGTCAGAACCGTCCTCTCAGTCGCATACTCTTGCTACATTGAAATGATAGAACCATGTGTTGAATTTATTCAGCTCTTCCCAGACAAAAGGGAATGGGCCAACGTAGTCTTCATTCCCTTGTGAAGTCAGTCGGTGTAACATATTCTTCACCAAGAAGCAGGCTTTTTCTGAAGCTCAAATTTTTGTGGAATTTTTGGTATAGGCTTTATTGGATGTTTTCTTTGACTTTGTATTGCTTCTACATTCTTGCTTGTGCCCCGGTGGATATAGAATCTTTTGTTCCACCCACTTTTTTGGGGTCTTGGAAAAGTTACACCGGTAGACTGTTCCTCATCCAAAGCATTTTCGCAAATTTGTCTCCAGTCTTTAGATATCATTGTTAACAAAAGAGGTGGGTCAGAGTACCAGTGTCGGCAATCCCCAAGAATTGTTCTTGAGCCATCCTTGACGAAGCGACCTTGCATTGTTCCGACTTAAACTCCAGGATTTTTCAACAACCCATCTGAATTTAGGTAAGTTCTAGGTGCGAGGTTTTCAGTCAAGTCACTGTCTCAAGAGTCTTAATGATGATATAACGGGTTCTGTTTGAGCACATTGAATTGATCATGAATATAGTCTTATGGAACCTAAAGAATTAAGTCAAGGTGACCTGAAATATCTCCGGTTCCGTCCCTTAATTTCTAAACCTCTTTGTTGATGAAGTGACTACCCCATCTGAAATCAATATCTTTGGTATCTCGAACTATGATTTGATGTTATCTTTTAGAAATATGCAGACTGTTCCACTATCTGCAGCTCGAGCAGTGATAGCTTCAACCCATCGACTCACATAATCTACGGTAAGCAAGACGTATTCAAAGCCCTGACTGTTATAGATCAAATCCATAAAATTAATGCCCCATGCATCAGACTCGTCAAATATTTAGATAAATTTGAGGGCCATGTTGTCTTTGACACCAAGGGGTTTTCCCATTTTCTTCCAGTCGATATAGGTTTTCACATATTTGTTTGCATCCTTAAATAGTATCAGCTACCAGAGGCCACATTGATGTATCTTCGCTATCGTTTTGCATCTAGAATGGTTTCGACCAAATTTGAGCTTATGGCAGAGCTCGAGGACACTTGTGTACTCCTCCTAAGGAATCCACTGATGCCAAATGCAATTTGTGCCTTCCTTGAATAAGTGTGATCCTCCCATTGGTAAAAATGAATATTAGACATGAATTCGTCCTTCTTGATTCTTTTCTAATATTTTGTATCACCCCATAGACGATGTAGTTTACAATATCGACATACCAAGGGAGATATGCCACATTGAGAATTGATTCATCATGGAAAGTTTCTGTGATCGGTGTACTGCTTAACGAGGCATCTTGACATCCAATTCTAGACAGATGATCTTCTACCACATTCTAACCTCTAGTTTTATCTCTGATTTTTTATTTAAATTCCTAGAGGAGAAGGATCCATTTGAGTAGATGTGATTTGGAACCCTTTTTTTGCTAAAGATACCGAATAGCAGAGTGGTCAATAAAAACATGAACTTTAGATCTAAGATGATAGGATCTGAACTTATATAAAGCAAATACAAATACCAACAATTCTTTCTCTATAATTGTATAGGTTCTTTGTGCTTCATCTGATATTTTGCTGGCGTAATGGATATGACATATGGCATTTATCTCTTCTTTGTCCTGGAACAACTCCCACTGCAAAATCTGACGCATCCGTAATGATCTCGAAAGGAAGAGACCAATTAGGTGGATGTAGGATTGGAGATTGAGTGATTATCTCTTTCAGCTGATAAAATGATTGGAGAATCGACTAATCAACAATAACCCGATCTCCTTACAAAGAAGCTCTGAAAGAGGATGAGAAAGCTTGCTGAGGTCCTTGATGAGGCAGCAATAAAAGCTGAAATGGCCTAAGAATGAGCTCACATTCTTCACATTCTGAGGTGTTTTGAGTTTATCAATTACAACCACCTTTGCCAGATCGACCTCCATGCCACTCTTGGATATGACATGGCCCAACATAATTCTTTCTGTAATCATAAAGTGGCTCTCTTCCCATGATAAAACAAGATTGAATTCACGACACTTATGTAGCACTTTGTCTAGGTGCATAAGACATGAATCAAAACTATCACTATAGATGGAGGAATCATCTATGAATACTTCGAGAAAACTCTCGACCATGTCAGCAAAGATGGCAAGCATGCACCTTTGAAAAGTAGTTGGGGGCATTGAAGAGTCCAAAGAGCATTCATCGAAATGCATATGTGCCAAATGGGCAGGTGAACATTGTATTCTCTTGGTCATCAGGGACGATCACCACTTTATTGTACCCAGTGTACCCATCTAAAAAGTTGAAGTAATATTTCCATGCAAGTCGCTCAAGTACTTTATCACTGAATGGTAGAGGGAAATGATCCTTCTTTCTCGATAAATTCAGATGGTGGTAGTCAACACACACCAGCTAAGATTTCGATACTCGAGCAAAGATCTATTCTCCTTGGTCATTCTTTACCATAGCGAGCCTTGATTTCTTGGGAACAACATGTAGGGGGCCCACCCATTTGGAATCGGAGAAAGGATAAATGAAGCCTGCTTCACACCACTTCGTGATTTCTTTCATGTCTAGATTTCACAGGTTCGGATTTAGTATAATTTCTAATTCTCGGGATAGATTGCAATAATCTTCAAGTTATATGTGGTGTGAACACAAAGATAGATTTACCCCTTGGAGATCGGATACTTTCCAACCAAGTGCCTTATGATTCTTTTCTAGAACCTCGAGAAGTCAAGAATCTTGATTCGAGGTTAGCAAGCAGTTGATGGTGATAGGATACATGTGTTCTTCACCTGCAAGGAAAACATACTTTAGACCTGCTGGTAGCAGTTTGAGTTGTGGTAAATGTTGCGCTTGCTCTGCGGTCACTTCAAAGACTGTATAGGTAGATGGTTGTTCTGCTCACTTCAATAAGATGCTTCTCACCTCTATCACTGTTGGCTTTGAAATAAATATGTCAAACATATATGCAATGAATTCTTTATGTTTGGTCAAGCATGAGTCTTTTGTGAATAGGGTGCTAATCAGTGACTCGGATTCTGCATCTACCTCCCAGTCTGCAAGGAAGCATGGTCTGATTGTGCTATCTAGATCCTCTTATGAAGAGGGGACTTCCTGTGTGGTAATATCATTCAGAGAAAGATGTTGATCATTGACATCAACAACATCATAGTCTTTAGTTGATGATTCTAGCTTCCCTCCATCAGATGCAGCCTTGGGATAATTGACCATATCCATGGTGACTTTATTAGTCCTATAGAGCGAAAGGTGTTCTTTCTAGACATGTATTCAACAATTGCCTTGGTTGTGTAAAGGAATGGTGGTCCAAGAATAATGGAGGTCTGGAGTAACGGTGCAGGAGAGTCCATATCTAGAACAACAAAGTCCACGGGAAATTGCATGTCATGTACAATCATGATAACGTCCTCCAACAAACTTATGGGTCGCTTAATGGATCGATATGCAAGTTGCAAGATCATTTTTGTAGGCTTAAGAGGTCCAAGCCCAAATTTTGCAGTAGTGAGGAGGGGACCTGGTATCAAGCAAAGTGTGCTAAAAAACGTGGTAAAAAATCAAGCATCTGATGTTGGGTACTTCCTTGTCTTTTTTCTCTATGGGAGGTCATTGATTGCATTCATTGTAGCCATGGTCAGAATGTGTCTCTCTCCTATGAGGTGTCTGTTCTTGCAACATTGATGCTTCGAGGTACATGTCTGTTTCAATCCTTTTTGTACAACCGGCATGTATTCCATGTCCTTCATGAGTGGCATTTTTAATATAGATTTTCAATGATTTCAACCACTCTAGGGTCAGATAATGCATTTTTTTCAAATTTCAACATTTTTGGTATTTTCATTACATCAGGAATCACAATATTCATAGAAAAATGCATTGTTATTGATTGCATAATTATTTATAGATGGTTGGCCAAAAAAATGGACCGATACAAAAAACAAGTAAAAATATATTTGCATAGCTTGAGCTTTGTCGGACTGGGCATGAAGTACTACTGGCACAGGATCCTCCCATGCTTCAGCTCTCCATTTCTTTTGTAAATTTTTGTTTGGCTGCTTTTCTATTGAAATTTTTCCTCTTGGTGGTGGTAATGGTGGGTGGTGCTACTCCTCTATCATCTTCTTCCTTACCCACCTCTGTTGGTGGACCAGATGATGCAGAAGATGACTCTCCATAAGATGCTTTATTTTTCCCTTTGGCGGTGGCTGATGGTTGTAATACTCTACCGTTCTTAAGAGTCACAACATAAAACAACATATAATCTGAAATACCTGAATCGGGTGGATCGGTGGAGACACCAAAAACTATCCTCTCTTTGCGCTTTTTATCTCAACTTATGCTATAATCAGAGTTTTGATGGCAGTGAGGTCATCAAGCTTCTGAGATATCTCTGCGATTCCTTTGACAAGTTGGGCCAATTAGTCCAAGGCTATGTTCACAGGAGCGGTCGTGGAAGATTCATCATGATGACCACGCTGGGAGTGATATTGTGGAGGCTCATGGTAGGAATATTGTTGATTTTGGTGTCGAGGAGGGAGTTGTTGCTGATGAAATTACAAAGGAGGAGGATATTGACTATGAGAAGAATCTGCGTAATTGTGGTACGACTGGAATTGGTGGTACATAGGTTGATGGTATTGTTGATTCTGCTTCTAGTTGTTATGGTATTGGAGGTCGATGCTGCAAGGGATGGTGTGCTCCCTGGACAAATCTCCCACCGGAGGGTTAGTGATGCGTCCGAATAGCTGAAGAATGACCATGTTATTGTCTACCAGGACGAGCCAATTAGGCATCATTCTTCCAGTGCCATTCACCTCTTGAATGGCTGCTGGTGGTGGTAGAAAAAATGAGTCTGCATAAGAATGAGGCTGGGACTCTAGCTAATAGAGTACAATATGTTGAGATGACGATGGGGGTGACTGTTTTGGTTCCTTCACGCAGTATACGTGTTGGACCTGAGGTTGACCCAAACTTAGCTGAGGCTAATGCAGAGATGGTAGCTCCTTATGTTTAGCAGGAGTAGTGGCGGTCGTGCTCACAGACTATACACCATTGATGGCGCATACAAGCAACTCCTGCTGCTTTGAAATCTAATCCATCTTGTCCAGGTGTTGGGTCCTATCTTTGATCACATATAACTTCTCCAAATCATGTGATCACTTCTTAATTATGACTTCTTTGGACAGGTGGTTCCCTATGATGCTGAGATGGAGTTCTCATCCTTATCCACTTCACTGGATGTCACTATATTGACGGGCTTGTTGTGGACCAGTGGTTGTCTCTGTTATACTCAAGATGAGGAAAGAGCGACCTCTCCCGATCATCTCTTCAAAGATCTACCAAACGACATCCTCATCCTTGTTGAAGTGAGAACCAAAACAAGCAGCATCTATAAATCTCTGACTTCCTAGAGTTAGTCACTCGAAGAAATGTTGGACCAGGCTGGTCTTCAGGATGTTGTGTTGGGGGCACTTCTCTTGTAAATCACGGAACCTCTCTCATGCTTCGTGTATGGACTCATGCGATCCTTGGGAGAAGTTGTTGATCGATGCTCCATCTGATTGAGATGACCAAATGGATAATAAACTTCAATTCCTCCTTGACTGTTACTTCCTTCCCCAAAAGGTTGATCCAATAGAGATCCTTATACTGAAGGCTAAAGGGGAATACTGTCATTTTGACAAAGCCCAACATAATGGTGCGGTAGTGAGTGGTGAGGCAGATGCGAGAGAATTGACGAGGATGGATGTAGGGATCTTCATTTGTGTTCAAGTGGAAAGAGGGAAGAAGAGATAAAAACTACATCTTTAGTTCAAAATGTCCATGGACAACAGGGATCTGTATCTACGTTGTCATCTAGCCAGCGTTAGGATTGTATATTTCTTTGAGAGTGGGCTTGGGACCCTCTCTCCTAGGCTCATTGGTCGGCCATCCACAATGTCCATCTTCTTATTCGACATCATCATCTCCTCCTCCTCCTCCTCGTCTATTCTCTCTCTCTTCCCTCATGTTATTCAACATCTCCTGAAAATCGACCTCGGCAAGAGCCTGATCTGTCAGTTGTTGTTGGATGGCCTGGATGGATGCGAGCAGTTGTGCATTGACGGTGTTCTAATATATTTGTCCCTGATTGGCTGGTTTGGTCCCTTTCTTTTCCCTTGAGGAGCCATCTCTGATTCAGATGTAGAGGAATTGATCAATAAGGGGTTCAGTGTGGGTCTTGATCTGCAACATGAAATGTACCTCAATCAGTCTGGCAAACTATGGCACCGGGTGGAATGGATGACCTTGAATTAGGGTCCAATTCCTGATATGTGTGAATGGAGCATTTGATATTAATTGAAATTGATCTCCATCCACAAGGAGCGAATGGCAAAACAAGAGTGATCCTGGATTATTGAAATAAAGGAATAAGTCAAGGAGGTTGGAGATCGGTTTGCGAGATCTGAACTGAATTCTTAGAAATCGCCTCGAATTATTAAAGATGGTGAGTTCATGGAATCGATGTGGGTGTCAGCGGGGTCCCGACTAAGCCATCCATGAGATGACATTCTGAAAGAACAAGAGGATTAGATGAGGAATGGAAGAGCACATTGATAAAAAAATATAATGAGATGAAATGGATATAAGAAGAAGAATGCTCATATTGAGTAGAATAAAAACTAATGAAAACTTATGCAATGAAAAAGGGCGTAAGTGCATAGGACTGGATCTTTGACCAAGATCTAATTCAAAAAAGCACAATACAAGTTTGGATTCACCAACCAAACACAATGTAAAGCCGTGAGAGTTCAACTATTTTTATGTTTTTAACATTATTTTCAGGAAATATTTGAACAAGTCCTTGGAGGTTAACCTTATAGTAGAGTGAGTGCTGCCAGAAAAGAATCCCATACTTTCCAGTTCCTTCGTAACATGTAGCATGCACTTTTTCAAGAGAATTCATTATATTGGATCTGGATTCACTACTCAATTAAAGAATATAGGAGGAAGCTAATAGGCGAGACCCCTACTTCCCTCACAAATGATATACTCGGACAGACAGACACCTCTATGAAGGGATGGCCTAAGCTCAATACTTCAGATCAAGTCAGATGCTCTACATAATGTGAGAACACTGTCGTCGAAAAGGTCCTACTCGCCTACGTACGATAGAAGCACCAATACTTCATGAATCTTGTTAATAACAGGGCAGTGTTCATGTTGGATTTTGAGCTCTAATCCTTATAGGTTATGCCTCACTCAGTCTGAATAGTACGTGAAAATAATGTGGGCTTTATGAACTCCAAAAAATGATTGTTTGTTATGAATTTTAATTTAGGTCAAAATTTATTAAACATTCCTCTTGTTTTTTGTTTTTGATTTTTTTTTAATATTTTCAAAATAATATTCCTAATAAATTTTTTGTATTTTCTTTATAATCCTAGGTGATACAAAAGTCGAAGAGAAGACGAAAAAGCCATGCAAGTTGACACTAAGGTGGAAAACTCACCTTAGTATCTAATGATGCGTGCAAATTAAGAGGACTTACAATGCTTCCAACTCTCTCCATGCGGGACGCAAAATAGATTTTTTAAATTTACACTACATTCAATGCAAGCTAGTGAAATCGTCCTAGGTAGGAGTTGCCATTAATCATGAAGAACTAGATCAATTTGAGCTAAGTCCCAAACGTAGATCTATAGGAGCATCCAAATATTAAGTGTTTGGATCTAGTTTACTCGGCCAAGCAAAGTCCTACAAATCTAAAGGATCAATCACATAAAATAAATAAAAAAGGAAAAAACTCAAATCACATAAAACAAATAAGAACAAAGGTTAAATAAGGAGAATAAGAGGGAAGAATGTGAGAAAATACGTAAAGTCTGATGAGACCCCCATGTGAACAATAACATGAGAAATGGACCTTGGAGTGTGAAGTATCCAAAATATCCAAGTACCTGTATTATTACAAATTAATAAGGAGAAATAAAAAAATCTCTCTCATAAAATAAAAAATTCTATGCTAGAAGCTCTACTCTTCACTCTCTTTACCTCTCTCTCTTGCTTTATCCAATTGACGTTATAGAGAAAAGGGCAGTCACCTCGCAACTCAAGTGCACCATCTTCCTAAGAAGTCACCTTCACCATGCTGTACCTCGTAAGAAAGTCAACAAAGAAGATGTCCATACAGATATAAATAATTATTTATAATAGAAAAGAAAAATAGAGAAAAACATGCAAGTGAATATGTACCCTAAAAAGAACCTATCATACATTGCTACCGGCAATGACACCATTCGATGATATGGCTTTGCAAGGTTCCTAATGTCCGATCTTGGAGGGCATGTGGTGCTAGACAAGTCGGGTCTGGCAATCGATGTATCACACACTCTTGTAGCACTTGGAACTCAACCAATCCACAGAAATCAACAATCTACCCACAATAATGATAAGTAAATGAAATTGTGCGTGTGAAATTTATTATACACTGCAAATAAATGTGTATAGTCAAGCAAGTGCAGGGGTCACACCAATGAGAGCAATTACGATGATAGGAATAATTATTGCGTAAAAATTAAACAATAAATATTTTTATAAACTTTCTACTTTTTTCTATTTTTTGCGTTTTTAATAATATTTCCATTCTATGGATTTTATATTTTATAGTTTTTAATGTTTTTACTTCTATCATTTTTGTTTTTTTTTTCTATTTTTCTAATTTTTAGTTTCCTTTTCTTTTTAATATGTAATAATTATATATGTAATACTATGTATAATATAAGTACTATATATAATATATAATATATATATGTAAAAATTCAAAAAAATATAAATAAGTACAACACAACATTATTTTTTAAAGGTTTAAAAAAATATATTTTGTATTTATATAAATAAGAATAATATTACGTATACATGTATTTATAGTATATATAGTCTATATAAGCCTTTTATATTTATAAATACAACTATTAATACTCAAAAATTCAAAAATAAGATGTTTTTGTTTGTTTCTTTATTTTTATGGTTTTTTTGGTGATTTTTGCTCATTTATTAATTTTTAAAGTCTAAAGTACTCTAAAAAAGGGAGTTTATTAATATATCGGATTGTTTTTAGTTTTAAAAATAGAAAATAAGTTCAAGATTTCTCAAAACTATTTTTAATAGAGAGTATATAATATAAATAAAAATATACGTAAGAAAACTATTTTTTGGATCTTATATATTTTTTGCAAATTTTTCTAGGTTTAGAGGAGTTTTCAATTTTTATGGTTTTTATTTTATATTTTTTATGATTTTTGGTCTACAGTTATATTACATATTAATATATAACATATATTTTTTGTAATTTTTTAATATTATATTTTTTTGTATTTTTATATTTAAACATGTAATAAATAGCTCTTAAATGATTCAATAAATAAGAAAAGCAAGGAAATGATAAATAAAAATCATGTCGTGATTAGTCTTCTTTCAAAGCACATTCTATAATTTTTTTCACAAATTTTCAAGAACAGAAGCTACTTAATCAAAAATAAGAGAAACAAAATTAATTATATAGTGCTGGCTGGTTATATTTACATAAATAAATAAATAGAGAGTCACTGTGCAAATACCAAAGTTTCAAACCAATATACACATTTTATATATTGAAATGAAATAAAGGAACTTGGAGGGGGTACTTTGTTACTTTGCCAACTCACGTGAGGACCATGTGTGCTGACCAAACACTATACCTATGTGTAATACAAAGGAATTCTTGGGTATACTTGCAATTTTTATAATTAAAGTACTCATAATATTTGCAAGTCTAATATATAAATACAAAAAACACGAGGGGCATTTGGAATTTACCCCTTAAATGTGCGCGATCGGAGGGCACCAGAGGCTTCCACATGGCTTGATGGGAGGCTCCGGATGAGTACTGCTTCGATTTAGTTCAAGGGCCAAGATTAGATATGGACCCAACAATTGATCGGACGACGATTACACGACCTGCATGAACATCTGAAGAACACGACTCAGGCGAGGTTTGCTCTCCTTTTTCTCCTCAATTTAGCCTCCTCCTTCGTACCTGAGAGACTACTTGGCTTCTTGGAAGTCTTCTGCATCGGTAGGTGTCTTCAAAAGAGTCTGGGACCCATCAGAAGGGACCTTGAGCGTCAACTACCCGGAGCTCTTGATCGAGATTGGGAGCGTGCTCCATGTGGTATTCCTCATCGCTCACATACACAAAAAGATTAATGAGCTCGAGGGAAGGTGCTCAACCCTATATGAAGCTTAGCAACAGGGGAATGGGCAAGATTGGAAGGTCTACAGAAGGCAGAAGAGATGGACCTCGATCAGGCTTGATCCGTGCAGGATTGAAGTGAAACAAAGGCTAATCAACAGAGTAGGTGGTGAGGGTCTAAGGCGAGGCGGAATTGATATCAGAAAGGACATTGCACAGAGATTTTGGTGTTGGAGATCAAGGCTCCAACGAATCTAAAACCTAAAATTAAACCACTCTAACGACAAATTAATGAAACCAATACTACTCCTAGACTACTGGAAGGAAGCGGCTCATGTTGTCACCAATGGCTCGATAAATGGGTCCTAATAGGGATATAGTAGTGCAAGGGAGATCAAAATGGGAACGATCGTGGGAGGGGGTGCTTTATAGCCACGGTGAAGGTCAAAAAGGGTGGAGAAGATGGGGAGATAAAGGATGGTAGTTTGTAGAAGCTAAGGTATGGGCGGGGGTGATGGTTCATTGGGTTGCTGAACGGGGTTGATTCGAGGAAGATGGAGGATGGAGGTGGCATGAAGAATGGGGAGAACAATGGGTAGGTGGGGTTCTGACACGGGTGGGGGTGCTGTTAAGGCTAGGTGACCCTCCTGATCAACAGTCTTTGGCTCATGGTTGGACCACGTGGACCAACTAGGAAAATGAAGGAAGAAATTCCTTATTGATTGATTTTAAATTAGTAGATAATTTTATTATTTTTTCAAAATATAAAAAATTATTTTATGTAGTATTTCTAGGTCATTTTTATTTATTTTCATGAGTTAAATTATTACGTATTAATATTTACATGTATGTATATATGTATAAATACATGTATTTATCTTGTTTTATTTTTATTTTGTATTTTGTATTTTATTATTTTATATAAATAATTTATATATTTATAATTTATTTAAATACATATTTAGACATGTTTATTGTATTTTTAATTTTCTTTGTTTACTTAAATAATCAAGTGTATGTATTATGTAGGTATATATAGGTACTGTTAATCTATATATTAATGCATGTTATTTATCTTAATGGATTTTTAGTGGTTTTATTTTATTTTTATTTACATGTATTTAAATAATATTTATAAATTTATAAAAAATACAAGAAAGTGAAAAATATAAATAATGAATATATTGAAACCATCTTCATAAAATAGATAATTCGAATTTATGAATAATAAAGGTGAGTTGGGTGAATTTTGAGTGTATATTGAGAAGATACGAGTATGCAAAATTTTCTTTGCAGCCTTTTATTCATTGTGTCCCGTGCACACTATACATTATTTTTTAATGAAGTAAATTTTGTATTTCTCTTTGTATTTATTTACAAGTTTCATATTCAAAGTTTATTGATTTTAGGTACGAAAATAATAAAATAAAATAGGTCCCAAAAGACAATTATGGGGCTATAAAATTAGGGATTTTGAGTTACGTTTTTTGTATAATTGGCTATCCTATCTCCTCTATTTTATTCCTTGTCGACCAAGTCATCATGATTACTGCATCTCGGGCTCTAGGGTCACTCAGTATCTTTGAAAATTCATTTTTTTCTTCCTTTATTCTTTTATTTTGGAATTAAATACAATATTTTGTGTCATATTTTACACATTATTTTATGTGAATTATTGAATGTTATTTTTCACAAATTAATGATATATACATGCATTTATCTATGGATTTAAGTTCAAAATGAAAGAATAAAGGTGATAAAGGGAGATTCATCGGAAGGGTGCGTGGAAGCTACATCTCCATTTGTATTAAAGCCCCTCCTCCCATTATAATCTCATCCGCCCTTGCAAGTCACACCGGCCACCAATGAATCATCTTGGATGCATCATGTAGATGCATGTCATGTGGCCTGCAACAAGCTATAAGATAAGGTAACCAACCCGTTAATCTCCACCATCGAATTTGCGAGATATTCAGGTGCTAACTAGCATGTGACTGTGATTTTTATGAAAGACCCCTTCACTTCTAAAATACCAAAGTCATCCCCCCTATAGAACTCCTCTTGATATTGCCACATGTATTGGGGATTTTTGCATTGATTCCCCATAGATATCTCATATTATAGAGAAGTTTTCTGACAACTTTTTGAATTTAAAGTTTGATTTTTAGCATGGATGTTAAGTAATCTGTATCATCTTGTGTCATCGGACTATAGTATTGGTCTTTTATGACTTTTAATTTCTATATTTGGCATATGTACCCTTCGATTCTTATGTTAACCACTCATCTGAACTATGTTTTTTTGAAAATAATTTCGTGGAAAGGTTAACTTAATATTGTATCTTTTATCAAAACTTCACATTATTTTGTAGGTGTATGATTAATGATGAACTTTTTAAAGTTAAAAGGATATTTTGATTTTTTTCACCTTAATAACTCATTGTATTTTTATCTTTATTGTTCAATTTTTGTTGTAAATATAACTTAGGCCAAACCTTTTCCTGAGTTTCACTGGAAAATACTTTGTTTGTGGTTTGTGAAATTTCTACATTTTTTTTAGTAATTGGTTTATTTTAGGAGCATCTTTCATCTTTGAAAATCTAAAAAAGTGAAGATGTAGCTCTAACTCTTTTCTACAATCATATTTTTGTTGATTTTTTAATGTCATTGTTAAATAGTTAAAAAGTCAAAAAATACTTTCAACCTTTTTGTATTATTTCATTTTCAGTTTATTCATATTTACATAGAAAAATACCAGACAAATGTGGAATATGACTCTCACTTAGTTTCATAACATATCTAAAAATTTTGAATCAATCTCCAACAATCAGAATTACAACAAAAACCTTAAGCAAATTACTAAAAACTCATATAAAATCAAAATATAAAAAGAAAAATGTTATGGACTCTATTTTAAGAGAAAAATATCAATTGTAATTGATCCCTATTTATGTTCGAGAAATTTATTTTCAGAGTTAAGCCCATTTACCTTATTTTCCCTTTAAAACTGTTATCATAGTTTGAATTTGTTTATCTTTTTCTTTGCATGAAAAATACTCAAAAATATAATAGTCTTAATTTTTTATCAATATACTTATCATATATTTCTCTATTTTATTTTACTTAAAATCCTTTATTTTCTCTTTTTTTATATATTAGAATATATAATAATCTTTATTTTATTTTTCATTTTAATTTACTTTATTTATTGTTTAAATCAAATTAAAAAATTGAAAAACTAAAACCAATTAAAAATTACATAAAAATAAAAAATACGTCAGATCATAAAAATACATAAACAAACATAGTGATTTGGCATATGACTATTTATGGGATTCCTAATCTGGTTAGTGAGCCGCCTTCTTGTGTTCAACCAAGGTGCACTTACCTAGTCATTTAAAAGTATTAAAATAAATTTGTTTGATAATGGGTTTTCTGTGTGTGTGGGAGGGGGTCAATTGACCGGGGCTCGTATTGACATAAATTTGTTTGATAATGGGTTTTGTGGGCTGCTATAGTTCGACCTTTTTAGAGGACCTGTAGAAACCACCCATGAAATGGTGATGATATCACAGAGGCACAACATATCATGCTGGCTTTTTTGTAATTACCTCTTTGATTCTTTACTTGTTTATTTATATGCCTTGTCATTTTATTTGCATTTCTTTTTCATATATGGTATATTGGTGACATTCTCTCTTCTTATACATGGCTCAAAGTAACAAAACAGTTTCTTAAGAAGCCGAGGAGTTCGAGGAGACCAGAGGTTGGCTCGCACTGAGGCTAGCAAGTATGCCATACCACGTAGAAGAGAATTGACGGAGCTATATTTGCATATAATAGATTTTATATTCAGTATTCCTGCAGTGTCACATATTACACACTTATTGTTTAGAGAGACCTTCATTTTAAGACTCACGTGTATAGTTTGGCAAACCCAAACACTTTGAGGTATTACTCGACTTCCCTTCTATGCGGGGTTGTGACCTCATCGGTTTTTTCATGGCTTTGTTTGCATTTACTTTTCTTTGTTGCTTTCGATTTTGAGTTGTCCAATCTTCTTTTTCTTTATTATTTGTGAGTGGATAGAGCCCCTGAGATTACTTTTGTTTGTTGTGTAATGGAACCGGGGCCCAAACACCAT
This sequence comes from Ottelia alismoides, assembly GCA_037367405.1. Lineage (NCBI taxonomy): Eukaryota > Viridiplantae > Streptophyta > Magnoliopsida > Alismatales > Hydrocharitaceae > Ottelia > Ottelia alismoides. The sequence goes on from JAZKJV010006932.1 coordinate 398,086, forward strand.
AATTCTTCTCAGGTACATATACATCAGAATTGAACTTAGTCAAAAAAACAGGTCCCTTCTCACCAATAGAAGTTTGTGCTTAGGATAGTTTTCACTTTGCATCTCATGTAGTTTAGATTTAAAATTCCTATTAGGTATACACATGGAGAGTGTTGGAAGAATTGCAAGAATTTCTAGATCCTACATTCATCATTCATTTTCATTTACATCACATATCTAACTCTCACTCATATTTAACTCACTTAGGATAAATAAAAAATAGAAAAAACTTAATAGTTTATTTGAAAATATTCAAAAAAATGAAAATAAAAAAAAGGGATTGAAAATGAAACTCAACCCAAAATGATCGTAAAATCGAAAAGATTAAATATTGAACTCCTATGACATCAATTAGGTGTCGAATCCACATGAGTTTTATTTTTATATTGCTTGTCATGGTTTGAGCTTCCCTCTTCTTTCGTTCTTCTTGTTCATAAATCATGTTATTATTCTCTCTTCTCCTTTTACATCATATTATTTTCTTCTGTTTCATTCTTTTGCATTCATTGTCGGGTTTTCTTACTTTTGTGTGTTGTTATACTTTGGATGACTTGATCTAGAGGGGGAAAATCAACTTGAGTTGTTCATATCTTCATTTAAATTCTTGAAATTATTTACTCTTGTCCTTAGATTGGACAACGCCTACGTATTGGGGGCCAATGCTCTCCACTTCCTCATTTGATTCTTTCTTCGCAATCGATCTCATTTGTACGTAGGTATGTAGATGCTAAGTATATGTACAATATGAAGGTAATTTATACTCAATTGGGATTTTATTAGAAATTATTGGAAATTCATGGAGGTCCGTACAATATCTACATAGATGATTATGCCAGTTAAGGCATTTGATTGATGTTCTCTCTTTGTTTTATTTCTTGAATATTTTTATGCTTCTTTATGTGTTAAATTGTGCTTTTATGTCTAGGCATGTATTTACAATAATGTAGTATTAGGATGAAAAATGTAGGTTTTTTAAGGCTCTAAGATCAATTTTAAAGCATTATGAGGATGAGTTATACATTCAGTACTCCCTTGTACTTAAGATTTGTTAGCCCCTCAATAAAAACTTATTCCCAGAATGAATGCAAAAATGAGTGAAGTGAAATTAGGTCCCATACGAAGTTCATGAACATAAAAAAATTAAATTGGACTAAATCCATGGATTAATAATATGATAGAACTTCTTTAGAGTTTGTATTTTAGACTCAACATTTTCCAAGTTCCACTAGTCTCTATCTAGGTTTGGCTCGAATGTCAACTTAGATTTACGAGCTCATATGGTGCACTCTTTGAATAGGGAAACCATATGTACAATGTTTGAAGTGTGTTTGCTCTTCCCACTTGAGTATATAAACTATAATTCAGTTGGCTTGACATCCTTAGATTCCTCTTTATGAGCTCTTTTCTCAAGGAGTCACATATTTCCTTCTAAGCTCAAGTGCTACCAACAAATAGAAATATGATGCATGGAGCTTGACTATATAGATTGGTTTCCTCTCTTAAGGCTTTACCGATGCAGTCAAGTCCTCTTCTTACAAGCATCTTTGTACCACTAGTCTTTGATATTGGCTTTTGTAGAACTTATTTTAAATCATTGATACAAGTATAGATTCTTTTATCTAGCTAATTATTTTTAATCAAGGGCACTGGGTGTTTTCAATATATTTGACGGACAAAAGCGTAAGTGTACCATCTTAACATATGATTATGTTTGCATTAGCATTCATCTAGATGGAATGGCCAACTTTTAGTAGAATATTCCTAATATGAAACATTGTTCCAATGCGATCCTCTTACAACATTGAGATGGAGGAGATGCGTCATCATCTCGATGAATTAGTGGTCTCCAAGATCCATATAACACCTCAAGACTAGGATCAACATGACAATGCCACGTTCCATAACAACAAGCCTAGATCATTCCGAGCAATGCTCTAGTAGTATGAATATTTAAAGACCGGAGTAGTGAGTTGGAACGCTGCTTTAGATGAAGAATAGTCTTTTAGAACTTAGCAATTCATTTTAGATGGAGGTCAATGCAACCATATGCTAAGGTTGTTCACTTTTGCTCCCATCTACCAAATAGATTGCAAACACTTAATGCCTTTAATTTAAAATAACTAATGGGAGAAAATAATCTGCACTAATATTAATGATTCAGGGCAAATGTTACAAAAGACAACATCCAAAGTCCAATGGTCCAAGATGCTTGCAAAAAGAAGACTTGACTACACCAGTCAAGCCTCAACAAAGGAGATATGTGTATATTAGTCATGCTCTGGGTAGAAACACTTGAACTTAGAATCATAGAAGGCGTATCGGCTATATATCGACGATATATCGCCCATATATCGATATCGAGATGACACCGATACGAGTACCGATATGGCAACATTTCCTCCTTTTCAAGCATTTCCTTCACAAAAGTGCATTGATCTGGGTGATATTTTGGCGATATATCGTCGGAATATCGTCAAAATATCGAATCGACACGATATCAAAACGATATCCAAATCGATATGCCCTTCCATGCTTAGAATAAAATACATGACTCCTCTAGGAAAGAGTTGCTAAAGAGAGAAATCCAAGGGTGCCCGCCCAATTGAATGGTAAGGTATATCCTCAAGTGGGAATAGCTAACACATTTTGCACATCGTATACATTGTTTCTCTATTCAAAGTATGAAACACAATGTTCAGAAAAACGACCGAGTAAGCCGCATATTCGGCCGCATACTCGTACTCGGTAGCCTTGCCGCTCCGAGTATGATGAAACGGCCATGTATGCGGGTTGACCCGCATACTCGGCCGGGTATACCCCCTATGCGGCCGCATACTCGGCCGCTTTTCTGATAGAACTTTTTTATTTAATCTAAAATTAAATAACCCCACCCGCATAAAACCACATACTCCCCGCATAAGACCGCATACTCCCCGCATAAAACTGCATACTCTCCCGCATAAAACCGCATACTCCCCGCATACTCTCTCGACTGAGAATATTACCATAAAATTAAATATTTATTTATATTTTAATAATAAAAAAATACCAAACCGCATTAAACCGCATACTCTCTCGCATACCGCATACTCTCTATGCAGTGACCCCTCCGACTGAATACCGCATAACGCCTTCCTGAACATTGATGCAACGTATGAGCTGGTAAATCTGATTTGATAGTGAGACGAACCCTAATAGAGGCTTATAGAACTTGGAGTCTATTGAGTCAAAATCCAATCTCTAAAGGAGTTCCAACATATGATTATTCCATGTGTCAGGTAAAACTCAATTATAATTTTTACGTTCAGGAACTTGCTATGGAATCTAATTTTGTTTCACTTTCATTTTTTTGTTTATTATGTAAATAAGTCTTTGCTAAGAGACTAGCAAAGCTTTACTATATGTGGTGATGAACTCGTGATTCATACACCTAATACATGAACATTAAGCTTATAACATTTACAAACACTAACACTTGCATCTTAAAAAATGCATTATTGTAAATACATACCTAGAAATAAGAGGAAAAAATTAACACATAAATAAGCACTTAAATATTCAAGAATAGAACCAAGAGATATCACGAATAAAACTCGCATCTATCTATATTCACATGTATATATAATGTAAACCTCTACTAATTTGTAGCGATTACTACTCCATTCAATTGAGGAGAATGTACATATATATCACACTAACTCAAGAAAATTGTGAAAAAGTATTTACATGTTTATTCGGTAAATCAAGCTAGACCCTAATTCATTGTTTTCATATGCTTCCAAGTTAGAATTCTCATATAGACAATCACATATTTAACCATATTAACATTTAAAATATTATATACATGATTTACCTTTCTAAGAAGACTAATTTTAAGGTTTTTGAAGTTCGTATGTAAAAGTTATGTTTTCAATCTATATGGTATAATAAACAATAGACCTGGTTAGAACATAATCATTTTTTGCATAAAAATACCTTATTATTTTTTAATTTATTTTGCCCTTGTTTCTTATTATGTAATATGACTAACCACATATAACTAAAATCCAAAACATCTAACATTTTCCAGAAAAGGCATTAAAAATATCTATGTATGTCCGTGCCATTATATGTCTATATTTCAGAGCTGATATATATTATATATATTCCTTAAGAAATATATCTAATATGTATTATACATTATATTTAAATATAAAATAGAACATATATTATTAAAATAATAATCAAGAAAAAAATGTAAAAATCCTAAAAAGGTATTTTCTAGGTTTATACCTATAAAAAACTTACAAAAATGTAACTATAAGAAGATGCCCTATTTTGAACATATTTTCTTATGATAATTGTATACCACCTCAAGATTTACAACTTTTATTTCTATCGCATTTTGATTTAATGTCTTTAAAGATTTTTATATTTAATTTGTGATTTCTCTTTGCATGATATGTCCCGGTCCACTCTTTGGTCTCTTTGTGCCACTTGAACCTGCTTGATTAGGCATAACTAGTGCATATAACTTGCTATAGACCATCCCTTTGGGCCAAGTCAAAACCTGATGTTTTTTAGCTCTTGATTGTTCATCTAACCTAAACATCATCATCTCGTTATTGACATAGGGTCAAACAAGAATCATTGTTCCTTACCACAAATTGATCTTCTCCATCAACTTCAGGGGTCATCTATTTTCTTCAAGATTGACTTATTATCTGGCAACCATGTCAATTAAGGAAGCATATGTTCTAAAGTAGTCATTTAGATAAGGTATGGGCGCTATGAGTTGTTAGTGATGCCATTTGACCTGGCAAATGTGGCAACAACATTCCTAGACATGATCGATAAGGTGTCCATTCCTTCCATGATAGTTATATCATTGCATTCCCTTGCTGACATTTTGTCTACTCGAGGGATGAGTAGCAACATTATACGCAATTGCAATTGGTATAGAGGGCATTGAGGATGTAAAAGTTGTACGTAATATATAATAAATGTAAGTTATCGATCCAACAAGTGTAATTTATTGGCTACATCATCTTTAGTGAATCCATCTAAGATTGAAGCGGTTTTGGATGGAACGACAAAAGAACATTTCAGAAGATCGTAGTTTTCTAGGTTAGTTCATGAAGGGATTTCCTAGATATCCTTATCATCCAACTGACAAAAAAAGGGAATCCATAAACTTGGATAGATAAGCACTAAAAAACTTCCACATTCTAAAGGTGAAGCTCACTAGAACTCCCATTCTAGTGATTCCCTTTGGAAACCATGGATTCATAATTTACACTTAGGGTTTGGGTACAATCATGATGTTGTATGGTAAGGTTGTTGCATACTCATAAGGGTAGTTGAAGCCATATGAGTAAAATTATCCAACACATAATATGGAGTTAGCGGTTTTGGTCTTCTCTCTTAAGACTCGGAGGGACTAACTTTATGGGGTATCCTAAATTTTCAAAGATATTACGAGCGTCAATCATTTGTTAAATTAGAAGGAGATCAATATGGGGCAATGATGCTAGATGGAGATCCTAAAGGATTGTGAATGCACCATCTATATCATACTCGCAAGGCAAATGTGGTAGTTGATGCACTTAGTTTCAAGCCACATTCGAGTGAGTCTCATCTCCATCTTAAGGAATCATATCTTCTTGCAAATCTTAGAGATTTCCATCCCTTTCAAAGTAGTAGAGAGGTTATCATTATTTCATCACCAAATCGATGTGAGGTAATTAACATGATCATTTAGGGAAACATGTAGATTAGAGTTCCAAAGACTCAAGAACAAGGCACTCTAGGTGACCTTAATTGGATTTTCTGATCATGATGGCATCCTATGGGATGGTTGAAGTGCTTGTGTGTTGCGACGGATATGTAACTAAAGGGATGAAATCATGCATGAGGAAAACAACTTTCGACTGCCAATACATATAGGTGGCACCAAGATGTACACGGATTTCAAGAAGAACTTTTGGTGGAAACAAATAAGAAGAGATGGTGCCAAGTTAATGGCCAAGTGAATGGGATGTCATTAGGTAAATATTGAGCATAAGCGACTAATTAGACGTTTACATTCTTTTCCATTCCTAAGTAGGAGTGGGAAGATATATCAAGGACTTTGTATTAGGACTTCCTAAATACGTTAGTGAACATGATGCCATTTGGGTGGGAGTTTATAGTCTCACAAAGTTGGCACACTTAATACTAGTGAGTATACAGTATACCGATGCACAGTTGGCCCTAATCTTCATCAAGGAGAATATCGGCCCTCATAAACAAATGAAGCATATTGTTTCTGACCATGATCTAAGGTTTGCCTCCCATTACTAGCAAGAGTTTATGGATTCATTGTAAGTGCAATCATGTCTCAATGCTTACCATCTTCAAACTAAGGGCTAACCAAAAGGATTATAAACCTTTGAGAATCATTTTTGAGCATGCATGATAGAGTGGAAGGAGTCTCCGAAGGATCACTAGCAATTAGTAGAATCACATACAATAACAATTTCCATGCTAGAATGAGCATGCCCCCCTTTTAGCCATTGTATGGAGGAGACACATTTGAGATGACGGGATGTTAGACATAACCTTTTACACAAGGTGAAATTCCTAGAGGAGATTGTAAAGCAGTCACAATGATTTTTGCTTATAGGCTTGTGCTTTCCCCTCTCACAGTTAGAGTACATGATGTTTTCCACATTTCTAATATGAGGAAGTATATGCACAATCCATAACAAGTCATTATCCAAATATTTAGGTCAACACGAATCTAACTTACCTTGAAGAAATGATTTGAATTGTATACTTCTCGATAAAGTACTTGAGGCAATAAAAGATACACTGATTGAAGGTTCTCTATCAACGGGTAGATGTCCAAGAAGGTCATATGGGAGTCAAAGGCAAACATGCGGTGAGACTATCATCGTCTTTTTGAAGGTAACCTCTAAACATAAACCTTGTATTTTTAATGCTGTTATCACTTATAGTAATAGGTTGAACTATTTTAATGCTGTTATTACTATATGCGATGGGGCTCAACCTTTTCAAGTTTGTTATATCTTACACATATCCTCTTAAGTCTCGAGGACAAGACTTGCTTTCAAGTTGTTATGGTATAAATCTTGATGAACCTATGATTCATCATCTTAATATTTGAATCTTAGCTTGAATTCATGAACAAAACACTAAACATGTTCCCTTAAAATCAATAATATGACAAAATACATTTTTCAATAAAGATGAACTAATGATGTGTATTTATCTTATAAATAAGTCCGCAAACTACTTCAGAATAAAAACAACAAAATTAAATATTGAAAAATTGTTTGTAAATATTTCCTTGTAAAGAGACAAACTTCACTATCTTTAATAAATTCATATTAACTTCTATTGATTTAATTCTTTATCTCGTTTGTATATATGTACACACAAAAGTATATATAAATTCCATTTTAAATAAATGACTTTAGATCTTAAACCAAAGAAGTCGTAAAGACCAACTTCCCAACTAAATTCAAGTTTTATATGAACTCCAAATTTACCAGAATCACATTTAGATTTTAAGTTATAGAATTATCTAACCAATTAAGTGATTTCATTAGAATATGAGCTTGTTTGGAAAATATCGATTTCAGGACATAATTATACTTTGTAAATATTTACTAATGTTACTTTATGGAATCATATACATAAATAATTCTTCTTAATTTATTTAATTTTTATTTAATTCATTTTTATGTTTTAATAAAAACAATAAAATAAAAATCCAAAAAATATCAAAACCAAAGAAAATGATGTGTTATGTCTTTGTATATACTATAAATACACATTATTTCTTTAATTTTATTTGACTTTTTCTTAATTATTAAAAAATAAAAAAAATTAGTATTCTATGTAAATATGTGTTTAGTATTTTTGTATTTTTATTTTGTAAATATTATTTTTCAAAATCAAAGAAAAATATAAAACACTAAGAAATAGCGTTTTAAGTAACTAAAATACCCTCAAAAAATTAATACATATATTGGTTTATTTTTCATGTAGTCGACCGTACTTAATTATGGGAAAAGGGAAAAGACTTTGTCGTTGTATATTTTATTTATTTTGCATTTGATATCGTAACTGAAATTGTACATCTCATTGAGACCTACAAGTCCCATTAAGATCTTTTTTCCTTTTTCTTTTATTGCTGCCTGCTTTTATTTCTTTCATTAATTTCTTCTTTATTGCTGGCCAAACTTTGACCAAGCAACCAACTTGGCGCCCTTCCATTCGTCTCCACCATCATTTAATCCACCTCTCTCTTATTCTTCCACTCCACCGATCACTCCATTTCGAGAGTTGACCCACATGTCAACTCCCCAACTCCCTGACATTCTACACTCCAACCTCCTGCAACCCAAATTTGCTCTAATCATAACTGATCCCTCCCCACTCCTCGTCAGCAACCTCCTCTCCAGCTTTCTCATTTGATAACCATCAAGCCACGACCTCCACCTTCTCCTCGCCAGAACCACAACTCCCCAACTACAAGCTTGATGTTCAAAAACCAAACCTAGCTCACTATATTTCTTGTCTTCCAATTGAGAGACGAGTGTCCAATGGCTCCCTCATGTTATAGGTGACAACTACAACATGTTCAAGGAAAGCAATGGTGGCCATGTCTGATTCGTGGAAAGATCCACATGCAAGTGACTCGTGTTGTAGTTCTTCTTCAAGAAGTTGTTGAGATTCTCCATGTCCCCGCCAACTTGGATAGAAGTGACAACAGGATTAGCAGTTTAACTCCTCCATCTCGAAGCGCTCTCCATGTAACCTTCCTCTTATCTTATTGCTTTTTCTTATGTTTTTCCTATTTCCGTTTGTTGTCCTCCTCTTCCTCCATTGTCTTCTTCTTGCTCACGAAACCCATCCCAATTTTCAGATTGATTCACCTCAACAACGGAAACCCCACGCTTCTCCTTTTACCATCCATAGTCCAAAATGACTCTTTAAGAGTTATTTAAGTCAAGGTCGTGACCTCCATTCGATTTTGGTGTCAAAACCTCTTGCAACCTAGATCTCATTTAACAAGACATCTAGGGACATCTCCCTTTAAGCACCCATTGTGAATTTTTTTTTGCACATATAGGTGTATGACAATCATTGTCCCATTTAGATATAGCTCCTTCGCCTACCATTAAATTCTCCTGCCCACCACCACCAATCAACAACTCGTCTCCTCAGCAACAACAATCGTTTTTTCTTGAGGTATCAACTCCTCTCCTTTGATTAGAGTCTCTACAACTGATAGTCCCCTCTTCCATTTCTATAGTGCAGGGGGGAGCAATAAGCAATGTTTGAGGCGTAGAGGGTTCTTGAGGAACCTCTCCTTGTGCAGACCAACACCCTTTTGGTATGAGAGCAACAACATGGTTGTTCATGACGTATGTCTCAATGGTATCATTTATAGTCATCCTTGAGGTTATTTCCTTCTTCCAAGAGAGATCTTGCATCGTTGATATTCACTCGACTTTTGGCTAGAGCAATTTGATAGACTAGATCAAGTCCTCATCATCAATGATCTTGCAACTAGAGGTGTCAGAAAAATCTTGAGTTCGATATTTGCTCGGGTTCGTGTTATTAAAAGTTCGATTTAGATTTGATTTGAAAATAAGCGAACCAAACCTTGATATAGGTTTGGGCTCGTTCATTTAAACGAACCGAACCTTGATATGGTAAGTTCACTCAAGTTTAGTTCTTTAAAAGTTCGATAGATAATATATCATATACATATTTATATATTTATATGTTATTTTTACTTAAAAAATTATATGAAAAATGAGGAATTTGCACCATGATGCAAACACGGTACATGCATAAAAGTTCACGGCCTTGAAAAGACATACCGAATGGTTGTGATCATTCCACATTCCCAAAATATTTAGATTCCAAGAAGTTTCACTGCTAATGGAACCTTAAATGAATCGAACTTTCACGAATTAGGATCGAGCTGAACCGAACTTTAACATCATTTTCATTTTATCGAACCGAACATAACCCGAACCTTTAAAAATACTAATCGAACCAAACATGAGTAAATTCACACAGATTCTGGTCGTTTATACCCTTACTTGCAACTTCTCATGAGATTTTAAGGAAGGACTATATATTTTTTAAAATTTAAGTATAGCACTTAATAAATTCCCCATTACTAATTACTTCGTTTCTCATATCTATAATGAGGTTTCGAGGATTGTTAAAGCAAGGAGCATTCATTGCCAATGACCATTTTCTTCATTTATTTGAAACATACCAAAGCATATTTTATAATAAATCCCTCTCCTATGCATATCTAAATAGCATACATATATCAAAGATCAAATGAACGGAAGCAGTGATAACAATATAATAGAAGTCAGGACATATTACAACCAAACTGCTTGGAGACGGGTAACAAGCTGCGCCGCCAATCCCTTTTGGATGACAAATCTAATTCTTCGGAACACAACATCCATAGACCTGGGAACCATAACATTGCTATGCATAATTTTCTGGACCCTCTTAAGGAGCTCTACAACTTTAGATGCAAAGAACCCAAAGGTATCAAACCCGAAAGGGATGAAGACATGTTGATTGTCAATACAAGCCTTCTCATGTTTAGCAACTTTGGCTGAGACAGCTTTCTGTGCTGCGTATTCCGCAGTAAAATCACTTTTTATAAGACCAACTAACAAAGTCACTCCAGTTAAATCAACACATACATGTTTTCCTCCAGCCCAACCAAAAATTAAAACATCCACTGGTCTGAGTGTGGATCTCCCCTCGTGTGGATCAGACAAAAAATTCATATGCATTTCAAGACCATCAATAGGGATAGCTAGAAGAAAATCTTGAGCATGGTCATATTGCAAGCATCGAAAAATTGCCTTTTGTCTAGCTGTCATGTCAAATTCAACCTCAATGTCTTTGACAATTTTGCTAAAACGGGAACTCGTCAAATCATTCTGAGCTTTAGGGGGAATGGTATCCTTATTAGCAAAACTTGTAAGATCTTGAATGTAAATAAGAAACATGAATTTTCACTTGGCATTTGATTGAAGCTCTTGTGTCCACTATATTGCAATCCTAATATATTAAAATAATATATTTGTACTCTTCAAAGAATTTATATTCTACATAATCTATTGATGTACAATGAAATAATAGACATAAATTTAATTGAGGCAACAAGAACATCAACGAAACAAAGGGGGGGGGGGGGGGGAAGATGGTGGCTTTTGTCAAGCATAAGGAGGGCTTGTGTATAGGTTAATATAGGATATTTCCTAATGGGTTTTCTATATCTTAAAGAATTGTGACAAATCCTAATGGTTTAGCATGGTCATTTGGTAATAGTAAACAGTTCCAAGCATTCTTAATGATCATGGGAAAGTGTTCTTTCAATAACAACTAAAGAAAGCTATTAATATCTAGCTTTATCCTTAATGATATTGCCAACATTTTAGTACACAACTAAGATTTCTTAATGTTTAAGGCCAAACATTTAGGGAATTTCATATGTTGTCACCTAAACTAACCTTTCTAGCAGTGATATATGTAACTTTCGTAAAGATTTCCCATGGATATCATTCAAATGCATATCAAGAGTACATCTTATATCTTTCAGCTTCAAGGGGACTCGAGTAGTATTTTATGAGACGACAACAATATTACCAACAACACTAGATTGCCAAACTCACTAGAGTGTATAAGATGTATAGAACTCCTTGTTAATGATCTCATGTAAGGTTAAATTGTTGTTGACTAACTAACAATAGTCACCTCTTACTACATTCACTATCTTCATTTCTAACATAATTATCAAATCATGCTCATCAGCAATAAAAGCAGCATTGTTGTTTTGTCATTAATTTTTAGGGATATTACATCCATAACCTTGGGTAATTTTGTTATTAACTCAGAAACCCTCGATAATCACAAATTACATCCAGGACATTCAATAATGCTTAACTCTTACACCCATAACCTATGTGTTAACTTCCATCCAATTTCCCGTTAACTATAACGATGTTCTTCAAACATTTTACATTTCCCTTTAAGTTTCGTTATTTACAAATTAGTCCACTCTCCTTCCTCCCCCAACCCCCTTCGTCCTCCAACATCCACCTCCTCCTCCCCTTCCTCCCCCTGACCACGCCCACCCCCCTTCCTCCCACCACCGACCACCTCCACACCCCCTTCCTCCTCATGATCCTCCCCCCACCGACAACCTCGATCCCCCTTCCCCTCCAGCACCCACCTCCTCCTCCCCTTGACAACCTCCTCGTCCCCTTCCTCCCCCCACCGACCACCTCCTCCTCCCCTTCCTCCCCCGATTCATCATGCCTCTCGCCCGCCCCTTTAGCATCATCGTTGTCTTCCTATGGCTCGAGTTCTCATTGTCATTCCAAGTTCCCTCGATCCTCACAACTATGGGCATCGAGGTCATCGTGCACGTGTACATGTTCCTCGATGGCATCGAGGTGCGGTGGGGACGCTTGGGGGAGGTGGTCGGTGGCAGGGGGAGAAGGTGGACAGCGTGAGGGGTGGGGTGGGGTGAGGCTAGAGGAGGAAGGGGGAGGAGTGGTTGTGATATTTTTCTTTCTGTTTAAAAAAATTTTTTGATTAATCTTAGGCATTAGATCATGGATTGGTTAGATTAACTCGGTCATATGGCTGAGTTAACGAACTAAATTAGCAGAAGGTTATGGGTGTAAAATAGACATTTATTTAGGATCCTGGGTGTAATTTGCGATTATCGTGGGTTTCTAAGGTAATTACGAAATTAGTCAGGGTTATGGTGCAAATATCTCTATTTTTTATTTATCTCCTCTTTTGATATGATCTTTCATCCTGCAATGATGGTACATTAATTTCTTTGTATTTAGATTTGCATTAAATTCTATCATTTTAAATCAATTTTCCCTCATTTTTTTCAAGATCGAAACCTATCATTGTGAAGAACCTTGATTCTCATTTTCTATTTAGAACTCCATCCTTGATGGTCTTCAAGAAAATAACTCAATCACAGGTGGTTAGTGAGAGAAATTCACAACTCCAAATAGTTTGTAAGAATATTAGTGAGTAGTAGATTTGAAAACAATTCATCTTCAAATTTTATTCAAATATTAGAATGTTAACTATTTAATAAGTTAACATTCATTTAGATACTTTCAAACACAAGTATCGTCTTGAATTTTAATCGCGTCAGTATCTTTAGTAAAAATATGTTGTTGTTCCATGTCTTCGAAGCATATAATTTCTCCAATTCCAATTTGGATGACAATATTTGTGTATTAGTGTTATTTTAAATGTGATAACACATATGCTTATCCATAAACTATTAGATAAATCCACAAGCATGCCTATATTCAGAATTTCATTCATTGTTGCTCTTCACTTTGGGCTTCGAAATGAAAAAACTGGATAGTGTATATCCTTCACAAATAACAAGTATTGTATCTTGATTTTCTATAAACAGTAGTTAATTTCATTTAGGATGGTAATTCTTGTAGTATCGTGTTCTACTTATCTATTATGTTGGTTCTATTGCCACTTAAAGTCCACGTGTATATCAGATCATGGAACAAAAATACAAAGTTTATGAATGGATCTAGATGCTGTGACAATTTCAAGGAAACAAAACCATAGATAAAATCCAACCACAAGAAAATCAAATATTCATAAAAAAATTAAACACGGAAATTCTTCATTGTAAGGGTAACAAAATCATGAAATTGATGCAATCAGAAGCAAATACTATAATCAATTAATCTCATATAAGGGGCTTGTACAAAATCAACCCTCTATATAGTGTTATCAATTACATCAATTAATCTCATATAAGGGGCTTGTACAAAATCAACCCTCTATATAGTGTTATCAATTACCAGTTAATGTTAGAAAGTAGGGGGAGAAATATCACAAAGTTTTAATTATCTACGTCCAAACCATAGGGAGATATAGATAGCTCCCTCTAAATTTCGTTGCAATATCAATATACATTTTTTCTTCTCTTTGTCTCATTTGTTCCTTATTCTATAGAACTTGTTTTGGCATACATCCTGTCCTCCCAACTAATAGTAAGTAATGGATCCTTGTACAATCATATAAATATCTCTCATATGACAAATATCATCAATCAATCGTCAGTTAAGGACTCATGTGGATCTTTAATGGATTTAAATATTGCGTATCAGTTATTTTAAAGTTGTCAGTTTTTGATAAATTTACATAAGAATTATTAACGATCTAAATTAGAATAAGTTCATGTGTAGGAGAACTTGCTTGATAATTGTTCCCTTCCTAAGGGCCTTTTTGGTTGCCAGGGTTCCCGGGTACCTCGGCATACCTCCAGCTCCACCCCTGCATTCCTTGGTTTGGATTACTAGCATGGACCCTACGATTCCTTTAGTATAATATTGTTTAATCATGTTCAAATATTTTAACGTAAAAATATATTGTGATCATTAAAAAAGTTAATATAACA